>CM053772.1:199263453-199288562 GCA_028658325.1 Potorous gilbertii
ATAATCAACACTATCTACCTAACACCATCAGCAAACATTATATGCACTGGGACAAGCTAAATGCATTTCCAATAAGATCAGGGGTGAAACATGGATATTCATTATCACCACTATTATTCAATATGATACTAGAAATGTTAGCTGTAGCAATAAGAGAAGAAAAAGAAATTGAAGGAAGTAGAGTAGGCAAAGAAGAAACTAAGTTATCACTCTTTGCAGATGATATGATGATATAACTAGAGAATCCCAGAGAATTAACTAAAAATTACTTGAAATAATAAACAACTTTAGCGAATTTGCATGTTACAAAATAAATCCACACAAATCATCTGCATTTCCATATATTACTAACAAAGCCCAACAATAAGAGAAAGGAGAAATCCCATTTAAAGCTACAGTAGATACCACAAAATATTTGGTAGTCTACCTACCAAAACAAACACAGGGACTGTATGAACACAATTACAAACCACTTTTCACACAAATAAAGTCAGATCTAAGTAAGTGGAAAAACATCAGTTGCTCGTGGTTAGGCTGTGCCAATATAATAAAAATGACAATTCTATCTAAATTAACTTACTTATTCAGTGTCATACAATCAAACTACCAGATAATTATTTTCTAGAGCTAGAAAAAATAATATCAAAATTCATCTGGAAGAATAAAAGTTCCCAAATATCAAGGAAACTAATGAAAAGAAATGGTAGGGAGGGTGGCCTAGACTTACCAGATTTCAAATTGTACTATAAAGCAACAATCAAAACTGCTTACTACTGGTTAAGAAAGAAAGAGATAGACCAGTGGCATAGGTTAGGTACTCAAGACACAATAGTCAACGAATATTCAATCTACTGTTTGATAAACCCAAGGACTCTAGCTTCTGAGATAAGAACATATTATTTGACAAAAATTTTTGGGAAAACTGGATAACAGCATGTCATAAACTGGGCATACACCAATGCCTGACAACATACCCAGGAATGAAGTTCAAATGGATACATGATCTACATATAAAGATTGATACTATAAACAAATTAGGAGAGTAAATAATAGTATATTTGTCTGAATTATGGAGAACGAGAATTTTATGACCAAACAAGAGAGTACATTATGAAGTACAAAATGAACAATTTTAATTACATTAAATTGAAAAGGTTTTGAACAAACAAACTCAATGCAACCAGGCTTAGAAAGGAAGCAGAAAACCGGGAAAGAATTTTTGTAAGTAGTTTCTGTGTCAAATGTACAAGAATACAAGTCATTTCCTAATTGATAAATGATCACAGGAAATGACCAGGGAGATGTCAGAGGAAGAAATTAAAGCTATCTATGGTCATATGAAAAATGCTCTAAATCACTGCAAACCAAAACAACTCTAAGGTACCACCTCACACCTATCAGATAGGCTAACAAGACAAAACAGGAAGTTGATAAATGTTGGAGAAGGCATGGTAGAGTTGGAATCCTAATTCATTGTTGTACCTATGAGCTAATCCAACAGTTCTGAAGAGCAATTTGGAACTATGTGCAAAGGGCTATGAAAATGTGCATATCCTTTGACCCAGTTCTAGGGTCAAAGGGTCTCCTAGAAGGGTCCCCTTCTAGGACTTTTATATCCCAAATATTTTTTAAAAAGGGGAAAGGGTCCCACATGTACAAAAATATTTATAGCAGCTATCTTTGTGGTGGCTAAGAACTGGAAATATGCTCATCAATTGAGGAATGCATAAACAAGTCATGGTATATGAATGTAATGGAATACTATTGTGCTATAAGAAATAATGAACAGGAAGACTTCGATAGAAGTCTGGGAGGACTTATATGAACTGATGCTGAGTGAAAGGAACAGAAACAGGAAAACTCTGTACACAGCAACAACTACAGTGTGGAAGGAATTTTTCTGGTAGATTTAGTACTGCATTGAAATGCAAGGACTTAAAAAATCCACAATATACTCTTCAGGCAAAATGCCTTCCACATCCAGAAAAAAAACTACACAATTGGATCTCAGCATGAAGCAGACTACTTTCTTTTGTAATATGTTTTGTTTTGTTTTATAGTTTCTCCCGTTCATTTTAATTTTTCTATGCAACATGACTGAGGTGAAAATGTATTTTACAGTAATGTATGTGTAGAACCTACATAAGACTGTCCATTTTGTCAGGGAGGGAGTGGAATAGCAGGGACGAATAAGGATTAAGATAAAAATCTAAGATATATGGAAGTGATTGTAGAACACTGAAACAAATAAAATATTTTAATAAAAAAATAACAATAGACTAACCACAATGGCAAAAGTACAAAAAGCCATAGAAAAGAAGAATGCTTTAAAAAGCAGAATTAGCCAAATGGAAATGGAGTTTCAAAAGCTCACGGTGGAAAACAGTTCTTTAAAAATTAAAATGGAGCAGATGGAAACTAATGACTTTATGAGAAACCAAGAAATTACAAAAAAAACCCAAAAGAATGAGAAAGTAGAAGTTAATGTGAAATATCTCAATGGAAAAACAACTGACCTGGAAAACAGATCCAAGAGAGACAATTTAAAAATTATTGGTCTATTTGAAAGCCATCATCAAAGAAAGAGCCTAGGTATCATCTTCCCAGAAATTATCAAGGAAAACTACCTGATATTCTAGATATTTTAGTAAAATAGAAATGAAAAGAATTCACAGATTACCTCCTGAAAGGGATACCAAAAAGAAAACTCTTAGGAATAATATAGTCAAATTTCAGAGTTCCCAGGTCAAGGAGAAACTATTACAAACAGCCAGAAAGAAACAACGTAAGTATGGTGGAAATACAATCAGGATAACAGAAGATTTAGCAGCTTCTACCCTAAGAGATCAGAGGTCTTGGAATATGATACTCTAGAAGTCAAAGGAGCTGGGATTAAAACCGAGAATCACCTACCCAGCAAAATTTTGTATATTTCAGGGGAAAAATTGGAATTTCAATGAAATAGAGGACTTAAGCATTCTTGTTGAAAAGATCAGAGCTGAATAGAAAATTTTACTTTCCAATACAAGAATCAAAAGAAACATGAAAAGGTAAATAGGAAAGAGAAGCTTTAAGGAACTCATTAAAATTGAACTGTTTACCTTCCTACATGGAAAGATATTATTTGTAGCTCATGAGACCTTTTTTCAGTATTAGAGTAGTTATAAGGAATATATATGTATGTATGTATGTATACATATATATATATATATATATATATATATATATGTGTGTGTGTGTGTGTGTGTGTGTGTGTGTGTGTATGTATGAGTATGTATGTATGTGTATATTATATATGTATAGGTATGTATGGGTGCATGTACACATACACACATATAGGCATAGGGCACAGGATAAGCTGAATATGAAGGGAAAATAACCAAAAAAATAAAATTTACTGCTGAGTGGAATGCATTAGGAGTAAGAGAAAGGGAGAGGTACAACATCACAAATCATCTCACCTAAAAGAGGGAAGAAAGAGTTTTTACAATGGAGGGGAAGAGAAGGGAGATGATAGGCAATAATTGAGCCTTATTCTCATGGGATTTGGCTTAAGGAGGGAATAACACACATTCATTTGCATATGGAAATCTATTTTACCCTGCAGGAAGGCAGGGGAGAAGGGGATAGGAGAGGGAAGATAATGGAAGGGACAGCAAATTGGGGAAAGGGATAATCAGGAGCAAACACTATTGTCGGAGGACAGGTCATAGGAGAGAATGGAATAAATGAAGGGCAGAATAAGACAGAGAAATGTGGTCAGTCTTTTACAATATAACTATTATGGAAGTGCTTTTCATTGTTACACTGTATGACCTATGTTAAATTACTTGTTTTCTCAATGAGGGTGGGTGAGGAGGGAGGGAGAGAATATGGAACTCAAAGCTTTAAGAATGAATGCTAAAAATTGTTTTAGCATGCAAATGGAAATTTTGCTATACAGGCAATATAATATAGAAATGTATTTTGCCCTACAGGAAAATAGAGGCGAAGGGGGATGGAAGAAGTGTGGGTAATAGGAAGAAGGACAGACTGCAGAAAAGGATTAATGGGGGGCATGCTATCTGGGATAGGACTGGATAGAAATGGGGAGAAAATTTTGAATTCAAATTCTCATGGAAGTGAATGTTAAGAACTGAAAAATAAATACACTATATATATTTTTTAAAAAGCTATAACTTTTATATGTATTTTGTATCAACATGTATTTTTTCAAAGTTTTCTAAGATTCATTTCCCAACAAACACTTTGGAGTTTCCTGAAACAGATGGCAAATAGTAAGCTACAAACAACTACACAAAATTTGCTTCTAGGTATAATATCTATTTCAGGATCTACATTACTTCAGACCCTGGTGAACAGAGATCAGCTTACAATGAACTGAAGGCAAGTCTTGAGCAGCCAGTTTTGTGCTCTCTCTCTTCCAGATGTCACTAAAACTTTTCTAATTTTCTGGTATCCCAAAGGAAACCACTGATAATCTTTGAGCTTTTCTAATTTAAAGTAATCTCCTTACTCCTCTTACCAGTCATTCCATCTGACACCTGGAGAGATATTTGTAACTGAAGTAAGTAAAGAAGGAGGGGTTGGGAAAGGATATCTATCCTCTCAGTGTGCACTGAGTTCCGTCTTCTCTCAATCTTTTCCCATCTGTATTCATTTTGTACATATTCAATTTATCTTTGTTTTTATCTATATTTCTATCTAAATACCCTATGTTTTCCATCAAACTGTAAACTTAAAGGCAAGGAATGTTTCATTTTTGACATTATGTCTCCAAACTAAGCACCAGACAAGTTATGACACATAGTACATGCTTTATAAATGCCTATGGATAGACACCAGCTGTAGAATGCTCTCACTATTCTACCTATTGAGGGTTGTGTGTGTGTGTGTGTGAACACACATATGTAACATGTATATTATATATATGATTATTCCTCATACATGCCTTCTTTGCATGTTTTAGATCAATATTCCCTTATCAAAACTTTCCTCTGTCAAGACAGTTCTTAATCCTTACTGGAAAAATTGTGTCTTAACAATCTGAAGGAAGAGGTCTAGAGAGATGAAAAGAAGAGCCAAGACAGGAAGACTAGGTCTTGAGTAGAATATTTCTTTCATAGTTTTGTGCATATTTTTAGAAGTCTAAATCTTTTATAGTAAGAATTTTGCTAATTGGTGAAAGTTTGCTACATACTTGTTTTGGCACTAGGTAGCTTAGTGGATAGAGCACAGGACATGTAGTTAGGAAGGTTTGAGGTCAAACCTGCCCCAGATATTTATTATCTTTAGTGATCTTGAGCAATCACAAGTGTTTATACAGCCCATTAAAATTTGCTAAATGATTTACATATGCTAAATCATTTAATTGCAGTAAATCTGTTTGAAAGATGCTATTCTTATTTTCATTCTACAGGTGAGGAAACTGAGACACAGAGGATTCAACAGACTTGGGTCACAACTAGTATGAGGAAGATTTGGAATTAAATTCTTTCTCACTTCAAGTTATCTGTGCTATCTAACATACCACCTAACTGCTTCAACCTCTCCAAGCCTTAGTTTTCTCATCTCTAAAATGAAAATAAGAGCACTTATCTTACTGGGATGGGTACCTAGGTTGCACAGTGGATAGAGCACTAGAATGCAGTCAGGACACCTGCGTTCCAGTCTGGTTTCACATACTTACTATTTGTGTGAACCTGGGAAAATCACCTAACCCTGTTTACCTCAGTGTATCATCTGTAAAATGAGCGGGAGAAGGTGATGGCAAACTGCTCCAGTATCTTTGCTAAGAAAACCCCAAATGTGATCACAAACATTTGAACAGAGCTGAAACATCTGGAGAACAACAATCTTACTGAGTTATTATGATGAGCAATGGACATAACATAGATGCAAAATGTTTGTAAACATTAAAGCAGAAATATTGCTATAAAAGCCTAGCAGGACCCCTGTTTCAGGAAGAATGGATGAGTTTGGCAGGAATTTCACTTTATACATCCTCATGACACTACAATCATTAAATAGGAGAGTTGCATGGTTTAAGTTCCTAGGAATTTATTCTTGGTAGCTGCCAGGAGGTGTCACCGTTTACTTTTTAGGTAACCTTGATAAACCATTGTTTTCATAGACATAGACAATTTAAAGATATGCCCTTGACCCCAAAGTTTTGTTTGCTTAATCTATAGATAATTAAACTGCATAGCTGTTGAAATGGCAATACCATTACTAGGATTAGATCTTAAGGAGGTCAAAGAAAGAGGAAAAGGAGCTGTATATATAAAAGTATTTATAGTAATTCTTTTTGTAGTGGTGAAGAATTGGAAACTGTAGAAGTGCCCATCAATGGGAAGATGGCTGAACAAGATATGGTACGTGAATAGTATGCGCACCAAGAAATGAAAAACACAGTTCAGAGAAAACTAGGGAGACTTTTATGAACTTGTGCAAAGAGAAGTGACTTGAATTAGGACAATAATTTATAGAATAATTGAGATTTTTGAAAGAGTTAGATATTCTGATGAACAACATAGTGATGAAGCACAATTCCAGAAGGTTAATGCTAACCTCTAGATAGAGAGCCTTTTTAAATGTTTGTTTTGATTTTGATATATCAAATAGCAGAATCTGCTTTGCTCCCTTATACATGTTTGTAACAAGGTTTGTTTTTCTCTTTTTGACAATGTGGGAGAAGGGAATGGTGGAAAGAAAGTCAATTGGATATGAAAATAAAATAAAATTTAATTTAAAAAGGAAACCAAGAAAGAAAATTACCACTACAAAAAATATCAAATCTCCCTATAAAAATCATGCAAAGACTTTTAAAACAAGATTTAAAATAAGTTTAGAGATGTCCATCTCCAACACAAACCTCTTTTCCTTCTGATTCCCCCACCCCTCTCACCTCCCATGAGCTTATTCTGAATTTCATGTTATGAGTTATTTAAAAACACAAGGATCTCTCTCACCTTTTTTTAAATTGACTTCTTCCAAAATCATAATGTGATAAATTTGATTTTGATTACTTCTCATATACCAAAGAAATTAACATTTCTAAACCTTATTTGTTCTCTAACTTTCAGATATATATAGTAATGACAAAAATAACATAATTTTTTATATTTAAATTTTTCTCTCTTTTTTTTTGTATTTGTCTTTTACTTGTGAAAACATGTTGGAATCTTTTATATAATTACATTTTAGAGTGTGCTGATAAGTATTAAGTAAACACATAATGAATGAGCAAACCACAAGCTCCCAAGTAATAAAAATAGATATTAATCAAATAAAATAAGAGAATGGGTTCTTCCATTACTTCTAAGGAATCAAAATTTTCTCAGGGGAGGGAATAGCTAAAGAAAGAAATCTTCGTGAGGTATATTTGTCTTCCTCTATTAGAGAACACACATTTTATGATTTTCATAATAAAAATGGAATGAACAGTACTGAGAGCTTTTCCAAATACATAAAATTAACAATTGCCTTTGAACTTGAGTGACTGATTATTATTAATGCTGAAGATGAAAAACAAACATAGGCTAAAAATGTGGATCTCCAAGGATTACTACATTCTACTTTTCCACAATAGGATGTGATGAAATTTTGTTTAAAACTTTGCCCTTGTTCAGAAAAATATAGTTTTATCAGAAGACTCTTTTTTAAAAGCATGGAATAATGATGGTCTCCCTAGAGATTAAGAAATTAATAAAATATTGGTTCCCCATTGTCTTTAGGAGAAAAAACAAACTCCTCATTTTGACATTTAAGCTCTTCCAAAAGTCTGTTTCCTACCACATTGGACAATACTTGGAACTACTTACTTAAATAGTGATATACCATGGTTTGAATTCCATATCCCTAAAAGGAAAGGAGAACCTCCCAAAATTCATCTCTCAGAATCTTTTTCTTCCTTCAAAATTTAGATACCATGTCTATGAAAGTGTTCTTAATTAACTTCCTTAGGGCCTTCTGGTCACTTTCTCTCCAAATTATCTTGTGTTGTTTTAATTGGTTGAATTTATTTGGGGGGTTTGGTTAAATCCAAAGCATTCTAGATTCCAGTTGTATATTCTATCCTATCAGAGGAAAAGTTTTACGTGAATTGAGCTGTCTTTAGAGTAATATTCTAATATTTAATATGGATTGGTTCACTGTAATGAAATGCTTATATATATGGAAATATATTTTCCCTTGATTATAAATGTATTATGTGTTTGCAGAACAAAGAGAGGGGAGGGGAATGAGAGTTAAGAGAGAAAGAAAGGAGGAAAGTAAGAGATAGAGGCAGATAGAGACATTGTATTTATCCATGTTTTTTTTTTTTTCTCCTAGGAGCTAAACTTGATAGCAGGAATTGATGGATAGAAAAGCACATTTAGCGATCATAACTGCAAAGATTATTTGAATAAAATCACCCACAGACACAAAGAATGGCAGAATGCATTAAAAAGAAGACCCCAGGTACTTACTATATATAATAATCGTAGTTATAATATGCCCCAACTGCATTTAAAAGAACAGGATTGGCAATTACGATATAAAGTAAGGAGTGGTCAAAAAAACATGGTCAAGAAAGACAAAGAGGGAGTCTTTTTAAAGACAGCATAGATAATGAAACGATATCAATATTAAACATACATGCACGCAATTACATCCTTTTACCCACCAAATTACATATTATATAAGTAACAGAGAATGAACTCATGACTTGATTTGTACAAGGAAATATTAGATGAGGAAACAACTTCTATCAGTGGAAGGTGTCACCTTCTTTACAATTTGGAGTCTTAGAGAGATGTCTAGAATAGTAACATACTGTGATGTACCCAGGGGAATGCAATCACTATTTGTGAAAGGCAGGGTTTGAATCTGGGAGTCCCTCACTCCAGGACTGTCTCTCAATCCACTATATTAAACCACCTCTCACTAAACACAATAGAAGATCTAATTATATTTCAAAAAGTCTTTGAAATTTATAACATGATTGTAAGTGGTAAACGTTCTATTTTCACATATATACAAGCACTTTACACATACACACACACACACACACTAAAAAATAAAAGATTTAACCAGAAAATTAGAAAAAGTAAACAAGGAGCCTTATGAGGGTACAATAGTGGACATTAGAGGGTAGTGATAGAGATATAAAAATAAAGAAAAGAAAATTAGGAAAATGTTTTAAAATATACAGAAAAGACTTCCATATCATATGACCAACAAAAGGGAGCTACAAATAATTTTTCTGGTCTTCATGACCTATTAAATTTCTTCAAAATTCAAATAGTGTGCAGCAGATAATATTATATCAGCTGTCACCACAATCTAAGACATAAAAACCCTAAAATGGTAAATATTCAATAAATTAGTCATAGAGGAGGTTAATTGCCAGTTCCTAACATGTTTATTCAAGATCCTTTCTCATATTTTCTACCACTTTCTGGAAGGGTTGTACAAACTAACTTGAAACCAACCTCGACTGAAACTTCCACTTCCAGTGCTATAAAAAAGCATAGACAGAAGCTTCCTTTAACTGGAAACTATAGTGTAGCAGTTTCCTCTGCTGTTCAACTGGAGAACTGAGGAACAGATTGAACTACTGTTATAAGGATATCAATATGTAAGTTATATGTGGGGCTGTATGTTACTCCACTAAATTTGAAAAAAAAAAAAAAGAAGAGAGTGGCATCTAACTGGAGTCTACTCATTCACCCCAGAACTTACATGGGACAGAGACAGAGGCTGATGAAATATGAATTGCCCAGGATGGGAGGAGGCTAAGAGATCTTTGATCTAGCCACCAGGATAAAGACAATCAAAGTGAAAGGAGTCAAAAAATGAGCAATAGGGAAGCACATGTGGTTGGGAGGGCTGGAAAATGAAATTACCAAAGACATCAAATGGAAGAAAATTCAATTAAAGAACCTGAGCATAAGTATGTAAACCAATAGGAAAGATATTAATAATAGAAGATGATATGGCCTCTAGATCAGATAAGTGAGTTCAGACATCTATGAAAAATATTTCAAGTCAAAGGAAAATGAAACAACATTTGATAAGATAGAGGATTCTGAAGTTTCCCAAGAAAACATAGTACCACAGCAGGATGTTTTTGGATGTTTGAAAAGAAAAATAAGAATTATGAAAGTAGAATTTCTGACCTACACAGCAGAGATAATCAGCAGAAGAGAAAAATTTGAATCTATAGTAGCAGCCCTATACAAAGAAACAATAGAGGGAATACATGATTGAGAATGCAAATATGCAGAAGAGAAGGACAATATAAGGAAAGAGTAGCAAAAAAAATAATAAAAAGAAAACCATGACATCCATACAAGCAAAATATATTTATCTCAAAGATAGGATTTATTCACACAACTTAAGGAGAAGTATGGGATGTCAAATAACCTGAGCAATATACTGCAAGAAATATTATCAGGAAATTGTCTAGAACTTTTAGAAATAGAAAAAACATCCACTCCAAAGTATCCATAGATATATCCAAGGAAGCACAAATAATACGATACCTTGCAAACTTTAATTTCAGTAACAAAAAACCCCAAAGCAACAAATAGTGTTTTCCAAAGAACAAGCACAGAAGCACATTCTCATTGAGAGGAATTTTTTTCTGAAATAAAATAAAGAGTTAGAATTCACGCTGTGAAATATTGGATGTAAAATTACACAACAGCAGTACAAGATTTTGTGATAAACTGATAAGCAATTATTATATGTTCAGTAGCACTTTGGAAAAGATAAGATCATTTGAGATTACAGCACTTAGATATTTTGTGTACAATGGAAGGGGATTCTTAGCTATATTTTGATGCATGGAAATGAGTTTATTATTATATTATATTATACATTATGTATTATATATTGTAATTATTATTATAGATAGTTGAGGAATAGATTGTGCAAAGGTTTTTGTTTGTTTGATCAGAACCTCTTATTTCTTTGGTCTAAGGAATGCCTGGTGAAGAAGTTTCCTCTACTAATGATAAAATAAGAATAGTTCAACAACTTATAGTCATAGAGTTATGTGTGAGACATTGAGAGACTAAATTACTTTACAAAAAGTTTCACACAATCAATATGTCAGAAATAGGACTTGAGCTCTATATTTACAATACCATATCATCTCTAAGCAAAGCCTAGCGAGTGAGAATAAATATTTTATATTTAGGGATGAGTCAAGAGTCTGTCTTGCTTGGGCTAGGCATCTAGGCTTTGGTCTTGCTACTGGACTCTGAGGACTCATAAGGAGTCAAGTAAAGACATCACCCTTGTGATGTCCTTGGTCCTCTTCCAGAATGAAGGACAAACAAGAGACTGTCTTGCCTAGAGCAGAGGGTTTATGCTAAAGAACAGTTGGCTTGGAAAGGTGGAGCCAAACTGTAGAGAAATTTGAATGTAAAAAAAAGAGATTTGATAGTGATCTCAACTGAAAAATGGGATAACTATCTATTAGCACTATATAAATATTTATTCCCTTCTTCCATCACCCCTCCCATTTAATTTTATACCAGAAAGTGGTAAATGATATGGGAGAAAGTCCTGAAGGAGCATGTTTGGGGTTAGGGATTAGTGTTTTTTATGGATAATTTATTGAATGTTTACAATTTCAGGATTTAATAGATTGTGGTGACAGCTGAAATAATTGAGTACAACCTGAAAGTGATCTGTAAAAGTTAATAAAATGTGCAGGATAAATGATAAAAGACATTGCTGAGGATACCAGGAAGACAGCAAAGCCATATTGTCATATTGTCAAAAATCCATTTTATTTCTTTAGGTTGACAATCTATTCCTTTTAAAATGTAAATATTTATGGTCAAGATCCTATTAAATATCTCTTTCAGTCATTCACTCTTGTATTTTAATGGAATTTTGAAGGAAAGAAAAAAAGGATTAAACAATCAGATAAGTGGAATCATCTACCTCAATGGACTTTTGGAAAGACTAGTGTTGCCCAGTGGAGAACAATGAGTGCCTGAGAAAAAGGAGAACAGGAGGAGGGGTGGGGAAGATGAAGAAATGAGGAGGGAAGGTATCAAAGCCTTGTTTCCTGGACCTCACTATTTTGCTGAGAAAAAAATGAAAAAGTCATTTCAATGAGCTTCTTGTGAAAAAAAAATATGGCATAAAATCAATGTGATTATTCAGATGTTATGGCTGATACTAGTAAAGATGATGATGACGACTATGATGGCCAGTCTTTTCTTCAATCTTCAGAATCACAATGAAGACAAATGGAGAGAGCAATACAGCTTTTCTATTCTGGGATATTTCCAGTCCAATGTCACAAAAACAAAAATTTTATCTAAATGTATTCGTTATATTGTAGCTTAAATGTTTGCTTAATTTTTGAATGGACTATATCATTGTCAATCAAAATGACAATTATGAACCATATTAATCATTTAAAAGTATTACCTCAATATTTGCCTTTTGAGTTTTGTAGTACTAAATGCATTTTTTAAAACCTAACAAGTGTGTTTCTCTGTAAAGAACATTAAACTCTTTTGCTGTCACACAGTGCATATTTCTAGTCTAATGTCAATTGATTCATCAATTGCAAGGTCATACCTTACTGTTTTCATTATCTCTAGAACTCCTTTTGAAATTCAAAAGGTAGCAAGCCAGTTGGAATACATAGTATCACACTCTTTTTTCAAAAGAGGATCACAGTGGTTTCCTGATTAAAAAAAAAAAGAATATTTCTCGTCTTAGATTTAGGAGACAACTCTGGATGCCAACTCATTTGTGTTTTATTGTGTATTATGGTCCTATTATCCGTTGTCTTCATGAGAAAAGGAGATGTGTTGCTTTTTGTTTGTTTTTGTTTTTAATTCTGGTGCCATTGAGTCAAGGGAATCGAAGAATGGCTAGCAGTGATTAGCTGACAAGAACAAATTAGGACACTAAGATAGTTTAAGATCCAGTCTGCCTGTCAAATCTTGTATTTCATGGTTCACATCATATACATCTTACACTAGCCAAATTAATTTTTCAATTTTCTGAAAATTCCCTGTAGTTTCCTACCTCTCCACTTTTGCTTCTGTTGTTTCTTCCATCTAAAAAAACCTTTCTCTAGAGCTCCAAATTTTCCCAGTCTTTACCTATGTTTCAAGTTCTCATAGGAGCATATGACCAATGACATCTTACAAGATTCTCTTTTTTATAGCACTAAGTAACTTACTCTTCATTTGAATTATCAACCAGTGTTGAAGTTTGAGGTGCTAGGAACCCTGAAATAGAAATGTAGAAAGGATATGGGGGTGGTCTGATTTGAAAGATTTGGACCCCTCAAGCCTTCTTTCAGTCAAAGTAACAAGATTTTTGTACAGCAGTATAGTTGGCAAGATTCCTAGTAAATCTACAAATTTGATGAGGGTTGAACTGATACAGTCTGCTTACTGAGTCCCTTATAAATTGGTCATTGATATATATACCTTATATTTCTCTTGGATCTTATATGTCAAATCTATTGAGTTCAGAGGGTTTTTTTGTTTTGTTTTTTTTTTTTATTTTTTATCAGAACCTTGAAAGTCTGACTTGATCAAATGTCCATTTATTTTCCATTCAAAATTATACTAATCTTTGCTGGGTATGATATTTTCAGCAGGAGGCCCAGGACTTTTGCTCTTCAATATATAGTATTCCAAGACCTCTGACCTTTTTATTATTATTTGTTAGTTTTCAGCATTCATTTTCACAAGATTTTAAGTTCCAAATATTCTCCTCCTCTCTTCCTTCCTCCCACCTGAATATAGCATATATACTGAATACCCCTTCCCCCAGTCTGCCTTCCCTTTTATCTACCCCTCTCTTATCCCCTTCCCCTTACTTTTTTGTAGGGTAATATAAGTTTCTGTATCCCATTGCCTATATATCTTATTTCCCAGTCACATGTAAAAACAATTTTTAACATTTGTTTTTAAAACTTTGAGTTCCACTAATTCATTGTTGGTGGACTTGTGAGTTGATCCAAACTTTCTGAAGAGTAATTTGGAACTATGTGTAAAGGGCTACTAAAATGTGCATACCCTTTGACCTAGCAATATCTTTTCTTGGACTCTATCAAAGAGATCATAGAAATGGGAAAGGGTCCCACATGTGCAAAAATATTTATTGCAGCTCTCTGTGTGGTGAACAAAAACCGGAAATCAAGCAGATGCCTATCAATTGGGGAATGGCTGAGCAAATTGTGTTATATGAATGTAATGGAATACTATTATGCTATAAGAAATGATAAGCAGAAAGACTTCAGAGAGGCCTGGAAGGACTTATGTGAACTGATACTGAGTGAAAGGAGCAGAAGCAGGATAACTTTGTACACAGCAACAATGACGGTGTGCAAGGAATTTTTCTGCTAGACAGTCCTTCACAGCACCTCAAGGACCTAAAAAGTTCCCAATAGACTTTTGAGGCAAAACATCTTCCACCTCCAGAGAACAAACTATGAAATTGGATTGTAGAATGAAGCAGGCCATTTTCTCTTGTGTTATATTTTCTTTTGTTTTATGGTTTCTCCCATTCATTTTAATTCTTCTATGCAACACGACTAAGGTGAAAATGTACTTACTAGGAATGTACGTGTAGAACATATATAAGATTGAATGCCATCTTGGGGACGGAGAACGGAATGAGAGGGAGGAAGGGGAAAAATATAAGATATGTAGAAGTCGTTATAGAAAACTGAAAACAAATAAAATTATTTAAAATAAAAAAAATAGATAAAACTCTGAGTTTCAAATTGTCTTCCTTCTTCCTTCCAACCCACCCTCACTGAGAAGGCAAACAATTCAATACGGGATATACCCGGGTAGTTACACAAAACACTTTTGTAATGATCATGTTGTGAAAGACTAACTATATCTCCCTCCATCCCATCCCCCCCATTTATTCTATTTTCAACTTTGACCCTGTCCCTTGCTTCTGAGTACCTCATTCCTCAATCTTCCCTCCCTTCTCTTATCGCTCCACCCTTATCCTCTTTCCCCTTACTTTTCTGAAGGTAAAATACCCAACTGAAAGTTTATGCTCTTCTCTCCCTAAGTCAAATCTGATGAGAGTAAGGTTGATTCATTCACTCTCATCTCCCCCCTCTTTCCCTCTCTTGTGAAAACTTTTTCTTGCCTCTTTTATGTGACATAATTTGCCCCATTGTATCTCTCCCTTTCTCCTTCTCCCAATATATTCCTCTGTCACCCCTTAATTTTATAATTTAGATATCATCCCTTTATATTCAGCTCACCCTATGCCCTCTATCTTTCATCTATCTATCTACATTTCTTCCAACTACACTAAATTAAGCGAGGTCTCATGACTTATAAATATCATCTTTCCATGTAGGAATATAAACAGTTCAATTTTAATAAATCCCTTATGTTGTCTTTTTCCTGTTTACCTTTTCATGATTCTCTTGATTCTTGCATCTGAAAATCAAATTTTCTATTCAACTCTGGTCTTTTAAGTCAAAATGCTTGAAAGTCCTCTATTTCATTGAAATTACAGTTCTCTCCTGAAGTACTATACTCAGTTTTGCTAGGTAGGTTATGATTGGTTTTAATCCTAACTCAGCTTATCTCTGGACTGTCTTATTTTAAGCCCTTCAATCCCTTAATGTAGAGGTGACGAGATCTTGTGTTATCCTGATTGTAATTCCACAATACTTAAATTGTTCCTTCTGCCTGCTTGAAATATTTTCTCCTTGACCTGGGAACTCTGGAATTTGGTTGCAATATTCCTAGCAGTTTTCCTCTTAGGATCTCTTTCAGGAGGTGATAGATGGATTCATTCCATATTGATTTTACCCTCTGCTTCTAGAATATCAAGGCAGGTTCCTTGATAATTTCTTGAAAGATGATATTTAGACTCTTTTTTTTGATCATGGCTTTCAGATACTCCAACAACTTTAAAACTATATCTCCTGCATTTATTTTCCAGGTCAGTGGTTTTTCCAACCAGATATTTCACATTGACTTCTATTTTTTCATTCTTTTGGTTCTGTTTTATAATTTCTCATAAAGTCATTAGTTTCCATTTGATCCATTCTAATTTTGAAGGAATTATTTTCTTCAATGAGTTTTTGGACCTCTTTCCAATTGGCCAATTTTGTTTTTTAAGGCATTCTTCTCCTCATTGACTTTATGAACCTATTTTCCCATTTGGATTAGTCCATTTTCTAAAGTGTTATTTTCTTCAGTATTTTGGGGTTCCACTTTAACAATCTGTTGACTCATTTTTCATTATTTTCTTGCATCACTTTCATTTCTCTTCCCAATCTTTCTTCCATTTCTCTTACTTGATTTTCAAAATCTTTTTTGAGATCTTCCATGGTCTGGGACCAATTCATGTTTTTCTTGAAGTCTTTTGATGTGGGGATTTTGACTTTGTTGTCTTCTTGTGGTTCTATGTTTTGGTCTTCTTTGTCACCAAAGTATGATGTTATAGATTGACTCTTTTTCCTCTGTTTACTCATCTTCCCAGCCAAATACTTGACTTTTTAACTCTTTGTCAAGGTAGGACTCTGCTTCCAGGGGGGTTGGAGGTGGGAGTGGGAGTGGATATACTGTCCCAGGGTTCAGGGATTTTGTATCAGACACATTATCCCCCATCATCTGTTAGTCCAGAGGTCTGGAAACTGCTGTTGCTGTTTCTGGTGCCACATCCTCCTTGACAACTTGCCCAGGGCCAGACCTCAGCTGGACCATGCACCATACCCATTCAGGTCCAAGAGAGCTTTCCTACCTAGCTTTCTAGGCTGTCTTTGTCATTTGTACTTTGAGAAGAGTGAAAACAGCCATAGTTACCAGCAATTTAGTACTCAATGGCTTGCTCTAACCCTGTCTGTGCTGGCCTCTGCTCCCAGCCTGGTGTGATATACACCCCCTCTTGACCTTCCAGGATGTCTTGAACTGGAGATTTGTTTCATTCTGTCATTTTGTGGGTTCTGCAACTCTAGAATTTGTTTAGAGTCATTTTTACAGGTATGTGCAGGGGTTGGGAGGGGGAAGAACTCAAGTGGGTCCCTGCTTTTACTCTACCATCTTGACTCTGCACCTAGATTTCAAGACCTGTGATCTTTAACATCACCCGTGCTAGGTCTTGTGTGATCCTAATTGTGGTACCATCATATATAAATTATTTTTTTCTTGTTACTTGTAATATTTTATCCTTGATCTGGGGGCTTCAGAATTTAACAATAATATTCTGTGATTTTTCCTTTTAGAATCTCTTTCATGTGGTGATTAGTGGATTTTTTTCAACTTTTACTTTCATCCACTGTTCTAATGCTTCAGTTCAGTTTTCTTTAATCATTTCTTGTATTATTGTATCAAAATTTTTTTGGTCAGAACTTTCAGGTAGTCCATTTATTCTTAGGTGTTCTTTTTTTTTTTTTGATCTGTACTCTAGATCCATTGTTTTTCTTACAAGAGAAACCTTCACCTTCTCTTTTATTTTTTCATTCTTTTTTATTGTTTGTTTTTTTTCCATTTATTTATCTCTTATAAATCTGCTGGCTTCCTGTTGCCCAATTCTGATTTTCAAAGAGTAATTTTCTTCCTTAAGATTCTGGATCTCCTTTGGTTGACTTTCTTGTTATAATCTTCTTTTTCTTGTCTTATTCTTTTCTTTTTATTTTTTCTCAATCTCTCTCATTTGATTTTGAAAGTCTTTTTAAAGTTCTTCAACGAATTATTTTTGGGCATATGACCATTTGACATTATTCTTTGGGGTAGAAGAGGGTTTCTTTGTTTCAATATCCTTCTCTGAAAATGAACTCCCGTCTTCTCTATTCCTGTAATAGTTTTCTGTGGTTGAATTCTTTCTCCTTTGCCTATGCATTGTTTCTAAGGGGGATAATATTTTAATTTTTGTAATTGCCTCTAATCTTGGGGTATGGGAAATGGGGTATGGGGAATTTGAACCTCTTCAGTTCTCTTCTCTGACCCCAAACTCAAACCAAGGCTCCCAGTCTCCAGTAAGTGCCCACAGCCAGGGGTATCATTCCCTGCTGCTTCTGTACTCACTGGGTATGAGCTGGTTCCTTCTTGCTCTGCTTGTCTGCAGAATAGCTGAATCTGGTGTTCCTTCTCAGCAGAGTTTCCCTAGATCTTCCCCTGGTCAGAGGCCCAACTCCCCTAACTGTCCCAAGGTAAAGACTCCCTTGGCTGGGGCTGAGGCAGCCTCCCAATCTGGCTAACCCCAGGGCTTGCTGCTAGTTGTTAAAGGGGACCCTATTAGCCTGGAGGTGTTTACTTTTCACAGGGAGGAAATCTAATCCTGGGAATTTTCTTCAGGTCTTTTTTGATTGTCCCATGAGAACCCCTGTTCTGCTCCTATTCTCATTTGTTTTCATGGCTCTGCCCAGAAGCACTATTTTATCTCTTTTGTGGAAGAAAATCTTGAGACTTTGAAATTTTCTGAGATACTCCACCATATTCCCAGAATCCTCTCCTCTGAATGTGAGTTTCAAAGAGTAAGTTCATGAGGCCAATATTTTATGAATATATTTTTCTATAACACACAGCAATAATAGTCAGTCTCTGCACTTAAATTTGAAAAAACAGTGTTCAATTAAATAACCATGTCTTAAGCCCCTAATGTGCATATCATGAAGAAATACAAGGATGATTAAGAGAGCATCTTTTTACTTAAAGAAATTGTCACCTAATAAGGATATAAGAAAGGGAGAAAAACAAATATTATACATTTTTTTCCTGAGAGATAGACGGTGAGATTATTTCCTTAGGACTGTTATGATGTTATAAGTATAATTGAGTACGAGGATTTGCTTAATTTAAGATTATACATTACTTAAATTGAGGAGGATTTGATACCCACCTTGATATCCACCAGAATATAGGAGGAAAGAAATTAAATAGACATAATAATACTAGCAACCAACATTTATGCAGCACTTATTATATGTAAGGTACTGTGCTAAGCACTTCATGGTTATTATCTCACAAACTCTCTGGGAGGCAGATGCTATTATGTTTGCATTTTACAGAATAGGAAACTGAGTCAAAAAAGTTATTAACTTCTGGATCACACAGGTAGCAAGTATCTGAGAAAAAAACTGAACTTGGGTCTCTATGACTTCAAGTCTGGTACTCTATTTACTGGGTCATTAACTCAGTCCTCCCATTTTGTGGGGAAGAAAACTAAGACTTCTAAGGTTAAATGACTTGTTTAGGGACCAGTTATTAAACAATGGAAGTAAAATTAAAACTTAAGTTTAACTGAATATACTATTCAGCCCTCCACCCAGGAAATATGCTACTTTACCCTCACTACTATCCCCATATCTTTATACTTTAGTGGTCAATAAATTTTTTCATTGTAATTTTTCCATCCATGTAGATCAAAACACTCCTATAGTCCTTGAGTATTGGTTTGATTGAAAATACTAAATGTCAGATTTAGAAGCGACCCTAGGAGTCTAATCCCTTCATTTTACAGGTGAAAAAAGAGACAGGTAAAATTATTTGCCTAGGATTGCAAAGCTACAGGTATTTGAGGTGGGACATAAAATCAGGCCTTCCTGATTCTAAGTCCAGCTCTCTATTCAAAAAGCCCTGCTTTTCAAAGAATATATACTTTTTCATATATTTTTCCAGATCATACAGCTAAGATTTCAACCTGTCTTCCTTATTCTTCCGAACTATATTTCAATGTCGTTGGTTCCCTTTGTAGTCCTGTGAATTTTATTTTATGCATTTTAAAGCATTTTTTTGCTGAGAAAGGATCAATAAGCTTCATGTGATTGACAGAGGTCAGAGAAGCAAAGAATTTAAAACTCTGAACTAGAGTATCCATAGTCCCAGAAGACTGAATAAAGTTTTGTACAAGATTATCTGTGTTGATGGGGAAGTGGATATAGTACTGGAACTATAGTCAGAAAGACTTAGTTCAAGATCTACCTAAGATGACATCATCATCATTGTCTGATTGTTTCTACTTCTAAATACCCATGCATCAAAATTTCTGGAAAACTAAGTTCAAAGCTCAAGACTCAGGAATTTTGCCCAATACCCTTAACCACCTACCAGTACCTGAGCAGAATATGTTTCCAACCTCTCTGGAAACGATCATTCGCTAAAGTATGTTCTTCTCCCAGCAATATTGGTCTCAATTTTACATAAGAAATTATAAGATGATTATAGTCATATTCACCTCAGCTTCACCATAATGATGAGGGAAACAAGATGCAGGGTGTGTGTGTGTGTGTGTGTGCGTGTGTGTGTGTGTGTGTGTGTTATACGTGGATTATGTGTATGGCCATATCAGTTTAAAAGTAGGGTTTGTGGGGAACCATAAATAGATATCTCTGAAATTTTGCCTCCCTTTTTAAAGTGGAGGTTTTTATTCCTTCAGAAAGGAGAATAGGAGAAAGGAACAGGAAGTCAGATGCCTGGCTATCCCCCCAAAAATATTATCAGTCAATAGCTAAAATACTTGCCCCCTAACTATTACTATTATAGGAATTTTTCTTCCTTAGGTTCAAGGTACTTTCTTGTGGTCATGCCTTAAAGAGGAAAGGGTGTCCCAAGTTTATACCTGAAGGTCTCACCACTTTGCACCAAATGCTTGTTATAAAAAGTCCATCATAGCAAAGGGGGTAGACTATTTCTCCAAGCAAATTATAAACCGAAATCAGAGAAGTTGATTAGATTGGAATATGCCAGATGATACACAAAGTAAATGAATGAACTTTCCAACTAGGAGGAAAGGACTTCAGTTCAACCACAACCAAAAGTCAGTCCCTGATCTTACCCAAAAGGAAATTCTCTGATTTTTTAAATTTTTATTATTTTTTTTTTACAGAGGCAAGTTGGAAAAAAGGGTTTGTTAAGTTGTCGGTCTTTTCAATGTCTGTCACCTTCCTCTGAGGGTTTCTTCTCAAAGAGTATATGGAAATATAACTGTTCTCTCTTAGAGCAAGAAGGAAGAAGTTATTTTCTCTTGCCCTCACACAGGCATCAAGCTGTCCTTCTTTTCACCAATTTGGAGAGTCTTATTCAAATGGGCAGCCTTGAACTCCAGGTTACATAGAAATAACTCAGTAGTCATGTATTTCTTGTCCTCTCAGGGAAGATGAAAAAACCAGGTCACAAGCCCTAATAGCTTTTCTTACACAGAACTTTTTTTTTTTTGCTTAAGTTATAATCTTTCATCCTCATCTGCTGTATATATAGCCACAACGCTCAATAATGTTGACAAATCCAATTTTCTAAAAAGCTTCAGGTTGTTTTTGGTGGAACAGTGACAGGAGGATTTGTCAGTGAGTGTCTGAGTGCACCAGGGCTTGTATTATTAGCAAACAGGCAGTAGACAGAATGAAAGACACACTGGCCAAATGGCTCCCTCTTATTTTCCTGAGGGTGTTTTTAGTTCAGGATAAATATTGTCCCCTGATCTTTTTATTGATTTTCCAGTTTCACATATTGAAATTTTGCCTGCAACCCCACTCAGGCTTTTAAGTAATGGAGATGAGTAGTTTTATGCAGTGGGTGCCTGAATAACAGTGGTAGAAGCTTTACAACTCTTTTTCAAAGATATAATACACTTACTTCCTTTTAAATCCCAGATCATTAAAAGGTTGCCTTGGGCCAGTGGTTTGCTTTCCCTGTATTTGAAACAAAAGCTGACAGTCCTCAAGGTTTGCTTCCACCACTGAGAGGGACAAAGGTAATCCTTTTAATCACAGTTTCTGGAATGTAAAGGGAAGGAAGAGGACCAGTGGTTTCCGTACAGAATCTCCAGTCCACAACAACAACATTGAACAAAGGTTCATTGTACTTCTGCAGGAAGGGACTTATTTAGTCCAAACTTCTTATTTTATAGATAAGGAAACAGAGGACAAGCAGGTTAATGACCTTCTACATACAAGTTGTAAGTTTCAAAGGCAGGATTTAAAAGTAAATCCTGCTACTGTGGAGTCAATGTTCTTTTTACTCTACCACAAATATGTATATTCCTTTTAGAAACCTTACTAAAAGCAAAACCTCCTTGTTATAGTTCTAATAGCAACTTACAAGATTCTGAATATTCTGATTTTTAGGGATTCTGAAATTAAAGAACTACAGGTTCCAATCCTATGACTGATTTACTCCCAAGTATCTCCCACCAAATCACTACTCACTATTGTTTTGCATTGGATCTAGTAATTGATATATTCCCAAACAGATTAGGAATATTGACAAGCAACAAAGTAAGGAGAAAATGAGTTACTTCTGACATGAGGGAGAAGATGACTAAACATTAAAGGAAACACTATGAATCTGAGGGAAGAATGAAGAAAGCAAAAGTGCAGAAGTTTCTACTTCCTAGATCATAGGGTTTAAAGATGAAATTTAAGGTTTCATTAAGGAACTTTAAAGTTGTGAACCTCATTTTAAAGATGAGAAAACCAAGGACCAGAGACAATAAGTTGCTTGCCTACGTTCACTTGGAGAGTGGATTGGTGTTTTGTTTCTGTTTTTTTTTAATTCAAAATCCAATATTCTTTTCACTACAAAAACTCTGACTCTGAGAGGTAAGAGTAGAGGTGGGGGCAGCATAGATTGGAAAATGAAAGGAACGGAGGCCATCAGGCAAAAAGACTAGGTGCATGGAGACAGATCAAGAAGTACCTGTTAATTGATGAGGAATTTTACCTCTTAGACCTTTCTGTTTTCAGAAAAGTATAGAGTATATACATTTTGGAGTCCCAGGTACTCTGTTGAAACTAGCCATTATAAAGAAGAGAAAGGATATATGTATGTATACACATACACACACACACATATACATATATATGTATGTATATATTTGTGTTTACTGTGCTTAGTGATTTTTATCAACATTATCTCATTTATTCCTCAAAACAGCCCTCTGAGGTAGGTCTTGTTATCTACATTTTCCAGTTGAGATAGTTTAATTATAAAAGCCTAGAATTTGAGCAACTTTTATACCAAGGAAAACATTGTGAGAAATAGTCTGTCCTAACAAACACGAAAGGTCAAAAATGAAATTTGGGATTGGCTATACATGGATATCTACATTTCTCTAAGCCATACTTACAGATCTTAAAGAAGAGATTGTAAGAAACTATATACTCTTGATAATATTAAGAAGCCATTGATAGAAAATCTCTCTAGGAGTAATAAATGAAAGTTAGAAACTTAGAATTGTAGAGTTGGAAAGGACCTCAGAGAAAACTGAGTTCAACTCAAAGTGTTAATTTCCAATCCACATGCCTAGTAAGAAGTCATGAGCATCCAAATAAACATTTCTCTTACTAGATAATCCTTCTTATGAGGCTTCCCATTCTGTATTTGGGTGGTTTTTACTGTTGGAAGGTTGTCCTTATGTATGTTGATTCAAATCTACCTCTCCGTCATATCAACTTTGGTCTTTCTTGCCTCTGAAGTCAAGTAGGACCTCTTCCAATGACAGTCTTTCAGATATTTGAAGAAAGCTATAAAGGTACTTCTATCCAAATTTCTTTTCCAGTCTATCCTTCAATCTTTTCTTTGTATAATTCTGTTTCTACTCACCATTAGAGTCACATTTTTCTTGGTGTTTTACAACTTGTCAACACCATCTCAAAGAAATGGTCCCCAAATGCAGATGTAGTAAACTAGATGTGTCCTAATAGGATAGAATGGTAATGGAATTATAATTTCCTGCACTATGGATATGACATGTCTGTTAACACAAAGACTACTTAGCTTTTTTTTTTTTAATATACTATACCATCATTTGCTAATTCATACTGAACTTGCAGTTCAGCAAATCCCATAGGTTTCTTATGCATAAGTGTCCCCTATCTTGTACTTCTTCAGTTGATATATGAGAGAGATGAGTATGTCTCTCTTGCATTAATAACTAATTATTGAATAAGGACCAAGGATTTCCCCCTTTTCTGCTTCCTCATCCAAAGATCAACCTATGTGGGAAATCTTTCTCAAAAACTTATACAGCCAAGATGTCTAAGATCTTAATCAAAGACAGCAAAAGAAATGCTAAGTTGAGGCAAATGGGCAGATTCCTGCTCATTATGTTTAGTCAGACAGGTCTAGGAAAATGTGGATTCTTCTTTCACATAGACAGGTGATATGGAAGTTGACAGGTCTCTTTGACCAAGATTTGGGAGCTCAGACCCTCATTGTAATATAACCTGCCTCTCATTGTAATATTCATTCTCTCATTAATTTAACCAATCAGAATTGATTGGCATGCTCAGAAACATCCAGTCTTCAAAGGACACAGCAAGTGTGAGTGCATTGCCATGAAGGGTCTTTAGCATTTAAGAGTGCCACTGACCTCTTTTATTAATAAAATGCTAGTATTGGGGCGGAGCCAAGATGGCAGAGTAAAAAGACTCACATTTGCTAGCTCTGAACCCACAGCCCATGGATTTCCTCTAAAAAGAACTCCTGACAAATTCTGGAACAGTCAAAGCTGCACAGCAACACAGTGAAGGAGATTTCTGTTGCAGAGAGCCCTGAAAAGCTGACCCCAGGGGTCCATCGAAGCCCCAGACGGAAGCGGAACCCTGTCCTGCCCTGCCCCGGCCACGTGGCACTGAGTGGAGCGAGCAGATCCAAGCAGGCTTCAGGGATCGTAATCTCCCACGGCCGTGAAGGTTCCTCCACCCACGGACTCGCAGGTCAGTGAGAGAGATGGGCTGACAGGGGAGCGGGGTATCTCCAGGACTCGGACCCCCTCAAGAGGCAACTGCTACGGCAGAGGCAGAGGAAGCTTGGCCAGAGGCTCCCAGAGCAGGCAGGAGCTCAGCAGCAGCTCCATTACAAAAGATCTCTGCATAAACCCCCTGAGGGAACTGAGCCTGGGAAGCGGCCCTGCCCCCACCTGAGCACCAGCAGATAAGCTCCCATTGAATAGCAGTAAGGCCTGCCGCCAAAAGTCCTGAGGCTGGGGAGCAGCATTTGAATCTCAGACCCCAAGCACTAGCTGGGCAGACTTAGGCCAGGGTGGAGAGGACTCTCAGAAGTCAAGTAACTGGCTGGGAGCATTTGAATCTCCGACCCTAAGCACTAGCTGGGCGGATATAGGCCAGGGGGTGGAGAGGACTCCCAGAAGTCAAG
>CM053772.1:199312264-199329695 GCA_028658325.1 Potorous gilbertii
ATTCCCTTTATGATCATGTCAGAGTGGAGTCATTCCAGTCACAGGGTTCTCAATAAAAGATTTTTCTTTCTTTTTTTTTTTTTTTGCCTTATTCATTGTGGCTATTTATCTTCAAATGTACTGGCATATATCTCATATAGGGACAGAACAGAAATGTTGGATTTGAAATAAACAAAGGATTTGATAGCTATTTTTGAAAAGACAAAAAATAATCACTACAGAAGGTTGGCATAATATTAACATAATTATCTAATGAATGCAATTGTCTTGCAATATAAACAAAACCAAGACCCAGACCTGCATGAAAATCATATTCTATCAATAAGTTGTTATGCTGCCTGCGTGCTTGTGAATGACTTCAAAACCAATTAAAAAGGTGATGGAAAAGAAAGTATCATTAGCAACGATAGTGTAACTAGCATCAGTGTTTAGAATCCTCCTTCTAAAAAGCCCATGTACTTGTAATACATGACATTTTCAGGACAAATGAATTACACATAACCCCTAATGTACCCCCTCTTCTGTGACAGTCACCCAAAATGTTACCTTATATTCAAAGTATTCTGTGAATCTGTAACAACTCACAATTTAGTTCAAAAGTTCCCACTGATATGCTTACATTGACAAGTAAGAAGAAGAAAAAATAGTTTAAAGAAAAAAGCAATTAAGGAAAAGATATAGAAAGATACACAGGAATGGAAAATTCCTCTTATAATACTGTGAGTTAGCCTTCAAGAAATACACACACAAATGATGGACTGAGTAAACACATATATGATACATGTATATATTCATATATATTCATATATGAAGGCAGTTTCATGAGGAACTCAGTTGTAAAGGACATAAATGTAGAATAATAACCCACGTTTCTTAGGTTTGGTGCGTAAATGAATTTTGAGTCAAAACAAAAAAAGCAAGTCAGGAAGTATAATTGTGGTTTTCTACCCTTCTGAACTGAATTCCTTACTTAATTAGATATGCCATTAGTAAAATAGTATAGCTTTGGTTCTAGATTTTGTCCAGTGAAAAACTTCACTGTCTAGATCTTACACCCAATGGACCGAGCCCAGAACATAGTCTCTTCCACATATTCTTTTTATGTGGCTGCCACAGTTTGAAACAGTACTGGATTTTTAAAATACTTTCTCCCTGACTCTAAACTCTGTACTCCATCCATAGTACTATTATACTTTTGGTGAAAATTAGCTAGAAGGATTAATTCTGAAAAATACCAGTATGGGCAGACTGATAACTTTTGAAAGCTGAATTATTAGAATTAAGGACTTCACATTATGATAAATTTAGAGGATTCATTACCCAATGAGAAGCCATATAAGTAATACATATAAAAGTATTTGAAAAGGATGTGTGCTTATGAATGATAAATCCATATGTAAAATAAATTAATCATCTAAAATGGAACATAATACATAGACTACATGCATCATGGATTTTTTTATGTAGATAGACATTTGGTTTTGGATCTGCTCCACTCTGTTTATGGACAGAATGTGATTTCATTTTTTAGTCAAAGCAGAAAGAGGTCCATGTATATAATACTAATAACCTAATGAAAGACAGGTTGGCAGGCAGAATCCAGGGCAGAAATGGCTAGCTTGGGTATCTTTTTAACATCTTTTCTTTTTTTTGAATTCTAAATTTTCTCCCTCCTTTCAGCCTCTCCCTCACCAATAAGAGAAGCAAGTAATATAATGTATATTATATATATGAAGCAAACTAGGCTATCTTGTTTCTAAGAGGAGTACTGGACCAGAATCTTGTCCAAGTACCACATATTGGAAAATTGTAATCCATGTTTATAATTCCTTATTTTAGGAGTTCAGAGTAAAAGGTATTTTCCTTGGTCCCTCTAAAGTGTAAGGCAATAGTTAACACACTCATGATGAGCTTAATTCATTCTCACTAAATATTTATTACACAGGAAAGACAATTATGGGTGTCAAGCAATCATTTATGGGAACAAACAGCAAAACATAAACCAAGGAAACTACATACACTAGTGTAGATGATAGAAAACACAAGAGTAAATTGGTTCTTCCACTCAAGCACAAGATACAAACTCAAATCAGTCAAAAAGAGATGAGGGCAAGTCCACTCAGCAGTCCTTAGTGTTGCTGGTGCTAGAAATCAAGGCATATGGGAGAAGGCAGTGATGACTTCCTTTCTCTATATTTCTATTTTGTGGGGAGATCTCCAAGAAGAATCTCTAGTTCAGTATCTTTTTTCTTTCTCTTGCCCCATCTTCCTCAAAACTTGCTGCTTTCTCTCCTCCAAAATATCTCTAACAATACAAATTCATATTTCTTTCATGTGTGCCACATGCAGAGTCACAGTCTTATTGGTCTTTGAGCCAATAAAGAGACTAAGCTCCTACCATGTGAGCAGTATGCATCATTATAGTGCTGTCATCCAGAAATTTCCACTGACCTGGTGAAGGCATAATATAGAAGCAGATGCTAAAAGAAGATGAGATGCAATGAACTTTTAAGGCAGAGGCTAAAAATGACAGTAAACATTTATCCTCTGTTGACCCTAGTACTAAAGGCAGTTAGGAGATAGAATAAATAAAACAGACTATTCTTGCTTTTGTGCAGCTCACAATCAAGAAAGGGAATACATACATATAAATACATGTATATATAAACACATATGCACATAATCTGTATATGTGTATATATACATGTACTGAAATGTGTATATATCTATATGTGGGTATATATGTATGTATACATGTGTATATATATCCATGTATGTATAGACACATTCATACAAGCATAAGGCAGTCATTCCTTATCACCATATATTAGTTGGCATTTGAGTTCAATTATTCAGCTATTTAACATGAAAAAAAAAACCAAATAGATTAAGATCCTACTGCATGCAGAATACTCGGGTAGGTCTTATGTAAAAGAAAGTTTAGTAAAATATAACTCTTGACCTCAGGCAGCTTAGAGTCTTTTAGGACAATGAAAAAAATAATAGAATAAATAGAATAAAATTATATTATTAATATTAGAATATTATTAATATTAGAAATAATAGAATAAATAGAATAAAAATATAATATGGACCAATGGTCTTATGATTCTACCTATGACTATACTATGTACCAATACTTCCTTGGTCTCTGTTCTGTCACATGGGGTGGATACTAATTGCCACATGGCAGACCTCAGTGGGGCAACTCTTGGTCCTTTGGCCAAGAAAATTGAAGGATTTATGAATGTCTATTAATGAGAGTTTAAAGATCTTCCCCATCCATTAATGGGCCTGCCTATTAAGGGAAACTTTGTTAGGGGAGATGTTTTTTGTTGTTGGAAAGCCCACACCTTTTGTTAATTTCTAGTGAAGCACTGGTTCTCAAGGTTGTGATGCCCTCTGGCTCTGAAATGTGTATATATGTATATATACTGTGAGATGAGGTTTTGTTTTGGAGCTTACTCATTGAAAGTGTTTGTTTGGTCAAATGAAACTCTGGGCAGCCACTAAGGGCTTTGAAAACCCAGATGTTGGTGCTTCTTTCTCTGGTAACTAGGTATGCATGGTCAGACAGTTGGAGCTGTCTATTGATCTGTGATATCTGTTTTGCTTATGGTCAGACAGTTTGAAGCTCTGTCTGTTGGTCTTTATTTCTCTGTTTGTATTTTCTCTAAAGTTCAAGGTGCTGACGTTTTCCCCTGAATGAAGCGAATGATACATGTGCTTTAGTAAAGTCATTGTTTACCCCTCAAAAGTTGCTTTTCATTTTAGAAAAGCAAATACAAAAACCTGTACAGCAGGTTGTCCTATGTATGTCAGAGTCCTTGCTGTTACAGAATGGCACATTTAAAGTTACTAGGATTTACAACTGGAAAATAATGATATTTATTATAATATGTGATATAGAAATACTCATTGATAAAATTCCGATTTTCCTCTAAAAAAAATTGGGAACTGATAGCATCTGGGCACCAATACGTACATTTCTTTGGATACCAGGTTTATTTTGTTTTAAATTTTTATTGATGTCCCTCATTTTTACACCAATTTCATTTAAGAATATGTCCCTATCACCCTTCTCTCCCCTCCCCCAATAGCTAGCTAGCCCTTATAACAATGAATAAACAAGAACTAGGAAAGAAAAAAATAGCAAAAATTAACCAATATATCCACTAAATCTGATAGGGTATGTAATATTCCACACTGATCTCTGCAAAGGGAGGGATATGCATTTTCCCACTTCTAGGATCATGTCTGTTCTCTATAATTACAGGGTATGTGTAAGGTTTGGGGTTTTCTTTTAGTTTTTGTTGTTGTTCTTTCCATTTACTTTGTCATAATCAATAAATATATGTTTTGGGAGGAACATTTTTGAATTTCTGCTTTTGTTTAGTTTCATTTTCTGGAGTACTGTTAAATGGAAAATTGTTGTCAAGTTTATAGAGTAATCCAGGGGTCAGCAAACTACGATCCAAGGGCCAAATCCGTACAGTGGTCTATTTTTGTAGAGCCAGTGTGCTAAGAATGACTTTACATTTTAAATTTTAATTTAGCTTATGGGCCATGCAAAAAACAGGCAATATGCTGGTATTTGCCCAACCCTGGTCTAATCAATCAGCAATATTTGTTTCTGACAAGCATGAGCAAGAGAGTACAATAGCAAATTACTTCTAATAGCTTGTAACTTTTACATTCTGTTTCATTTAAAAACATATAAGAGATCTTTACACAGTATTCCTTAAAGTGCAAATGATGGTGATCCGTAGTAATCAACATTCAACTGGCAACACTAAACAAAATTAACATTTTGGAGAAAATATATTTTAAGAAAATGGGAATTAACCCAGGTAAAGGACAGATTGTCCATTTATGCTATTATATTATCTTCAGAGAATGTTTATAGAACCTCAATTTACACATATTTATTCAACTTCCTAAATAAATGGCAGATTGTTTTATAATAGTTGTGGAATGGGAAAGATGAGTGCAATTTGTCATGAAGAGTTGACATATGAAGAGGATCACTTTTCAAAAAATTAGAATATAATGAAGCATATTCATTGATGAGGTAAGAAGGATGCCCAGGGGCAAAAAGGCAAGCCTTTAAATGAAAACAGACATTCCCCAGCCTAGAAAGGGTCCAAAGTTAAAATACCTCACAATTCAGGAGTGTTCTAGTAAATGTTTAACAGCCAGATCTTGGGTACTGGGGGGCCAAGAATGTTCCTATGAGACAATTTTAAGTTTTATCTGAATTATTAATACTTTCTCCTAGGATTTTATTAGGTCAAGACCAGGGGTCAGCAACCAGAACTTGGGGCCAAATCTATCCTGCCTCCTTTTTTTTTGTATGGAGTAAATTTAAAATTTTTTGAATACAATACAATTTTATTCAAAAATATAAAAGCCATTCTTAGCTCACAGTTTTATAAAAAATCTGTGGTCTAGTGTGGCCTGCAAGCCCCACTTTGGGGAAGCCCAAAAGTGTCAAACATAAAATCCATAACTCCAAGTGCAACAAAAACCCGATGAAAATAACATTGGGAAACATTAAACAAAATACATTTTTAAAAATACAGTAGAATGTAGGTGATGTTAATATGTGGTTTTGTAAGTCAATATGTAACTCATAGGGATTAGGAGCCTTGTGTAAAATTTAGTTCCCAACCCCCTTGTAATATTCCCACATACACCTTTTTTTAAATTTAATACTATTGGTTTAAAAAATCAAGAAAAGTGTTTATAAAAACCTAGTATTTAGTGTTTCATTATTTCTAAGCTATAAATGCCCACGTTAAAAATTTAACAATCTAACTCATTATGAAGAGGTTTCAGGGAGAGGTTAGGGGTGCTGGGACTCCAAGAATGCCATGGTGAAGTTTCCTGGAATGAATTCATACACTCAAGCCTTCTTTCAGTCAAGAGTCGGTTTCTTGTAATGCCAATAGATGGATGAAGTACCTTTTGGGTACTTACATACTAATGGGGGTGAATCTAGAAATATATAGAAAAGGGGCATGGGAAAGGAATGCCAGGATACTAGGTAATCTAAGGGTCCAGGTGTCTTTGGGAACTACTAATGAGAAAATGTAGGGAGTACAGTAGACACTGAGAGAGTTGTCAGAAGCATGACCCTTGGGGTCTGGTGCCCAAAAAAGAGCTCTTGGTTCAGTATCCCTGTCTCCTTCTTGATAAGGCAATTGCAGTCAGGCCTGCAACAATGGAAAATTTCTGGGTGGAGGGGAGGGGGAGGTTACATTCAGAGACATGGCCTTAGGGCTTTTTGAGGTCTAAGTCCCACTACTCCATCAATTCCAGCTGGTTCTAGCATAGCCCTCCTTCAGTTGTATATGATGAACCTGACAAGACAATGAAGTTTCCTCCAGTCACTAGGCTACAACCATAACTTTGTCCCTATAGGGTTAACTTAGAGCCAGCTAACAATGACTTGGAGAGTTGATTGTTTAATTTTCAGTGTGAGCACTTATACCTTAGAAATCAGCAAACACTATAAATCAAGATTTCATTTATAGTTTTATTGATTTCTTGAGTTAAATAAAAAGAAATGGATAATATGCCAATAATGCAGGTTAAAAATGTTTCAGGCATACTTTTCTTTAAAAAACACCGTTCTTAAATATTTACCATCATACCTTGCTTCTATATAATATTCACAAAGGAATATGGGAGGTGAAAATGACTAAACTCTAGGCAACATAGCGCTTTTGATTCGTGAAGAATTTGTTGACAAGAGTCAAATCTTTTCTCATATCCTTCTTGGAAGTGAAATACATCCTCAAAGCTGAGGTTTAGACACTATCAAAAGAAAGAAGCTTTGACTGATCTTGAAATAAGGATCATTGCCCTAGCTCCAAGAGTTTTGTAGCACTCCAATTAGAAGCAATGATCATCTGAAGGGAGCACAAGACCACAGAGGGTTTGTAACTGCCCTTCAAAGAACAAGCCCAGGTAACTGACAACATAAACTATTTGATCCATCCTGACAGCTGAATACTCAGGGTCAGGGTCTGCATGATCCTATCTGGCAAGGATGAGTCAGTGGTATTTTGGTCTGCCCACCCCCTTCCCATAACATCTCTACTGTGGCAAAGCAGCCTTCCCAGTCCTTTCTGCCAGATCCTGCTCAGTGTCTGCTTGACCCAGCCCAATAGCAACAGAACCTGGTAAGTAGCCAGCACTGTCTCTGAGTGCCCTATCTAGCACAATCCACCAACATAAGAGTCTGAGGAAGTAAGAATAACTTCCAAATGATTGGTCAGACCCAGTCCAGCATTAGATTGATCCATGAAGCTTAGATACTGAGCTCTGGGAGCAACAAGCCCAGGTAAGTTTCTGGTCCATTAAACTCCATAAAGATAGGATATGAAGGTCCTATATTTACAGAGTTATAAGTACCCTTGGGTACATGAGTGTGCCTCAAAACCATTGTGTTAATTTCCTATTCATTCTTGTTTCCTCCTGGACTACAGGAATATTTATAGAAGAGTGTGCCCTAGCTGAGAGGGAAGGGTAGGGAAACACTTACTTTGTAAACATTGTTTTTTGCTACGTCTTTTGATTAAAGATCTAATTCTAGTGGCTGTTTTTGTGTGTTTTTTGGACAAGTCAATTGGGGGTTAACATGGCTAGGGTCACTGAACTAGTAAGTGTAAAGTGTGTGAGGTCAAATTTGAACTCAGGTCCTCCTGACTCTAAGGTAGGCTCTCTATCTATTGTGCCATCTACCCTCTCCCTCTACTGACTAAAGGGGAAATGTTCATGACCTAGTATTTAGCAGGCTACCTAACTACCAAGTTACCCTGGATTATAAACCAAATATATAACCCAGGCAATGGCCACCACTCTGAGGACCTAGCCTAGTAGTGATTGTGTGAAACTGGTCCAGTGAGACTCAAGGGAGCATACAATAAAACTACATGATACAATGTAATCTCTCTGTGATAATTCAGAAAAATGCTGAGCAATTGAAATTAACTGAAGATCAGACTTGTGAACGTCAACTATGGCAGAGAAATGGGGTGGATTTCTTTATTGTTGTATTCTGAGTTAATGGGAGTTCTTTCATTTTTCTCTATCCTGTGTATTCTTCAATGTAGAAAAATGAAATCCTTACTTTTGTCTTCTATTCAATAGAAAACAAACTCTTTGAGGATAAAAACAATTTCATTTTTTTGTCTTTGATTTCCCACTCCTAAGACAGAGTCTTGTACCTAATAGGCATTTTATAAAGGCTTATTAAATTGAAGTGAACTTTTTAAGGGAAGGGAGATGAGAGAAAAGGAGAAAGGATATGACAGGAAGCAGAAGAAAAATTCCCCTGTGGTTCCTTAACATGATTCATTGAGTATCACTATCAGAATAAGAAGTTTTTTAGTCATGCAATATGTAATATAGTCTGGATACTTGGAGAATACTGAGTGGATTCAGTAAAAAGCTTAGCTGACTTAGCGAAAGCCTCATGAACTTTCATAAATTGACTAAAACATAAATACTACGAATATCATACTTCACAAAGTAATAAGGTATTTTGGATTTAAATGCACACATGAACTCAGACCTCTGCATCTCAACCAAGATATGAAACCAAAAATGTACATTAATTTAAATCAGAATAAGTTATTAACTTCAGCTCAAGTGTTCATATTTCTCATGTTTAGGGATTTGCAATTCTTTCGACAAAGCTGTTTACCTAGGCATAAGACTAAAAAAATAATCTAATTGAATTACCTCATATCTCATGTAGTTGATGTTTCTAAAATATTTTTTCGCTAAATACATACATGTTTAAATGATGAGTTTGCCTATGAATTCATGAGGTATCATTTTCAGATGTGACTTTTGTTACTATTATACACATTACCTGTACTTTTGGACCTTTTTACAAAATTAGTTAGGATCAGTGATGGTGCGCTCATTCAATCACTTTCATGAGTCTGTAAATATTAACCAGTAGGAAACATATACCAAAGGGAGACAGATCCAGTTTCAGCTCCTTGTAATCCATGCTAAACAGCTGTCCAGATGAAAGGATGGTACAATAAAGATAATGACAATAGCATACAATTTATGTGCTTGCCAATGGGCTACAATCAGCTGCAGGTGTCTGAAAAATGAAAACTACAGAACTGGAAGCCTCATCACTGCTCTTTTTTCTTTGTTAAAGAATGATTTTAATTCAGTTCCTGATTACTTCTGCTGAAATATATGCACTTGACATATGGTCATTTTAAATGCAAATATTCTGTATCTGAAGAGAAACAGTCACATGCCTAATTTGGGTTACATCCAAGAACTAAAGTGGCTTTATAATTGACAAAATTACTTCAGTTGCCCAAGCATAAATTTGCCTTGTCCATCCAAATATCAATAAGTACTTGGCAAAAATAATTTGCAATATAGAGAAGGCTGATAAATGGAGCAATTGCCATTCCTCCTAGAGAAGGGGAAGAAAGAAAAATAAATGGGTCTGGTCATCTATGAATGATGAGTAGACTGTACAACAAAATGTCTAATGGCATACCATTGATTATGTCTAAGAGTAATTGTCATTAATTTAGAAATTTTTCTCAAAGTTCTCCTTTTCAGAAGTATAGTGAAAAATTAGCTTATGCATGAATCCTCATGTTCCATTTAGAAAGGTATTTGTAAAGAACCATATGGCATCAGTCAAGCAAAGACAAAATGGAGAGTTCCCAGAATCTATTTTTTGCAAATTTGGTTTTGTGAGGTATGTCTCTCTTGACATCTCTTTGGAACAGCAGGAGATGAGCAATGCCGTCCAGAATTAGATTTATTATTCTATCATCCATGATATGCTTAGGAAGAAAAATTGGTGCTAATTCTAATCTTTTTAATGCAGAGTTCAAGCAAGGATTTTGATATCAAATTCTTTCCATTTTTCAACTAATTTCATGGAAATAAAAATATAATAGGTGCTTCATATGCTGAGCTATGTGTCTCAAAAAGAATCAACAAGGTTGTATTTTCTTTTCTGTCTTTCCTTTCTTTTAATTTATTTTGTTTGTTTATTTATTTTTCTTTTTGTTTTGTGGTTCATTTCCAAAGACCTACCTTGTGGCTTTTTGATACCAGCTCACCTTGTGCTTTCATATTTAGAAAAAAAAATAATGTGCCTAATATACCTAAGCAACACTTTTAAACTCAGCAGTGGAATTAACCCTTTTCTTCACTCATGCACCTTTCAGGATATGCCTGTAGAATAAATTCAGCTTCTTATATTGTAATGGAGTAAAGATAAAATCATTAAGGACCTACCCATGAGCTTACTTACTTAATTACCTACCCATGGTTTACTAGGACCATAAATATCAAGTATATCTGTCTAAGAAAAAAAATATATTATATTCTTATTTTAAAAACCTATTTTTATTTCATATATTTTAGAAACAAATGACACATGGGCATGATGGATTTATGTAATGTTTGACTATTTTAAGAACACAATCTTTGGCTTATGACTGGAGACTACCTGGAGAATGAGTAGTTCTTAGGAAGGAAGCACTTGGACATCAAGGAAGTTCATTCTTTTACTCAACAAAGAACCATCATATCCCTAATATATCTGCATTTTTGGTCAGTCTACTACTTCTTTTCCTCCGTATTTCCCAACCATGTTATATTACTCAAAGTTGTACTTTAATGGATCAAAGTGGTGCACCCAAGTCAAATTGCTACATAGTGATCTCTCATTCCAGAAAATTCTCTATAAAAATCTTATCTGTTGCCAAAACTGCAGTGCAGTCGTCATTATTTCACTTAGAGACCTGTTTTTCAACAAAATATTGCAAGCTACTAACATGAACTGAAGTTTCATGGAGTTGGGGAGCACAGAGTTACGTCAGGGATTCAGAAATACATATGTTAATACCCAAATAAGAAACATGCTGTCTTTACATCTAACAAATATAACTGGAATATAAACAGAAAAATGATCCATGCTTCCCTTAGGTTAGAGAATTCCTCAAGTTAGGCAGTTGTCTAAGATATACAGAGGTTAAAATATTTCCCTAAGGTAAAAAACTGGTAAATATCTGAAGCAGGATTTGAATACAGGTCATCTTGCGTCCAAGCCCAGAATTCTATCAGTTACGTAACATTTGCGTTCCCTTCTCTTCTTTTTCTCTTTTTATACACATACACACATATATATGTATATACACACATATATGTGTAAGTATGTGTACATATGTATGTATTTTTGTGATTAATAAAACACAGATCCATTAAAGTGTTTCCGATTTCAGAGTGAACTTCTGTCATCCTATATTTGTTTCTGGTTTGGGGTTTTGTTGGTTTTCCATTAAGGAATGATTCACAAATTTGGAAAAGTTGGAAACCACACTACTGGAGCCTTATTGGATCTGTCAGGAATATATAAGCTTCTTGAGAGCAAGGGAATTTTTCATTTTTATCTTCATATCCTTAGTACTTAGCGTTCTATCTAGAACACATTAGGTACTTAATAATACTTGCTAAATAGAACTTAATTGAAATATACCACTAAGAAATATCATGTACTGTGTACCTTTGCATTCGTTATGGCCACAAAATGTCTGGTAGTGTAAGAGGGGGAAAGAAAGGCTAGTACAAAGAAGATTGAGGTGGTCAAAACTCTGTTGCCACCTTTCTTCCTTCTGGATAGGGCTACCATGAAACCACTTTGAAACATAGAAAGTATACCTCAGGTCCTTAATGAAAAAGAATCTTATTCAAATTATTTATGTTATACCACTGAGAGAGAGAGAGAAAGAGAGAGAGAGAGACAGACAGACAGACAGATAGACAGACAGATAGAGACAGAGAGATAGAGAGAGACAGACACAGAGAGACTGGGGCAGTAGAAATAATGGAGGGCTATATCTATATAAAGTTACTATTGGGTAGTACAAAGACTATTAGCTCTAGAGTTGGAGAACTTGGATTTACCTTTCTAAAAGCTTATGTAACTTTGGCTAAGTTACTTCACTTTTACCCTTCTGGATCTTGTTCCCTTCTCTGAAAAATGAGGAGGATGGACTAAGTGATCTCAATAGTCTCTTCCAGGTCTTTTACCATTTCAAATATATCCAATGAATGAATTTGATGATAAAAGCAAGTATAGAACTCAACCTTTATGTCTGAGATCAGGCAACAGAAACCTTTAGAGATTTTGCTTTGTTGCTAGAGTTTGATGGATGACTGCTGCCCTCCTTTGCCTGTAGGTCCACCAAAAGGAACAATCAGAATGCTGCCCTTGAGAAAGAGGGTACCACTTGGCCCACAATAGAAGAATACAGAGAAATGATCATTGGCAGGTCAAGTATTGTAGCTGTGTTTAAAATGTGAAAAGCCAGTGAAAGAGAAGTGAGATAAAAAGTGTATATAGAAAGAAAGAATTCAAAAGAAAGACTTTTATAATAGAGAGAACTGTAATTACCATTTCTTCCTCAGTTAATTCAAAAGTCTTTAAATTTGAGTATTCAGAATGAGTTAGGACAGCTGGTCTCTGGCACAGTCACAGTGATGGAGCACAGAAGGAAGCTACCTCCCTGCTATTTATCTTGGGCCATTACCTAGAAAAGCAATGCTAGGCCTCATTCCCTGCCCAGTTTCTTTGTCAGAAATGAGGTAATACTGTAGAAAATGATAGGTTTAGAAGAAATATACTGTGGTTTAATAGATTTCTCATCCAACTCCTTTCAACTTGAACTTGAATTTAATATTAGAGGTGAAGTCAAATCTTTGGGGTTTGAGTCCTAGTTTTCACTCTGATTCACTGTGTGACTTAAGTCCTTTCTTTCCTTGTCTCAGGTACTTTATTTTGTAAAATGAAAAAAACAATAAAGGATTTTAAAGGTTCCTTCTGTGATTCTGTGACTGAGGCTTGGTTCCACATTATAATTGAGAGCAAATAATTTATCCTCTTAAAACTTCACTTTCTTCATCTATAACATGAGAGCACTAATACTTAGAAGACCTGTCTCAAGATGGTTGTGAAGAAAGTGCTATTTAAATTTGAGGTGTTATGGTAATTGAAACATCCTTATACATTTAGATACACTATCTGGTATGACTCATACGAGATGTATTATTAGTTCACTCCAGTTGAAACTGTATTTCCCCAATCACTTTCACTGGTGACTGCCATTATAGTTCTAGCATCATGCGTTAAGGAATTTTTTAAGACCTTGTGCATTTTAACTGTGAAAGGGATCATGAAACCTCATTTAATCTAATGTCTTTAGATATAAAAAGGGTCTCAAATTTGTTCTAATGCAGTTGTGATAGAAAGAAGAGTTTGTAGACTTCGTGGGAATATATGCTGTGATAATGGGTGTAGGATTCTGTCATTCTGACATTCTGTCAATCTCACTTCCTTTTGCTATTTCCACTGGCTAGCCTTGAACCTCATCTGCTTTTGCTTTTCCAGGCTGCTTTCCCTATTGCCACAGGAGCTAAAAGATCTTCCTGACCATGAGGGTTAGGAATGGCCATTTCCAGACATAGAGATGATGTCCACCCCCTATCATGTTACCACCTAAGACAAAGCCTTTGTCATAGTTTTAACATTTGTTTCTTATTGTTTTAGTACTGTGGTAGGGCAAGGTAAGGAGGAAGGGAGAAAAGGAGGCTGGGACTGTGGGATACTGTCAGGAGCTAGAGAAGTACCATGGTGGGGACCACAGATAGTCACAGGCATTAGGCAGGTAGCATATCATATAGTGAAAAGTACCCTAGATTTGATATCAGAAGAACTGGGTTAGCATTATAGCTCTGCTACTTCCAATTTTTGTAGCATTACTCAGTGTTAATGCTTACCACTCCCACTCTGGTCCTCAGTTTATTCTTGTATAAAATAAGAGGATTGAAGGACATGAGCTCTAAAAGTTACTCATGCCTGGAAATCCCAAAACATGAAAATGAGGGCATTGGATAACTAGAAATCTTTAATGTAGAAGTGATGTAAAACACACACACACACAAGATCAGAGTGGGATGATGGAAAGAAGCTAGGACTTCATTTTAATAGAGGCATCTTTAATGCTATTTCTTATTCATATTCATTTGGTTAAGAGAGTAAAACTCAGCTTCTTTGTCAGTATGTAGCTTCCTTCCCGTGTCTACTTTTCCAATTCCCATTCACATTGATGGACCATATCCTTAGTGGGCAGCTAACTGCTATTAATTACTTGGTTATAAGATGTAAGGTTAAGGGAATTTGAAGATCTTCCCTGCACCTTAACAGGTCCACGTGACCTACTTTGAGCTTTGGCACAGCTCACAGCCTGTGTCTCATGGAGGTGAGTGGGAGGAGCTTGCTATAACAGTAAGCACCCCAAAATACACCGGGGAGGGCTGCTATCACAGGTTCTTAGATCTGCATTCGTAAAAGGAAACCAACTTTTAAGTGGTTAACAATCACTTTAATCAAGCACATGTATCATTCCTTAACCAAGTACATATATTATTCAATTAGTTCAGGGAGTCAGCACTTTGAAATTCAAAGAAAATACAGAGAAATCAAAAGATCAACAATTGGACTCCAACGATCTGACCATAATTACCAGAGAGAAGCACGAAATCTGGGTTCTCAAAGCTAGGGGGCTCCTTAGTGGCTTCCCACAGTCTACATCTGGGACTCAAACCTTCTTACCAAAATCTATGCCCCAAAGAAAAATTTCACCCTCAAGGATATATTGTACCTTTTCTTTTAGAGCCAGAGGGCCTCACAACCCTTTGACCCCAGTGCCTCCATTGGAAAAAAAAACAAAAAACACAAGGCACTTGTGACACTCCCACAAAACAACTCCCCTAATCAAGCTTCCCACAATGGGCAGGCCAATCAAAGGATGGGAAAGATCTTTAATCACATTAAAATAATTAACAGTACAAATATATACACAGTTTCTAGTTAAAGAAACTCTTGTTTCTGTGCTTTACCTTGTAAAGACTCTTGATTGATAAAGGCAAGATTCACTGAGGCACTTGATACTAAAACAAAAACGGCAAAAGTTTCTATTTTGATTGCCATCACACTTGCCAAACAGGTGGAATAGGAAGGGTACAGCAGGAAGAGAGGGTGAGGTAGAGCTGAGAGACAGGCAACAGACAGAGCAGAGCAGCTAGCCTGGGTGAGAGGGGGCATTTTGCCTCAGTGAGCTTGTCTGTGAAGAGGCCTGATGGAGAGAAGACTTGGGAATGGGGGTCCTCCCTCTATTGGTAATGTGTACAAACTTCCTTGTTACCATAGTGGAATTGACTTTCTGGTGTGTGAATAAGTATTTTCGTTTAGTCTTTGAGGATGAGTTGGTATTTTGCAAATTTACCCTGGAAATACATTTGCATATCCATAGTGGCTGCTGTGGGTATCACATTGGTGCTACATATGACTAGCCCTGAGTGGTTGGATTATTCTAGCAGTGTTTACGATTTCTCTTCAATGTACTTCAGTTTATCAGATTATAAGTATGCTTCAGAATATGATTCAGATTGAATGAGTTTTTACAAAGGATATATACTAGGCAGTTACAGCAAAGTCAGTTGTTACAAAAACAATACCCATCAGAGGAGTGGGAGTGGGACATACCTCTGCTTGGTAACAAGGTTGCCAGGGAAGAGGACTTATACTTAAAGTATGCAGTTAGTGAGGCATGTATCAAAGAAAATAATTTGACAAAAAGATTGGGAGTCTTCTATTTTTGTGGATTCTTCATGAAGTTCCTCTTACATGTATCTATCATTCTTTCAGGATTCATGGATTTCTACAATCCATAGACAATATTCTCTTCTCTAAGAGCAGGAGATCACACTTCTTGAAACTTCCTTTCTTTGATATGTCTAGTTTGTCCTCAGTGTATCTGTCAACTCCTGATGAATATGATTCTTTAGTCTTTCTTCCTTCAGGGACATTCCCCACTGACACCACTGGGAGCTCCAGGTTTTCCTACCTTTACAAGTTCACAAGGTTCTCACCTGGTCATTGGGGAAGAGGAGACAGAAAAAGAGGAAAATGGAAAAAAAAGTATGAGAAGGGGAGAGAGAGAGAAAGAGAGAAAGAGGCTGAGACAGAAATATTACTTTACTCCCTTGTATTGAATTAGAATATCCCTTGACTGACTGGTTCAAAGTAACTTGCTCTTTATGCACATAGCTCAAAGGTATGTCTGATTCTTTTATCCAATCACAAGATATTTCCAATATGGGATCATTTGTTTTTATTTACTGATCAAAACACTTTATTCTTTCTCAAATTGTTGTAATTAATTGGGGTGGGTGTGGAATCCTACCTTACATGTAAAATGAGGGTGTTGTATTAGATGATCTTTAAGGTTGGTTTCAGCTCTGAATTATATGACCCTAAGGAGTTTATATAAGCAACAATAATTCTTTAAAAAAAAATAACTATGCCAAGGATCTGAGAAACATTAGCTATAAAAGTGAAATCATTGTGTAAGGGAATCCACTATTCATCTATATTAATAGATTTTAGAGAGGTAAGATTTGAATAATGTTAGTAGAGATAAATACTGTGACTAAACAGAAGCTATCAAGTAAAGAATGATTATTGAAAGGCAAGTAATACAGAACAGAATAAAAGCAGTAAATCTTGAGACTGGAAATTCAATATAATGACATACAAAGACTCTACAGGAAGTTTTCTAGGCAGCCACATGAAAATAAAAGCTCCAAGATGAAAGCAGAGGCTGAAAGTATTCCATGATTTCTTGCCAATTGCCGCTAATGCCCACTGTGAGGTATGGGAACAAATCATATTAACAATGGAACACAATGATTCAGTTTTCTTTAATTTAGATTTTATGCAGGTCACATTGGTTGGGGAGGGACTTGTTAAGTATTAATGCTCTTAGCATGATGGAATTTAAAAAAAAAAAGGAGGGGGGAATAAGGAGTTTTCTATTTTGTTTGATGCCACAGCTGCTTCCTAGCAAGATTGTGGAACACCATGAGTGCAACTCATAGAACACCACTTACCATATTTATATTTTATTGATTGTTAAGGGACAGTTTGATACCAACAAAGATTCATGGAATTTGATCTAAGGTTTTTCTTTTTTTCCTTTTGTAAGTGGTCCTTATTTTCATTGCTGTACTCATTATAGATTTTGTTGTTTGCCTCTACTTTTTTCACTCTCCATCACTTTATGCAAGTATAATTCAATAATGCAACAAATACTATTGAGCACCCTACTATGTGCTGAGCACATTGCTAAGCACTGGGGATACAAATAAGAAAAAGAAAGATAGTTTCTTTTCTCAAGGAACTTACAGTCTACTAGGGGAAGACAACAGAGAAAAGAAGGGTGGAAGGGGAAATAATATATTCTATGGAATTCAAGTCAAGAAAAGCTCATGATGCAAAGTGAAGACTTAGCTGAAAAGTTCAGAC
>CM053772.1:199330195-199368354 GCA_028658325.1 Potorous gilbertii
AGAAGTCATTGTTTTAGAATGACTCTCCCCCATGTATTTAATGTTGTCTCTTGTTTGCCATTTAAAATTCATTTTTGAGAGATCTAATTTCTGTCTTCATTTTAATCATCTCTTCCACTAATTCTTTAGCTGCTCTTATAAATTACCAGAATCTTCTTTAAATTTTCCTTTTATGATTTCTGGGAGATTTATTGTGAATCCAGTTTTTTTGGTCCTTTCTGGTGTTTTCAAATCAATAAATAATAGCTAACATTTATATAATGCATATAAATGTGTCAGGCACTATGCTAAATACTTTTGAAAAATATATTTCATTAGATCTTCACAACAATCCTTGGAGGCAGTTGCTATTATTATAGACATTTTATCATTGAGAAAATGAAGGGAAATAAACCTTAAGTGATATGCCAAAGATCACATAGCTATGAATTGTCTGAGGCAGGATTTGAAGTGAGGTTTTCCTGCATCTATCAATTTATTTTACATATATGTATGTGTATACATATGTATATATATACATATATATGTATATATACACACACATATCTGTATATATATGTATATACACATACTGACACATATATACATATATATACATATATATGTATATAATATGTGTGTATACCTTGTTATGGATCATCTTTATTTTTTACTATTACTGTTGCTGGTTTATATGTCTATTTAGTAATTTTAGTAGTAACTGTTTCTTTTTTACCTGGGACTTCCTCTGAGGATCTTCCCCTCCCAATTTGATTTTTTGTTTATTTTGTTTACTTCTTTTATTAAAGGGGCCATCCCTTGAGTAACTACTTAAGATGTGTGTGTGTGTCTTTCATTGCCGAAGGAGACCATGCCATCAGAGAAATAATGACACGATTTGCACTTGACTTTGTTTTGAGTGAGGAAGGGCTGTGCAGGTCACCAATCTCACTTCTCCTCCAGAGTCATCTGAATCCAGTGACTGGAGATGACCCAGGATGAGGCCCAAGGTCACACAGCTAGTGAGTGTCAAGTGTCTGAGGTGAGATTTGAACTCAGGTCCTCCTGACCCCTGCACTGGTGCTCTATCCTCTTCTACTTAAAGAGGCCTATTCATTGAATGGTATATCTCCTCAAAGTGAGAATGTGGTAAGACCTTAGCCTGAAAGGGCTGGGGTCTCCCATTGCATCCTGGGCCATCCCCAGTTGTCCTGATGAATGTCAGGTCACTGAACCTGGATGACTCAGGAGGAGAAAGTGAGGCTTGGGCCCTTGCCCGGCCCTCCCTCACTCAAATCCAAGTCACCTTGGAGTCATGTTATCATCATTTGAGAACCAAGGACAATCTATCTATTTTTTATTCCTTTTCTCGTGTTTCTGGGGGCTTTTCCCAGTGCAGAATTCTGTTATCCCCTCTTTATTTTGGTTATTCTTTAATTATTCCTTTACTTCATTTGGTTCATGTCTTGCTATTTCAAGTAATTTAGAGTAGGACACAGTCTCTCATTCGGCACCTTGTTAGAGATCTCCCTTTTAAATTATTTTGTTAAGGTTCGAACTTATTCTGTAGGCATTATGACTCTGACATTCTTATTTAGGGATACCTGAAAGTCATCATGATATTTATATATTTAGATCATAATCTTTGATCATATTAGTATAGGAAACTCAGCAGTGATGCAAATACAGATCCACACCACTATAACTTTAGAGTTGACTGAAACAGGGATGTCACTGGTGATTGGCACTCAGGGGTCAAATAGCCAGGATTTTGGGGGCTGAAGATGTACTCAAGTTTATATTATAGATGGCACACATAGTATTGGATATAGATAGAAACATAGACACAGAAAGATAGATCCATAGATGGAGAGAACCTTGAGGGGTTTGAAAGAGCCCCTGATCAAGAGTTCCCCTCCTCCCAGGGAGAATGATAGCTGTCTTGAGAAGTTAAGTGATATATTGTTCTCAGGTGCACATGCTTGAATTCGGGTGTTGAAGTTTCAGGAATCAGGGCCCCTGCTCTCCAGGATAATATCCCGAGAAAAGAGGCCCTGAGGCCTCCCTTTCTACTTGTCATGATCTGTTCTGTTCTCATGCCTCAATCACTACCCCATGGGTATATAAGTACCCCGACTCCCCGATTTGTTGACTCAATATTTCTTGAATAAACTCAGCTTGTTCATACTGTTGTGTCCTACCTGTCTTTTCATTCTCATCCTTGCTCTGTGAGCCCCGTAACCACACTGGACCTGTCTGACTGTGCTGGCCACAGCAGATATAGATAGATAGATAGATAGATAGATAGATAGATAGATAGATAGATGTTTATGTTTATACACATATGTTTATACATATTCATATATATACATATATATATGTAGGTATGTATAATTCTTTACCCTTTACTTTGCATCAATTTGTATAGGTCTTACCATGTTTATTTTTGTTTTCTCCTGAAACCACCTCCCTTATCACAGTAGCACTCCATCAAAATCATATGCCACAACTTATTTAGCCATCCCCCAAATAATGAGCATCCCCTCCAATTCCAATTCTTTGCCACCAAGAGCTAGTATAAATATTTTTGTACATATAGGTCTTTTTCCTTTATCTTTTATCTCTTTTGCATATAGACCTAGTAGTGTATTGCTGGATCAGAGTGTATACACAGTCTAAGAGCCCTTTGGGCATGGTTTCAGATTGTTCTCCAGAATGGTTGGACCACTTCACTACTTCACTAATAGTTCATTAATACCCATTTTCCCTCATCCCTTCTAGCATGTCACATGATAGGTGTGAGGTGGTATCTCTTAGTTGTCCTTGTTCTAATCAATAATAATTTATAGCATTTTTATCATGACTACAGATACCTTTGATTTTTTTTTTGAAACCTTCCTGTTCATATCCTTTGAAGATTTTTAATTGGTAAATAACAGGTTTTTTTTAAATATCAGTTTGACTCACTTCCCTATCTATTTGAGAAATGAGACCTTAATTAGGAAAGAAAAACTTGCTGTATTTTTTTTAAATATCACTTCATTTTCTATGGTATCTTTTAATAAAATGTAGTTTCTCTGACTGTCTTTTACTTAGGTATATTTTTGTTTCTACTTTGTCTGAGATCATGATTAACACCCTTGCTCTCTTCATTTCAGCTGCAGCATAATAAATTTTGGGCTACCCCTTCTTTTCAGCTATTTGTCTCTTTCCTAAGTACGTCTATCTTACACAACATAGTGGATTGTGTTTGCCAATTCATTCTGCTGTCCGCTTCCATCCTATGGGTTAGCTCATTCCATTCCCATTCAAAGTTATGATCACTAATTACATTTCCCTCCATCCCATTTTCTTCTCTCTCTCTCTCTCTCTCTCTCTCTCTCTCTCTCTCTCTCTCTCTCTCTCTCTCTTTTTCTCTGTCCCCCCCTCCCCATTCAAAAGTCTGCCTTGCTTCTGATCACTGCCTCCCCCAGTCCACCATCCTCCTTGTTGCTTCCCCTCAAATGCTCTTCTCTCCTTCTCCTATCTTCCTATTGGCTGTGATACATTTCTATACCCAAATGAGTGTGTCTGCGTATATACATATATATACTTCCCTCTTTGGACCAATGCCAGTGACAGTGAGCTTCAAGCATTACCCATTATCACCATCTCTATTTTTCCTTCCACTACAAAATTTCTTCCTTGTGAGCCTCCTTTATGTGAGAAAACTTGCCCCATTCTACCAATCCCTTCCCCCTTCTCCCTGATTGCGTCCCTCTTTCTCATCCCCCATATTCTTTTTTTGGAGGTCACCCCAGCATAATCAGCCTACACCCATACATACCCTCTATCTATGCAGACTCCTACTAATTGTCCTAATAATGATAAAGTTCTTAGGAATTACATGTATCACCATCTTCTCATACAGGAATATAAACAGTTTATTGAGACCCTTATTACTCTTTCATATTTCTCTTTTTATGTTTTTCTTGAGGCTTTCATTTGAATGTCAAATTTCTTTTCAGCTCTGGTCGTTTCATCAGGAATGCTTGGAAATCCTCTATTGCATTAAATATCATTGTTTTTCCCTGAAAGATTATGAGAGAAAAGCAGAGAGAGAGAGAGAGAGAGAGAGAGAGATTGAGAGAGGATAAATGTGTTTTTATATTTAATAAAGCTGAAGTTTTAAAAAGAGCAAAAAATAGATAAATAGATAATGAATGTATGAATCCCTTTTAGATGCATATGAAATATTCCACACCTCTGAATTTGCCAGTAAATCATTTAAATAAAACACCAATTGACATCTGGAAAGTGTAACATACTGATCTTCAAAAGGAAAGGTAAGCAACCCAGATTAGGTCAGTCACCTCTGAATGGTGAAGAGATATTGAAATTTAAATTCTATCACTTTTTCTTCTCTGGCCTGGAGGGGGAGGGACAAAAGGGTGACAGACAGGCTTTAGAATTGAGGCCCTGAGGGCAACAGGTTTTTCCAAAATCCTAGGCTAAATGTACTTGTGCTTTACAAAAGAACAAGAGGAACACCCCAAATAAATAGAACATTGTGAAACCCTTAGGACAATGCTGGGACTGAGCAGCCTGCTTGTCCCATTAGCAGTGGGACCTGCTCAGCCCAGACTCAGAAACCATGTCCAGACTGAACAAATTGCTTGCCCAAGCCCAGAAGCTTTACCAGTGTGACCCAGTCTAGCAGCAAATTGACCTTTCCAGCTGAGATGCCACACTTTATGAGGATCTTGCTCTACAGTCCACATTCCAGAACCTGGGAGTTCCCTTGGCATGTGTTTTTCCTCTGACTACATACTCATTCTTTCTCCTCTATGGACACCTGCCTATTTTTATTAGACTATGTCCCAGTTTTTAGGGGAAATGCTTAGTTACTGCTGGTGTCACTGTGCCATTGGAGTAACTGACTTTTCTCAAAAGTTAATTGATTCTCCTGGCTGAAGAAGGGGAAACAGATAAAGATATAATCAAAGAAATTTTCAACTCTTCATCCTCTGGATTAAAAATATTTATCTTGAGACATCTTTTGGGAAAGAACTAAATAGTATCTTGTTTTTGTTCTAGTATTGATTTTAATATTTTCAACAATAAAAATGATTATGATGATTCATCATTTTGTGATTATCTTATACTCATTAGTAAGTAATCAGCTATACCCTAGCAATTTCATTTTTTTAAAATCATAACAAAATTTCACTTCTTAAAATGAATAGTGATGCTATAATATTCCAGTAAATTGGTGAAGTTTTCAGTTCAATTATAATACATCACTAAGAAAATTACCAAACTTTTAATTACAGTAATGTGACTGAGGCGTCAGAAAAGCCAGTCCATCTATGATTTCTGTTTATTGGCAGCCTATGAGCTTTCTTTTTCTCTACTTTCTCTTATTCCCATAACCTCCACTAGAACATCATCTTCTCAAAGCATATAAATGTAGCTTCAACTTCTTTATGAACTTCTTAATGAGTAGATTTTGATGATTTTTACATATGTTTCATTTTAATGTGTCTTGATAATGCAGTTTATTTTAAGCTTTGCTCCTTTGCTTAATTAGTGCATATTAACAAAGATGTTAGGCAAGATCTCTAAACAAAGATAAGAAGCTTCATTATGCTCTAGCTATGTGGAATTTAGTCCCATTCACAAAGGTTTTATCTATCATAACTGGGGTTCAGCTCGTTAGGGAATGACCCAGATGTGCTGAGTCTAAAAAAGACCCAGGATTTGAGAGAATCACGGAACTGAACCTTGTTGAAGAGGTCATGTTTCTTTTGTCTAGCAATATGCACATGTAGACATGAATCAAATAATACATCTGAAACAGAAAAGTCCAAGATGGGATAGAATTACTGTCAGTAAACAGTTCAAATTTAGTCCAAGATGGAAGGAACCGGGGACAGGGGTTGTCCATGAAGAAAATGACAGTGCCAGAGAGTTTACAGAGATCTAAGCAACAAATAATATTTGAGAGGATCAACAGTGGCCATCTGTCATGGGGCAATTGAAGTTCAAAGACCAGGTTTATGGATATCAGGGTTCATTGCTATGTACAAAGGGCCTCTACAAAAGAATTAGATGAGGTCATCCAGTCAATGCCAATATCATCTATGTGCAATGCTGAAAGAAACACCACCTTGCTTAAAGGAGATATGCAGGGTGAGAGGCAGGCACACGGGCAAGGCATCCAGGAGCAAAACAGCACCTCCAAACTAGGACTAGGAATAGTCAAGAAGAAAATTCAGTCAGGACAGTCACCAAGATGTCACCCAGCACCATGAGTGCCATGGCAAGGCCTGGCAGGAAGAGGGAACATGAAATTCTCTAGTGATCACTTGTTCCTCAGACTTTCTACAAGGTTACTGCAACGTCTCCCTTTGATCCTTGTTTCATGGAAGCTGAGGAAACTCTGGAATTAGAACAGTTTGAGTACTCCAAGTTCATGTCTTCTGGAGGATCAAAGCAGCTCAGGGTTTTATATGAAAGGGGCAGGGACAGGGGAGGGAGGAAGAGAGGAGGTTGCTCAGCTAGATGTGGTTAGTTTTCCATTCTTAAGTCACAGACAGGGCAAAAAGCTAACTAGGCAACTTTATACATTTCTATCCTGGAACTGAATTTATAACTAGCATATCTATAATACTTAAAAGTTTGCAAATATTTTACAAGTGCTAATTCATTTGATGAGAGTTATGATTTGGAGAGGTGTTACAAAGCAGGTGCTAGGAATAAAAGGGGGAATACCAAATAAGAGGGCAGAACATAGCTGGGGTGTAAACAATGTGTTGAATAGAGAAAGAAAACAGAAAAAAAAGCCAAGAGGAATTTTCTTATTATGGTAACGTGGAACAAATCACTTATTTAAAATTAGGAAAAATGGACACAAAATGGTGATTCCGCCATTAGGAAATAAAGCAGAAGAATGTAAGAACAAAGGGAGGCCATATGTTACAGTGGAAAATGGCATCACAGGAACTGGGTTTATACCCCACCCCCACCAACAAACACACGTACACACACACACACACACACACACACATATACACACATACATATACACACTCTCATCCCTTTGTCTTTGTCACCTGTGCTATGTATGACCCTTTTGGGACTCAATTTCCTTATTTTTAAAATGAGGGGATGAAATATGATGACAGCCTCTGGAGTCCTTTCTAGCTCTAGGTAGGTGATCCTGTGAATTAGAACTGAGGATAACCTTAGTGATCTAGTCTAATTTCTTACCTTTAGACATAAAGAAATTGAAAATTTAATTAGCTTACTCAACCAAAAATCAGTTCTATATAGAAAGTAGTATATCCTGAAATTTGAGCATAGCTTCTTCTAATTTCAAATATAACCTAAAGAGCCTCAGGAAGAACTTGGAGGATAAGAATAGAGAGAAATTTAAAATGTATATCCTATTGATAATGCAAAAGTTCCCAACTTTTTTGAGAAGAGGCAATACTTTTAATTTCCTGAGAGCCTGAAGATTGCTCAGGGTCAGAGGTAGCAACTGACTGTAAAGTCCCTGATTAAGGAAGGGCACATTATGACCGTTATCTGCCTTTCCCAGAAGGGAAACCTGAAGAGTGATAGGAAAGAAGGAAAAATGTGGAGGCAAAATCAGACATGGCTACTTAAGAAAAGGTTAAAGATGTTTCATTAGAGTTCAACATAGTGGTTGGAAATCTTTTTGATGGTGAGGAAAATAATCTAAGTTTTGTGTAGAAAAGTCTTCAAGGTATTTATTATACCAGAAAATCAACTCAAAATCATAACTCATAAAATGCAATAAAAAACTTAAAGAAGATAAAATAAATGTCATAGTCAAATACTTTTTGGGCTGAGCAATGAAAGATTTTTCTCTTTTTTTTGGTAAATTAGACATTGGAATTATTTGAAAAAAGAATCTTACATCTTTAGATTTATCTTCAAATCACCTTGGTTTCAGATTTGTATTGAAATACCTTATGCCTTTAGGCACTGATTCCCAAGAATCAGATGGAAAAGAGGTGGGAGGTCCATTTCCCACGTAGATTGCAGCACAGATGCTGGGAAGATGTGAACAATTTCAAGATCAGATTTTGTTTGTTTGTTTCCTTTGTTTTAGAACAAAACAAAGAAGTAGAACACTTCCTCCATTCCGTCCCCTCTCCCGGTGGCTCAGATCTCCCTTATTCAGCATGACCTCCTTTGTGATATATTCTACTGTATCACAGTTGCTGTTTTTTTCCTCCAACCAAACTAATATCATTGTTTGTCATTTGAATTTAACAGAAAATTATTTCATTAATACATTGTATGGTGAGTCAGCTTTTTCCTCCTTCCAACTGTTTGGCCTCAATATTCAGTTAATTATTTATTTATCATTGATGAAATGGGATTTCCATGTACAGTAGATTGCATGGTTTGCAAAAAGTAGCTGTTGTTAAAGTGTGGTTCATGGAGCACTTAGGTCCCTGAGAGTCCATGAGGAGTTGATGAGGTCAGAGTCATTTTCATCATAATATTAGTGAATTCCTGCTTTTCCAGCTACATGTCTATATAAGGCCAGATTTTCTTCATATACTTTAACCATGCCAACATATCATTACAGATTTAATAAAGGCATATGAAAATCAATTGTTTTCTATTAACCCCCCAAAACAAAAAAAACAATGCCACTTTTCTCATTAATTTGTTTTTGTTTTGGAAAATATAGGTATTTTCATAAAAATATGTTATTTGTACTAATGTGTTCGTTTTTCTTATTATTAAGTGAAATACATATTTTTAAAATTATCAGTTTTAATTTCTAATACATTAAATATCAATAAATGTAATCTACATTTTTCAAAGGCTTTTTGGAGTGTTTAACAAGTGTTAAGAGTATAAAAGGATCCTCAGACCAAAAAGTCTGAGAACTGCTGTTGTCATAGAGAAATGCTGTACTTGGCAGTAATGTCTTTCGACATTTGCTATCTGTGTGAACCTGGGTAAGTCACAGAATCAGAGATCTTAAAGAGACATGTGAAATCATCTATTTCAGCCTCATTTCATTGCAGATAAAGAAATTGAAATCTGAAGAGGTAAAACTTTTTTTCTCCAAGATCATATAGGTATAAAGTGAACAGGAAGGATTCAACCCCAGACCTTCAGACCCCAAATCCAGTGCTGTTCTCATTGTACCATGCAGTCCCTATCTCAGCATCTGTGAAATTCAAATAATAACAATAGCATTTACTGTTGTATGCTCAAAAATTTGAAGTATATAAAGTGCTTTGCACTCCTTAAACTTGAAGTATAATTAAAATGTCAGCTCTGGTGGTGGTGGTTTCTTGTTGTTGCCCTGGCAGGATTTCTTGTCAACTGAACTTATCTACAGGTTAAGCAGTTTATGTCATTATATTTCTTGGCCCAACAATTCCTTTTCAGACCACAGAGGGACCTGAAAATCTTAAGCTCTGAGTTGGGAACAATGGTTCTCAACCATATATTTTTCAGCATAGCACTTTACCAATCACAAATCTTTAATCCAACAACCAGACCATGTCAACACATTTGGGGAAAAAAAATCTTCATAAAAATGCAAAGTTGCAAATTATCAGAGAATCATAGTATTGTAGACCTGTCCATAATGACTTTAGCTAAGTTGAATAAATCTAGAAGGAGAAATAAAACCTCTCCCCAAAACTTCATAAGGGTAAAGAGCAGGAGGCTCCAGACGCAACTGACAAGTATTTCAAAAATAAAGTTTTATTGGTCCTATAAAAGAAGTGGTTCTAAGAAACAATGGAGAAATTGGAAAATACTTGCTTAAACAATTAGTGATAAAAATGTAAATCTCAAGTTTCCCCTGAATCTCTTAGCTAGCAAAATCAATCTAGACTTGTAGATTGAATCAGTTTTCCTCAAATCAAAATTATAATTTCTATAATTTAAAAGTAGGAAATCCTAAGTATTCTCACTTACATTTTAGTTACCCTAGGCTAGCCACCCATGACAAAGACTATTGTATGAATTGTCCAGACTCTAAGTCAGGGGGTTATTAACGCGGGCTTAATGACTTTTTTAAAAAAATGTATATTTTTATAACTGCATTTCACTATATTTTTCATTTGCAATTCTATGTATGTTACCTGACACATTTTTTGTAGAATGTTTTTAGAAGGGATCTGTAGGTTTTAGCAGATTTGCAAAGAAGTCTATGACACTGAAAACATTAGGAAACCTTTCTCTAATTTACAATATATCTGCTTTATGACCTTTGTTGAATACAATTAGTCAGTGTGCATTTATTAAGTACCTTCTATGTGTCAGGCACTGTGCTAAGTGCTGGGGATACAAAGAAAGAAAAAAGACAGTCCCCATTCTGAAGGAACTCACAGTCCTATGGGGAGACAATATGGAAACAAGTGTGCATAGGAAAAACTAGAGATCAAATGACAGAAAGAAAGCATTAGCATTAAGGGGGAAATGGAAAAAACTTCCAGTAGAAAATGGGATTTTGGCTGGCACTTGAAGAAGTCAGAGTAGCCAGGATGTGGAGATGAAGGAGAAAAGTTCAGCTTAGGGGAACAGTCAGTGAAAATAGCTGGGACAAAGGAAGGAGTGTCACTGGATAGAATACTACACAGTGGGGTCTAAGTATTTCTAAAGCTTTATAACATCTCCAGACATCAATATGAGTATACACACACACACACACATGTGTGTGTAAAATATGTTCAATTTAAACTCTCTCCTCCCTTTTACCCCTTTCCTCAGGAAATATTTATTTAGAAAAGAAGGTGGTGAGTGAAAATTGCAAATAGACAACCTGGATGTTACCTTGTAAGTATAAAGACACCTAGAGGAAAAGACAAGCCTTGACTGTTTCAGCAACGGTAAAGAGACCACATATTTCCCTAAATAATATAATTCTACTCGGTGTTGTCATTTTTATGAGATTATGTTCTTCACAGTCCTTCTCTGCAAAGGCTATTTATTTGTATTTACATTATTTGCATTTACATTCATATGGACCTATGATTTCTTTATTATGAGTATCATCCATTATAGGAAACTCAGTCCACTGACACAGATAGTCATCTTGTCTTTGAGAGGCTAAGTGACTTTCTTTTGTCTGAGGCAGGATTTCAACTAGGGTCGTTCTGGTTCTAAAACAAGTACCTATCCACTATGAAATACTGAGTCTTAGTGACATTATCCTCCTCCTTTGGCTAATGAGCAAACTGACTGAGAGGGACCTGAGGAAGAAACAGAATCTGAAATGTTCTTTTTCTTTTAACCTAGTTCTCTTTTAAAACGCTGCCATGCATTCTCAATATGCACGTCATTTTTTCCACCCAGATTTCAGCTTCCTTCAGTAATCCTTATCTCCCCTTGCCTAACCTTTTCACTCATAGGTCTTCTTTGAGAAGAACAAAGAATTCAGGTTTGTGCTGTTTGAACAGATGGACTCTTCATTCCCAGAGCAGATGCTTCAGGGCTCCGTTGCCCGGTACATTTCAGCCTTTGTCAATTGCTCCACTGATAAAGTTCTCCTTGGGGATGTATCTTATTAGGGGTCTTGTGTTTTCTGTCTTTCCTCCTTTTCTCTCTTTGTTCTGTTTTGCAAGTATCCTGCAGTAACTGTTCCACAAGGCAGAACTCTCTGAAGGCTTGGGAATCTCTGCTAGGTTATCTGTCTTCTGGAAACATTTTCTCTTCTGCTTCTCCCTCAGGCAACTTTTTGTTTCTTTTTGTATCCCTTTCTATTATAGAACCTTCACTGTGACATCCTGTTCTGTGGACAGAGGTTCAAGACACCAGAGAGAGGACAAGAGAGTAAATGATTATTTTCTACCAAGAAAGATTTTGTGCCAGGTTACAATGGACCTCTAGATGCTTGATTAAATCAGTGATGCTTGTGGTAGATACAGTACAACTACAAAAGAAATGCTAGGGGTCAATTAAATAAATAAGTATATATATATATATATATATATATATATATATATATGTATATGTATGTATGTATATATATATATACACACACACACATATGTATATATACCCACAATATACATATATACATATAAGTATGTGTGTATATGTATATATGTGTTGTCACAGTAAGCTCCCCAACATACAGTAGGGCCTGCTATCACAGATTCTTTGATCTGTTTCTCTAAAAGAAAAAGCAATTTTAAGGGGTTAACAATTACTTTAATCAAGCACACGTATCATTCAGTTAGTTCAAGGGAAAAAGACAGCACCCTGAACTTCAGAGAAAATACAGAGAAATCAAAAGTCAACAGACATGCTTCCAAAATGTCTGACCATTAATATATATACACCTTTACCAGAGAGGGAACATCTGAGTTTTTCCAAGTCCAGGGAGCACAGGGGGAGGCTCCTTGGGCAGCTTTCCAGGGTACTCCTGTGGCCAAACACTTCCAGCCAGTAAGCCCCATCAATGGATGGGAAAGATCTTTGTTAATAACACTATTCAATTAGAGGCACTTTTTAGTAAAACAAAAACAGCAAAAGATCCTAATTTGATTGCCATCACATGTGTGTATATATATATATATGTGTGTGTATGTGTGTGTGTGTGTGTATGGTATGTATGTATATATAGTCTATATAATATGCATACTATATGCTTATATATACATATAGGTACATATATGCATATATATATATATATATATATATATATATATATATGGAGAGAGAGTATATTCATTAAAACTAGATTCCTTAAGACAGAAAACTACATTAATGGGACACTATTAGTTCAAAGGGTAATAAATAACCAGGAATATGTTGGCAGACAAATTCTGATATCTGTATAATACATATCTACATATAGATAGACATTTTGGATACACATACACACATGTGCACAATATAGGCATCTATATATGTATCTGTAGCTATGTGCATAAGATATACATATTTGCACATAATATATACACATATGCATATCTATATCTAGACATGCATATACATGTATATGTGTATGCATACATACATATATAAACATGTATATCCCAAATCAGACAGATATTAAATCAGTCAAAAGCTGATTAAGTAATTCTCAAAATTGCCTGAGGATCAGAGAAGTTAAATAATTTTTAGATGGTTACATATTTGGTAAGTGTCAGGGACCGAATTGAAGCCAGACACTCCTTCTGCCACATTAATCTCTATTTCTCATCTCTGCATCTTTATAATGGCCATCCTCCCCAATCACAGAATGTACTCCCTTCTCACCTCCACATCATCTTCACATTCCTCTCATCTCCAAAATAACAGTTTGAGTACCATCTTTTACATGCATTCCTTGTTCTTCCCCCTCCCTATTACCAGTGTCTGCCTTTTCAAACCAACTTGTATTTAACTATTTTGTATTTATGCTCTGATTATTTATTCTATATACAGTTATATGTACCTTAACTCCATTGAAATATTTTTTCAAGGAGGTATCATTCCATTCATTGTAATTTTATTGCAGTCCCCAGCTCAATGCTTGTCACATAGTAGATGCTTAATAAGTGAATTTTAATCAATTGATTGGGGTTTAGGAAAAAGTGTTGGCTCAACAGACCAGCAGAACATTTTCATAGAGATAATTGAACCCAGAGCACATAATGAGGTCATCAAAAGAGAAAGCGTAATGGAAAAGAAGGCTTGAGAAGTAGCCTTGAATGGGTGAGGGGAATTCATAGTTTGTAGACAGGGCACATACAAATTCACAATTATAAGAAGCAGAATTCTGAAGACCTAGGGAAGAGATGGCAGCATCAAGGAGGAAAAAGTGGTCAACAATGTCAAATTCTGCAGAGAGATCAAGAAAGATAAGGAAGGAGCAAAGGTCATTAGATTTGGCAATTAAGTGATGAATGATGACTTCTGACCAAGATGGCTTCCTGGACAAGATGTAGAACACCCAGCTTCCTAATGTAGCAAGACTGAAATTCACACTAGAGTGATTTAAAATAAAGAAATCCAGTAAGACCCTACAGAAAATTACTTCTTCCACTCCAGAATGTTACACGAAGTCAGTCAAAAGTCCAAGGACAAACAGAAAGAGCTTTCAACGAAATCATCACTAGAGCAGGATATCCTAGAAGTATGGCCAGAGATTTGTATAGCCTACAAGGCTCTATATTCAGAAGCATCAAGAGTAAAGCATTCTCAAAAGAAAGACTCAGAGTAGTCAGAAAGCAGGCTTTAGGTATGGAAGGCCCCAGCAGTGGTACTTTAGAAGCCCACAAAGGGTAGTTAATTGCCACAGCAAAAAGATATCCCAGAACAGGGACTTTAGATCTTTAACTTTATGTTCTGAGATTCTAGGCAGTGACCTGAAGATCCAGCACCTCAAACTCAAGTATCAAAGGGAAGACTAACCCATATAAGTAGAAATCAGGGCAGCCACACAGGTGATTTAGAATGAATTGAAGCAGACCTCCCACCTCCCACCAAAAAGCACAAGACAGAACAGAGCCTGCTGCTGTCATAAAGTCTCAATTTAGGAACAAAAATTAGAGAGAGGAGCGAGCTAAAGATAACACTTACTATTATCAAAAATTATTGTAAATGTAGACATTCTCCCTAATAGGGACCAGTTGTCGACAGCAGGCAGATACTCAAAGGAAATAAAAAATGAATCTTTCACAAAAACTACCTGACTGCTTAGAAGAAATGAAGAGAGGAGAGGATTCTCGGAAGATGGAGGCGTAGGTCAGAAAATGTTAAACTCCCAAGATTTTACTCCACAAAAGAGATAAAATAGAGCCTCTGGGTGAATATAGAGATGTAGAAACAAACAAGAGCAGGGGCAGAACAGGGGTCCTCTTGGGACAATCTTTGAGGAAAAATCCCAGGATGAGATTTCCTCTCCATGAAGAGTAAAGACGTTGAGGCTAGTCTCCACTTTAACAAAAAACTGCAAGCTGGTTAAACATGCTGCAAGTCCTGGGGGTAGCTGGTTTGCAAGGCTTCCTGGCAGCCTTTTATCTCTGAAATAGTGAAGGGAATTGGGCCTCTGACCTGAGGAAGAAATAGGAAACTTGTGTTGACAAAGAATGCCAGACCCAGCTGTGTTGTGAAGAAACCAGCATATGCCCACCTGGTGAATGCAGAAGCAGCGTGGCAGGGACGATGCTGTCTGTAGGCACTTACAGGACACTGGAGGTCTTGGTTTGAATTCAAGGTCAGAGGGGAGAACTGACCAGGATCAGAGGCCAGAGGCACTATCCTCCATACTCCAGTAGTATAGGTAATTATAAAACTAAGATATTACTCCCTTGGGGGGAGAGGAGGTGGGGGGAAGCACAGGCAAAGGAAAATCCAAAACATCGAGAGTTACTATGGGAATAGAAAAGACTGAGGTTCATCTTCAGAGGAGGATACTGAGCAAAGAAACCCTCTTCTACCCGAAAGAGTAATGGCAAATGGTTCTCTGCCAAAAAGAATTCACTGAAGAATTTAAAAAAGACTTAAAAATCAAATGAGAAAGATTGAGAGAAAATTAAAAAGAGAAAGAAGAGTAGGTCAAGAAAAATAAGAAGATTATGATAAGAATGTCAACCAATTAGAAAAGGAGATCCAGAACCTTAAGGAAGAAAATGGCAGAATTGGGCAAGGGGAAGCCAGTAAAATTATGAGATGAAAAAATAAATAAAACAATATAAAGAATGAAAAAACAGAAGAGAATATGAAACATCTCAGAAGAAAAAACAAAACATCTAAAGAACAGATCAAGAAGAACAAACATAAAAATAATTGAGCCCCTTGAAAGTTCTGATGAAAAATAATCTTGATACAATAACACAAGAAATAATTAAAGAAAACTTCGCTGAAGCATTAGGAGAGGAAAGTAAAAATAGAAAAAAACTCCACCGATCACCATGTGAAAGAGATCCTACAAGGAAAGTATATAGGAATATTATAAATAAATGCCAAAACCTTCAGATCATGGACAAAATATTACAACCAACAATAAAAAATAAATTTACATATTATGGTACCACAATGAGAATCACACAAGACCAAGCATTGTTGATGCTAAAAGATCCCAGGTCTTCTAACACTATATGCGGAAGAGCAAAAAAACTGGGCTTCCAGTTGAAATTTTTATACCCAGAAAAACTAAGCATAATTCTGAATAAAAAAAAAATAGACATTTGATAAACTGTCAGACATTCAGGGCTCTGTTAAAAAACCAACAAACCTGAACTCAATAGAAGATTTGATATACAAGAGACAAGAGAAATATAAGGTATGTACCAATGACCAATTACAGGGACTAAATAAGAACAGAATATTTACCTTTTATATGTGGAAAATGTAACACCTATGTCTAAGACTGTTACTAGTAATTAGGTAGTTTATAAGAAAGATTTGGGTAGACTTGAGTATGATATGACTTTAAAAAGTAAAACCATTAAAGAACAGCTAAAAGAGTACTTACACAAATAAGGTGCAAGGGGAAGAACAAATTCAAAGGAATTAGAAGGGGTAATGAGTCAATTACTTCTGGAAACCTACTTTGATTGGAAATTGATTTAAGATGGGAAAATATATATACAGCTAGAAGAGTAAGAATTGTCTAAATTTAGAAAGAAATAAAACTCTAAAGGGATAGGGAGGGGAGAGAGGGTAAAGGAGGGATTGTAGAGGGGAGGGTAAAGGAATAGGTTAAAAGGGGAAGTATAGAAAGGTGTTTAGATTTAGGGAATTGGAGGATAAGGGAGGGACTTTGGGTTTGAGAATAGGTTAAGTACAAGGGAGCAGGAAAAAGTAAAGTAGAGGAGTTAGGAGAAATAGGGAAAAAAGATATGCACAAACAGAAACAAGATTAGGAGTAGAATCTCTTAGGGAAATTATATGTTCATATTTCTATGTATGTATGTGTGTGTATATGTATACAAGTATGTATATATCAGTAACTATATATAAATATATCCAAGCTCAATTGAAGCTTGGGGTGGTAAGGGAAAAGAGAACAAAGTAAAAAGTGCATGGCAGAAAACAAAAGAAAACCTCTAAGGAAGTAAAGAAAGGATGGATAGCTTTCAACATAATGCACAATATCTAATATATAAGCTTTCTTGAAATAAGTTATTGCTACATATTCTCAGTCCTCTCCTATGTTCTGCTGTACAAGTCATTTTTTTCTTATTTTAATATTTAAGCTTATAATGTTTTTTCTTATTTTGTTTTTGAGTGTTAATATTTGTCTAAAATTTAAGAAAAAGAAAGGAAGAGATTAAAAACAATGAAGAATTTTCTTTTTCAAGAGGAAACCCCAAATAGGGACTTTATTAAAAGCTTTAAACCAATGAGGAATACAGAAACTAAAGAACATTAAAGAAGTGTAAAGGCCAAGAATCAAAGAATAAAATTCTAGAATAGAGAAAAAAAGTAAAGATAAATAATGCAGATAAATAGTGTGTGAATTGTTTACAATATAGTATTATATTACCATTTTACTGTCCTAAAGGGAGACAACGATGCTGAAAGGTAAAGATAGAGCAGTGAATTCAGAGGATGTCCTGAGGCAATGTTCAGAGGAAGGAAATGGAATGCTAAATTCAAGACACATCTAGGAGTACCATTTATCTGGAACATATAGTGTATGATGGAGATTGATATGAAATCAGCCCAGGAAAGTAATTTGGAACCAGATCTTGGAAGATATTAAGTGCCATGGTGAGGAGTTTTTATTTTATCTCAGCAACAAGGGAAGTAAATGTAGATTTTGCATCAAGGATGGCTACAGTTGATTTATTGATGTCAGAAAGCTGCTTTTGTAGATTTGTGGAAGTGTATCCATGAGGAGAGAGATTAATAAGAGTGACTTCAATATGGGATTTAATTATATCATTCCAGGAGAGAGGGGATAAGGGTTTAACTTAAAGTACTAGCTATTGGGATACAGAAAAGAGGGCAGGTGATTGTGATTAATCTTATAGAGGGTGAATCAATAAGATTTGACAATTAATTGGGTAAAGGAAGTGAGGGTGGAAGAAACCTGAAGAATGACTTCAACCACGATTGACTGGAAATGTAACGGTTCTCACAATAGAGAGAAGAAAATTTGAAGGGGCAGGTATAACATTTTGGAAATGTTGAGTTTAAGATGGCAATGGGAAACCAGGTAGGTGTCTTGAGAGCAACTGATAATGTATGAAATTCAAAGAGAAGTGAGAGCTAAGTATATGTATCCTATAGAGATAATATTTGAACTAGATGTGCTCCAAGTGATCGTGACATGTGTATCTGTAGTTACTGATATTATATCAAAGCTTATGAAAGAGTAACAATTCTAGTCAACAGTGGAACAAACTTCCAAGTATGACACAGATTTGTCATATAAGGAAATGCCAAAACATGTCAATCCTTTATAGACCCTTTGGGTTTTAAAATTCAGCGATATGACTTGCCTTTTAAAAAAATGAGGCTGACTCATGGAAAACAAAAGTATCAAGTAGAGACATTACATGAAGAATTTTAATGTAAATTTATGTATATCCTTGTCAGCTCTGTAACTCCCCTTCTCTGGGCCTGGACTGCCCTCATTGATGAATGACCCACGCTACCCATTATATCTAGGCCAACTCTAGTCATGTTTCACTCTGTTCCATTGTCATTTTCTTCTCTTCAATCTGCCACTACTTGCTCCTGATGAGAAACCAGTCCTTGAAGGATTAAACTCTTTTAGCACCCCAAACCCCAACTCTCTTGCTCTTTTATCATACTCAAATCACAACTGTCATTGATTCTGGAAAGGAGGTGTCATTCTACTCCCAATATGGCTCTTTTTTGTGTACTTTTCTAAGTCAAAATGTCTTTCCAGATACAACTATCCTATGTGTGTTGATTCCCTCATTTAAACTGCTTATAGGTAGGTAATGTTATGAGTTCCTGTTTGTATTCCTCAGCTCTTGACACAGTGCTTGGCATATACAAAGTATTTAATAAATGCTTGGTCCCTCTTTCATTTATTCATTAGCAAAAGAGAAAGAAATCCCTTGTGCATCTGATCCTCCAAACTGTGGCTTTTTATGGCAAACCATGACTTATGCTTTTCTTCAGTCATCTACACTGCTTTGCATTAAGGGAGAAGTTGCAGATATACATATTGATTGAATTTGCTGCTCCAAAAACTATATTTTACAGTTTACAAATGTAAGTAATGAACTCAAAATTATTGATAAAACATTACGTATTCCATTCATATTTGCCTATGAGTATGCCCTCCTTGAAAATATCCTAGGTTTTAGCAAAGGAGATTTCAAAAAGTTCAAGGAAGAAATTAGTATGATCTCATGCCTATAGACTACAAGAAAGGAAGCTAAGACAAGAAGTATGGGTGGGAGACTTTCAAAAAGAAAAGGAATTCTAACAATACAACTGAAAACAAAATAAAGAAAAAAAGGTGAGATATCTAAAGAAGATAATATGGCTACAATAGCTTTCTGTTAAGCAATGATTTGAAGAGAATTTATATACAAAAGATGAAAAGGAGGTTCACATAACCAAGGACAAATTCAAAAGATTGGTACTTAACTATAAGGTAAGTATTGTGAAGGCTAAAGCCTAGAATGAACTGAGGCTTAAGAAAAAAATATCAAGGACCATTCAAAAAAAGATGCTTTTGAAGTTATTTTTGGAGCAAGAAGATAGACAAAAAAGGACATGACCATTGCTGAGGATAGATTGTTTGATGTTAGAGAATCACAGCATCTCAGAATTGGAAGGAACCCCAGAGGCCTTCCAGTCCAAAGTATACCTAAAGAAGAATGCTGTCTAAAATGTAGAAACTAACTTAAGTACTATTTATGGTTTGAACAATGTAGGGACTTAATAAATGCTTATTTAGTGATTGAATGAATTTAGCCCTGACCACTCTAAAAAAAAAAAGACTTTTCTGTTCCAATCATGCAGATTCCTTTTTGTTTTGCTCTACCTACATAATCTCATGAGTCTTGAGAGAAACTTAAATCTTTCCTGCACAATTCAGCAAACATTAAATGACTACTACTATGTATGAGCCCTCTTCATACAAAGGCAGACATGACAATCTTTGCCTCGAGAAACTTACATTCTCTTGGAGAATATGCACAGATCATCAAATTAAAAGCATACACAAAATAAATACAAATTAATTTTGGTAGGAGGGAACACTAATAAATACAGGGGATTAGGAAAGACTTTGTGTAATAATTTGTACCTGAGTCTGCAAGAGAGATGGGTATTCCAAGAAGTAAAGATAAAGAAGGAAACCTTTAAAGGAATGAACACAACAGAAACTCAATTCTATATTACTATTTTTGTAACTGTAAATTTTTAGTCTTAATAATGGCAGCATCCAATTCAACTGATACTTTGTTTTGTTTTCATTGTTCAAACAGAGCAACATAAACACCTAATCTATGCTATTTATTTCTCCACTTCTTCAGTGTCAGTACATCCCCCATTGAGCAATTTACTGATGGATACAATTCATTATTAGAGAGGCCACAAATCCTGTTCTTTACAAAAGCATGAATCAGATAGTGTCACACTAACACTACTGCATGCTCTTTTTTTAAGATCCTTCTGTCATGAATGGTGGTTCTATTTTGATGATGAAAGGATCAGATCATTCTAGACATTACATGACACATTTGGAAGCAGCTTTTCTTCATCATCCCCAGAAACTATGACTATTTGATATTTTTTTTAAAGAGGATTTTTTTAGTTATCCTCTTGCTTCCTTTCATTCCTTTCTTCTTTGTGCTTTAGATTTTTCAGTAGCTCATTTGTATTGTGGCTAGATATCATAATTGTCACATGTGAGATACACAAATATACACATATATTCACAAACCAATAGTGAAAGAAGAAAAAAAATTCCCTTTCCATAGGAAGTTAACTCTATTTCTTATTTATAATGACTCTTCTCAGGAATTCAGTTTGATTCATTGTAGCATAGCAGAAAGAGCACTACATTTAAAATCAAAAGACCTACGTTTGAATCCAGATTCTGCTGTATGACCTTGGCTAAGACATCTCACTTTCTCTGGGCCTTTATTTCCTTTTATTTTGGGTTTTATTTGTATTTTAGTCAGCCAATTAATCAATAAGTGTACATTAAATACATACTACATGCTAGGCACTGTGCTAGTTGCTGGGGATTCAAGTACAAAAAATAATACATCTGCACTCAAATTGAGCTTATGTTCTATTGGGGGAAAGAGCAAGGAAACAGATAAATAGAAAGATAGATAGATAGAAAGAAAGAATCAAAATAAAGTCAAATACAAGACAATTTGGATGGGAGGGCTCTAATAATTTGGTGGAACAGGAAAGGCTTTGTGCAGAAGAACATGCCTGATTTGCATCTTGAAGGAAGAAAACTCAAACTAGAGATGAAGAAAAAATGCATTCCAGAAATGTGGGATGGACAGTGCAAAGGAAAAGATAAAGTGTCATGTATGAGGAACAAAAAGTATGTTTGATTTGCTCACAGCAGTAATGTTGGAGTAATGTTCAGGGAGTCTAGAAAGATAGAATGGAGTTGTGTTGTGGAGGTATTTAAAAGCAAAAACAGAAGAGTTTATATTTCATCTTGTAAACAATGGGAAACCATTGCAGGATGATGAGTGGGTAGATCTCATAGTCATATCTGCACTCAAGGAAAATCACTTCAGCAGTTGTGATTAGATAAGCTAAAGTGGTGAGAGATTTGTGACTGGCATCTTGACTGGTAGGGTGTTATAATAATCTAGGAGATAGATAACAAGGTACTCTCTGGGTACAAAGAAACAAAGGGATGGGATAGATGTTGTAAAGTGAAAACTTGGTAAATTACTGGATATGTGAAGTAAGGAAGAGTAAGGAGTCCAGAACAATGATGGGATTACAAATCTGAGAAAGGACAATGTTGCTTTTGACAGAAATAGGGAAATTTGGAAGCCAGGAAATTTTAGCGGGGAAATAAGTTCAGTGTTAGAAATATTTAAGATTTTTGTGAGCCATCTAGTTTGAAACATTGAACAGGCAATTTTTTTGATATGAGAATGAAACCCAAAATAGGAGCTGTAGGTATCTACATAGAGGTGATAATTAAATGCATGGGATCTGGACAGAGCTCAGATGACAGCATAAAGGCAGGGACTCACCTAGCTCTCCCCTAAATGCCTCCTCCAAATATCTTTATAAAATGACTCTAAACAAATTCTAGAGCAACAGAACCCACAGAAAGATAGAGTAAAACAAATTTCCAGTCTAACACAACCTACAAGGTCGACCGGAAAGGTCTATTGCACCAGGCTGAGAGAGGATTGCAATCCAGTACAGACTGGCCCCACTGCACTCAGAGCAGGCCTCAGAGGAATGAATCACTGGAATAAGTGGCAGTTTGCAAACTTCTCAGTCCACAGATGCCAAAGACAACTTAGAAGGTTGGAAGAAAAGTTCTGTTGGACCTGGGTGAGAGGGAAGCACAGTCCAGCACATGCTGTGCCAGTATAGCCTTGGCCCCAGCAGGCCTTGGAAGTGACTGAATTGGTGGTTACAGCATCAGAATCAGTGGCAGCAACAACAGGTACTTCTGGAGCTCTCAGCCCACAGACTGTAAGAGGATCTAAATAACTAGTCAGAAGAAGAATATGGAGGTCACTGAGGCAGGACTTAGTTGCTCTGCTCATACTTGGATCTGGGTTATAGTCCTATGTGGCAGTCCTGGGGCAAGGAGGGGCACTAGCATAGTAGAGCTTGTGGCAGCATTGTAGATGTGACCCTCCTCACAGTTCCAGGGCAGGAAAGAGTGCTTGTGGTCACTCACAGACTACAGCACAGGTCAGGTAAGAACTAAAAACCTCATGGAAGAACTCAAAAATAATTTTGAAAATCAAGTAGGAAAAGTAGAAGAAACATTTGGAAGAGAAATGAGAATTATGTAATAAAATCATGAAAAAAAATTAGTCAATAGCTTGGTAAAGGAGACCCCCTCCAAAATTGAAGAAAATAATACCTTAAAAAATGGAGTTGGCCAAATGGCAAAAGAGGTTGAAAAATCCAATGAGGAGAAAATGCCTTAAAAAGCAGATTTGGCCAAATGGGAAAGGAGTCCAAAAGCTGACTGCAGAAAATAATTCCTTAAAAATCAGAATGGAGTAAATGGAAACTAATGATTTTATGAGAAATCAAGAAATTAAAAAACAAAACTGAAGGAATAAGAAAAATAGAAGAAAATGTGAAATATCTCATTGGAAAAACAACTGACCTGCCTGAAAAAAAAATCTGGGAGAAATAATTTTAAAATTATTGGACTATCTGAAAGACATGACAAAAAAAAGAGGCTAGACATCAGCTTTCAAGAAATAATCAAGGAAAAGAATAGAACCAGAGGTAAAATGGAAATTCAAAGAATCTACCAATAACTTCCTGAAAGAGATCCCAAAATGAAAACTCCCAGGAATCCTATAGCCAAAGTCCAAAGCTCCCAGGTAAGAGAAAAATATTGGAAGCAGCCAGAAAAATCAATTCAATGTTGTGGAGTCACAATCAGGATAACACAAGATTGTGAAGCTTCTGTATTCATGGATCTGACAGCTTGAACTATATTACAGAGGACAGAGGAGCTAGGATCACAAGCAATAATCAGGTATTCAGCAAAACTGAATGTGAAAAGATGAGGGGGAAAAATGGACACAGTGAGATAGAGGAATTACATGTATTCTTGAGAAAAGACCAAAACTAATTAGAAAATTTGACTTTCAAATACAAGACTCAAGATAAGCAAGAAAAGGTATACAGGAAAAGGAAAATCATAAGGGACTTATTAAAGTTTAATTGTTTATACTCCTACATAGAAAGATGATATTTGTAACTCATAAGATCTTTCTCATTATTAGGGTAATTAGAAGTATATATAGGCAGAGTTGAATATGAAGGGATGATATTTAAAAAATAGAATCAAGGGGTGGGAGAGGAAGATATTGGGAGAGAAAGAAAAGAAGAGATAGAGTAGGTGTATTATCTCACATAAAAGTGGCAAGAAAAATCTTTTACGGTGGAGGGGAAAGGAGGGGTAAGAGGAAAGAGTGAACCTTACTCTCATCAGAATTGACTCAAAGAGGGAATGGCACACACACTCAACTGAATATAGAAATCTGTCTTACCCTACAAGGATGAAGGGGGAAAGGGGAGAAGAGAAGGGAGAGTGATAGAAGGGAGGACAGATTGGGGGAAGACATAGAAGCAAAACACTTTTGAGGAAGGACAAGGTGAAAGGAGAGAGAAAATAGAATAAACGGGGTGGAATAGGAAGGATGAAAATATAGTTAGTTTTTCACAATATGACTATTATGTCATAGGTACAATCTAAATATGACTAGGTATAATATGACTATTATGTCATAGGTATAATCTAAATTGAGTTGCTTGCCTTCTCAATGGGGTTGGGGATGGGGAGAGAGGAAGGGAGAGAATTTTGAACTCAAAGTTTTAAAGTTTAAAAATGAATGTTAAAATTAATGTAACTGGGGAAAAGTTTAAAAAAAACATGTAACTGGGGAAGAAGCAAAATACAAAATAACTTTTTTTTAAATGCATGGGATCTGATGAGATTACAGATACACAAAGTATAAAAAGAAGAAGGTCTAGGATAGAACCTGAGAAACCCCCCAAAGAGAGGTCACATAAAGGATGATTACCTTGTAAAGGAGACTGACAACGGGCAGACAGGTAGCAGGTATACCAGGAGAGTATATTGTTATCAAAACCTGGAGATTATTATTATGTCAAATGCTGCACAGAGGGTGAGAAAGGTCAGGATTGAGAAAGTACTATCAGATTTGTCAATTTAAGGATCATTGGTAACTGGAGTCAGCAGTTTAAATTGACTGGTGAGGTAGAAAGCCAGCTGGTAGAGGTTTGAGGAATAAAAAGAGAAGAAGTGAAGGTAGGGAGTATAAACTGATTTTTTCAAGGACTTTGGAAGATGAAGAAAAGAGTGATATAGAACACTAGTCTGAGACAATGGTAGGATCGGCCTGAAGTTTTTGTTGTTGCTTAAGAAGCATGGACACCTGTGTACATTTGGAGGAGATAAGGAAGGGACCAGTTGATAGGGAGAGGCTGAAAATTTGAGAGAGAGGGGAAATGACTAAGGATGTGGTGATCTAGAAAAAACAGGAGGGGAAGGGACCCACCTCGTACAGAGGGGTTGTTGTCAAGGAGAAGGCCCAGTACTTTGTCAAAGTTTGGGGGGAAATAAGAGACAGGAAAATGAGGTCAAGTGGTTTTGATGCAGTTTGGGGTTGCTGGAAACTCCAGAATGTCAGAGTACTAGACGACGTCTGCTTGGAATAAATTTATGCACTCAAACCTTCTTCCACTTGGGGGCAAATTTTGTTGTAATGCCAATAGAAATCTGCAGAGTTCGTGAATCTGCAACTTAATAGGAGACAAAAGGTGACAGTGAAAGTATCTGGATGGAATTAAGAGGTGATTAAGTAGTCTGGCTGAGCCAGGTGCAACAGCGAAAGGAATATCAAGTAGGCTAATTAGGTGATCTAGATGGAATTAAGGAATGTTTTAGTATATGCAAGTAGTCTGGGGTGGGTCAACTGAGTCAGTGAAAGAAATGTCAAGTAAACTAATTAGGTGACCATGGTGGGCTGCGGTGGGCCAATTGACTTGGGTGTAGATCAGTGATCTAGGCTGCTGATATGGATGGAAAAATTCTGCGACTGCGTTGCTTTCAAAGGCATGGTCTTTTCCTTTTAAGGATGTAGGTTCCTCTAGGTGCATCAGTTTTAAAGAAGTTCATGTCAAAATTGGCCTCATTTGTTTCCAAGAAATCAGATCCTTAGCAGAGAGCTGTCAAAGAGGATGAAGTATAGAGGACTTCATTAAGGTAGAAAAGATTTGAAATAGTTTTCCTGGGGAATGTGATAGGCTGTCCGTTGCAGAGGTGGAAAAAGGACTGCCTTGCTGTAGTGAAAACCCACCGGAAGTTAGCTAATGTGGATTTGCAAATGATTTGAATGGTATCATTGTGAGATTTCAAGATTCATTTAGCAAGTTGTAAATAGAAGCAGAGGAGGTTAATAGTAGGGGTAATATAGGTTTGATGTTTGGCAAGAGAAAACTCATTATAGGAGAAAAAGGCAGAGGATAGTGTTCAGATGAAATTATATACTCCTGAGGTGAATTTGGAGAGAAAAGTAAGGAAAGGGGAAGAAGAGCCTGAGAAAATTCTGAGAAGTGAAAGAATTGGAGATCTCAGTGAAAATCAAAAAGAGAGGTAGGGAGCATGAAGTATCAGGAGAGAAGTGGAATAGTAGGGAGTTATCATCAGGCAGGGGAATGTCAGAGTTTGTAATTCGGAAAGTGGAACAGTGGTAGTTAAAGACAAGGACCATCTTTTTGTGTGGCTGAGGAGTAGGGAATAGTTAGGTTATGAGACTCAAGGAAATTGAAGAAAGAAGAGGTCAGACAGTTTGATAGAACATCTACCTAGACATTAAAATCCTTTACTATACTGGTAGATATTAGGGAAAAGAAGAGTGTGAATTACTTCATAAAGAAGGGAGAAGAGTCTGGAAGTAGGTCTGATATAGCTCTGTTGATTCTGATTCAATTGCAGTTTTTAACTGAGACTTGATTGGACTTAAAAGAGTAAAGGATCTTAAATGAATAAAGTGAAGAGAGTCTGGAAATGACAGAAGGCACTAAAATATGTTCTTCTTCTCTCTCTAGGGCCAGTGTTTGTGCATGTGAGTGAGAGCTGAGGAGGCTGGAATGTGAAATAAGGTAGAGTCAGTTTGGGAAAGGACAAACCAGAGATGTGTTGCCATCACCACCAAACCAGATCTCAGGAAGGTCAAATAGAAAGAATTTGAGAAAGAAGTCCAGGATAAAGTGAAATTTGTTCACTATGGAATGAAAACCCAGAAGCTACATGGTAAAAGAGATGAACACAATTGACTTTAGAAATGGATATGGTAGAATTGAAGGAGATATGGATGAGGGACATGAGAAGGGGCTGGGGTCAGTTTCCTCCTAAATAATCTTTTATTAATTATTACAGGGATAGGCAGAGGAAAAAGAGAAATTCTAGAGAGACAATGGGTTTCAAATGTTCAGTGAAACTCATGGTCTCCACCAGATGGTACAGAGTGAGTTAGGTCAAACCTAGTTCTGTGCTTTCTTCTAAGTGAATGGAGGAGGACAGTAGAACATTGGAGGTAGGTGGTGACTAGTACCCCTTAATAGTAGAGAGCTCTGAGGTAAGACGTGGTGTTATCAAAATGAGGGTGATATTCTAGATGCCCTCTAGGGTCCCTTCCAGATCCAATCCTATAATTCCTTAGTAATGTCTATATAACCTCTTACCCAGATTCTCAGGTCATATACATTTCCTTTGTTACCCCTTTGAATCCACATGTATATGCTCCACTTTGAGAATGCTGTAAATAGAATAATTGTAGTGAATGAAAACAATAGGTAATATTTGTAATAGTTCTTTATAGCATAAAATAATTTTATATGCATTACGTAATTTTATTCTTAAAACAACTATGTGAAGTAAGTAGGACCTTCCTTTCACCAATGAGTAAATTAGGATTTGAGAATCTTAAAATACTTGCCCTAGTTTGCACAACTGGATTGATCATGAAAGCCTAGATTATCTGATTTCTACAGAAGTGGAGAACCATCTTTCTCATAATATCCTCTTTTCCATCTTATAATTGAGGTTCTTCTTCTGTGGAGGAGAACAAGGTTTGGTCCCTCTTCCCAGGAAAGAAAGGAGTATCTTTCTTCTTCTTTCATAAACATGTGACATGATGCTGAGATCATCTTGCTAATATCTTGACAATGAGTTAGATTTATTAGCCTTTAGTTCAGTTCAGAAAACATCTATTATATGTGGGACCCCAGGGACGTAAATCTGAAATGATTAAATCCTTGTCTTCTAGGAGTTTATAGTATTACATTTAAAGAATAAGAGACAGATAAAGTTTTGAGAATTGGAGGGGGAAAGCAAACACTTATTTCTAGTTATATGAGAAAACATATAGTCTATGACCTTAGTGAAGATTTAAATTCTTATACAAAAAATCCACTGAAAGAAAAATAAACTTGTTCATTCCTGTTCTACAAGGGCATATGTATCTATCTTCGAAAGAAAAAAAAACAAAACTATTTTCCCTATATGCACATGGAAATGTATCTGTATTTTAATGGGCTGATATTTCTACTTATTTACATATATACTCAAGAATAAAGAACCTATTATTAGAAGCCAGGGAAATAAACCTCTAGTGATTTCTCATTACAGAGATAGAACCTTGGCAAGGCAGTATAATAATTTCTCTAGATAGAAATTAATTACAATGGTATGTGATCACTTTTCAAAATTGAAGCAACAATATATACATATCTACACACACATATAATTTACATGTATATCTGAAGATAAAATGAAATACTGAGAATAGAAATGAGCAAATAAAAAAATTAAAGATTAGTATGTTGAAAACATATCAGGTCTGACTTTTCCCTTCCTGTTGTGAATGGAAAAAAATTAATTTTTATCACTTTCTTCATACACTTATTTGCCCAAGGCTAAACCATTGTTAAATGTGTGGGACCCAACTGTTTTTGTTAGTTTCAGTTAAGAATGTTGGAAATGATTCTGAAAAGCACCATATTATCATAGCTTTCACTTAGACTAACAACTGTAAATGTATTTATAGTTACTTAATATTTCATATTCAGTGAATTTTTTTAACTTAATGGTGTTTTTCAACTACTCTTGTCTCTCTTGAAAAGGGCAGAATGATGAATCTTAAAAGCCATAAATCTTCTTATTCTAGTTGTTGCATTACATTAAAAAATTAAATATTTTTATGATGTTAGTTTTATTTAAAACCGTTTAGAAAAGTGATTTCTCATGGTAGAGAGCAGAAAACAAGATCCATAGAAACTATAACATAAAAGCAAGAAAGATAGTAAAAAGGATGGATGGGTAAAAGAAAAAAGAAAGAAATCATTTCACAGATAAAGATTGGGAATACCATTGTAGAATACAGGGTTTAACCAGATTCCTTCCAGAAATAAAGATGTAAATGTTTCAAAGATAAGGAGTAGAGGTATGGGCTCCCACCACCTGGCTTGAGGATAGAGGGTAATGCAAACTGATATGATCCCTAGCCATAGAGTTACAACTACTTGTTGTACTGGAAGGGTAGTAGAATGACCTAATTCTTTGTCTCCTACCTGAGATTTATTTCCTTCAAAGACCCACCATTTGTCCCTTTTAAAATCACAGAATCCTGTGGCTGGAAATGACCTTTGATTTGTATTCCTGCCTCCAGGCTAGCTTGCTTATCAAAATTGAAAACAGTTCATTATCTACCTAGTCTATAGAAAACCGAACTAGTTATCCTTTGCCTTTCTCAACTCAATGTGCCTAGAACTGTCTGTCATTCCTTATTTTCGATTTTTAGTTTTGTTTTTGTGAGGCTATTTTAAATATCCAATTGTTTTCTATACTCTTATGCATGATCACTAAGGCAAAGACTCTACTCATAGACCATAGTGTTAAGTACTCAGTTGTCATCTTCCCCTCAGTATTTAGCAAGTCTTGGTCAACTGAATAGGTTTGTGCTTATATCAGGATCCTGCCATCCTTACAGGCACAAATATGTGGAGAGAATTGTCTAGGGACCCTTCTGTCTCAGGAGTTTTACTTCTCTGTTTGAGAGCAAAATATGCCAACTTACGAGACAGGAGATTAGTAGTACTTGACTTTTATATAGCCCTTTAAAATTTACAATTTTACAAAATTTACAAACCTCCTAACATACAAACGCTCATTTTATTCTCATTAGGTTAATTACAGTAAATACTAGTATTACCATTATAAAGATTAAGACCTTGATGCTCAGAGAAGTTAAATGACTTTTCCACGGACACACCATTAGTGTGTTGGCTATGACTATATAAGTACATAAGTCATGGATCTTTGCAGATTTTAGCTGATAAAAGTCAGAGAGAGAATTCGAACAACAAGCATCTATTAAGCACTTACTATGCAGAATGTGTCTCCTGTCCTTAAATCCAGAGCTACTTCCACTATGACTCTCCAATAAATGCAGCGATGAAGTAAGAGCTATCATTTCTACAGTGCTTTATTGTTTACCAAGTTCTTTATACATATTATTTCATCTCATATTTTCCTCATAACAACTTTTGGAGGTAGGTGCTGCTATTGTTCCCATTTTATAGATGAGAAAGCTGAGGCTCATAGAAGTTAAATTTATTTTCCAGGATCACACAACTAATGAGTATCTGAGCCAGTATTTTAAACCCAAATCTTCTTGATTCCAAGTCATGCCTAGTTTCTTTATGAAAAAGGTGCTATCTGACTTGGAATCTGAATGAAAAAAGTGGGAGCAGAGTCCAATAGAAAACAAAACAGAATTAGGGCATGCAAGGGAAGGGAAAGCTGAGTCAGTGGAATCAGTCAGTGATAGTTTGTGGTTGAGTGAATTTAAGGTACCTACATACATGACAGTCACTAGAAATAAACTACAAACTCTGTGTGTGTGTGTGTGTGTGTGTGTGTGTGTGTGTGTGTGTGTGTGGAGACTGAAGGAACAATTCACCATAGTGATCTGTTTACCATGGGTTTACTATAAGCAATGTCAGGTGATGACTTGGGAATATTTTTTTCCCCTAAAACACAAAAACACTTTTAGACAAGCAAACTTCGAGAATACCAGTGTCTAGGGCTGAAGAGGATCTATTAGATCATCAAACCTAACACCCTTCAATATGCAATGGAGAGGAAGAGAGACAAAGAATCTTCCTAATGTTACATAGGTAGTTTATTGTAAGATCAGAGATCTAGAGTGAGAAGGGATCTCAGAGACCTTTTTTTCATTTTTACAAATGACTAAATTAGGAAGCAGAAAAGCAAGTAACTTTCTCAATAATACATAGGAGGTAAACATCACAAGCATGATTTGAAACAGAAGTTTTTCTACATGAAGGCAACTTTGATGCCTTTTTTAAAATGTCAAATGATAGATATGAATACCTTCAAATCCACAATTGTTATTCAATTCTGTATTCAGATATACAAAGATCCTGTCTGAAAGAACTAATATCTGCCAGTTGCCTTTTCCACCAACATAGATATGCTCCACCCCTCCTCTTTTTCTTCTGATATTTAGTTACCTAGATTTAACTACTATCTCTAGGGCAGTAGGGTTATATGGCAGATAGATAACCAGGCTTGATTTCAGGAAGACTCATTTTCCTGAGTTCAAATCTGGCCTCAGATACTTACTAGCTGTATGATCTTAGGCAAGTGACTTAAACCTGTTTGCCTCAGTTGCCTTATCTTTAAAATGAACTGGTGAGGAAAATGGCAAACCAGACTAATATCTCTGCCAAGAAAACCCCAAATGGTCACAGAGGTATCATGAAGAGTTAGACTCAATTGAAAAAACTATAGAACAGAACATGGTGATGTTCTCACTTCTACCTATTCAGCCCTAACCTGGACTCCAATCTTATATCTCCACCCTCCTTTCAGACATCTCAAACTCAACATGTACAAAACTGAACTTCTCTGTATTTTCCTTCCTAATTTCTATATTACTGTTAAGGGTAATGTTATTCTCCCAGTCGCACAGACACAATAAATGTTATTCAACTCCTTGCTATATCTTTCACCTCCTGTATCCAAACTGTTGCCAAGGTCTACAGATTTGACCTTTGGAACATTTCTCAAATATGCCCCCTTCTCTCTGCTGCCACTACTACCACCATGGTGCAGGACCGAACTGTTGCAATAGCTGCTAGGGGGTCTGCCTATCTCACGTCTCTCCCCACTCTCCTAAAGTATAGGACTGACAATGTCACCTTCCAGTTTAATAAATCATGATGATTTTCTATCATCTCCAGGATAAAATACAAAATCTGTTTAGCGTTCCAAGTCCTTCATAGCCTAACTCCCTCCTACTTTTATATCCTTCTTTCATTTCATTCTCCATTCTCAAACTCTTTGAGTTTTCTTGATGCTCCAGAAGATACTTCTTCACATTCCAAGCAATTTCTCTGGCTCTGTTCCATACCTGGAAAGTCCTCATCTCTTCCTGCTGGCTTCCCTGGCTTACTATGTCCCAATGGCATCCTGGGCCATCTCCAGTCATCCTGATGATTCTCTGGTCACTGGATCCAGATGGTTCAGGAGGAGAAAGTGGGGCTGGTGACCTTGTATGGTCCTCCTTCATGTCATAATTTTTCTGATGTCATGGTCTTCTTTGAAAAGAAAGGACAAACACAACCTGTGAGTGGACCGAGCTGCCCAAATGGGGACCCAGCTACCTGGGTAACTCAGCTCATCTTTTCCCTTCTGTCATCCCCTTACTTTCTTTCTCCTCTCCTCTCCAAATTTGGATGACCAGAGGCTGCCCAGTTAACTTGGGCTTTATTGGCTAGATTTCTTTCTTTCTTTCTTTCTTTTCCTTCCTTCCTTCCTTCCTTTCCTTTTTTCTTTCTCTCATCTTGTCTTTCTAACAACCTTAAACCTAGGTCACTCTCAAGCCCATAGATTGGACAGGAATAGGTCCCTGCCCAAGCTGCACTTAACACTGTTTTCTGGACCTTCCTGGCTTAAGAGTGATTAGCAACAGTAACTGTTGCTCTTTCCCTCCCACCCTGATTTACTTTTTGTTTGTTTGTTTTGCTCATTAAAGGAGCCATTCCCTGACTACTTCTTAAAGAGGCCTATTCACTGAATGACCATTACCTCACTCCAAGTGAGTACCTTAATTCGCCTTAGCCTAAAGAAGCCAAGGTCTCCCATAGCATCCTGGGCTGTCTTTAGTCATCCTGATGAATATCTGGTCACTGAATCCAGATGGCTCAGGAGGAGAAAGTGAGACTGGTGACCTTGCATAGCTCTCCCTCAATCAAAACAAAGCCAAATGCAAATCATGTCATCATTTCCCTCATGTCATGGTCTTCTTCAAAAAATGAAGGACAAACACACACAAAAAAATGCCTCAACTAAAATCTTGTCTTTTTCAGGAAGCCTTCTCTATCCACTCTTAATTCTAGTGCCTTACCTCTTTTAATTATTTCCTCTTTATCCTGTATGTAGCTTGTTATATACACATTTGTTTGCTTGTTGTCTCTTCCATTAGACTGTCAGATGTTTCAGGACAAGGACCCTCCTTTGCCTCTTTTTGTATATCTATCACTTAGCATACTACTGTACACAGAATAGACACTTAATAAATATTTTTTGATTGATTGATCAGCTCAAAATTCCCTAATGCAGCTTCTTATTCACTAGGGGTATATAAGGTCCCAGGCAAGTGGATTCTGAGCCCCTCCAACTTGGTAGATTTCTGAAAACCATACAAATCACCAAGTTTTTCTCCATATGTTGTACTGATGACCAGATGTATTTGCATATGGAAGGGGGGAAATGGGGAAGGAGATGTTACTCTTTTAGGACAAAGAAAATCCTCTTTTTGTTAGTTGTTCAATGACTTATGAATGCTTCCTTTTCTCCCAATATTGAAGCCGTACTGAAAGAGTGTTGGCGATAGGCCTAACTCCAACAATCTGTCCATGAATATTTGAAACTAAGTATAGAAAGCAACAAAAACTTCTCCAATCTATATTCATTCATTAAATTTCATCTCAAAGGACAGTAGATAAACATAAAATTTTCACCAATGCAAAGAACAAACTTGTCTTGTAAGAAAATATCTATGTTCTATCTGCCTATACATGTAAAACAATGCTGTGTGGATATGCTAGGGTATATCTTCTATAAGGAAAGATAGAGAGTAATTTTGAAAGTAAATATCTAATTGATTAAGGCAGATTTTCTTCAAAAATTGTCATTTCTTTAGATTTGAAATATAAATAAATCTTCCCAAAATTTGTTTAGTATTTTCATTTTTACCTGTCTTCATGGAATTTAAATGCGTTTGGGATACTATTTACAACTCTTTTAAAGAGAAAATTACTTGTGCCCTACCCTGTTTTACTCATGAGGAAATTTTCTTTAATACAGCATTATCTAATCAGCTAAACCTCATGGGTTTTGTGTTTAAAAAAAAAAACAACAAAAGTCTTTAAGACAATTGCCCTTTAATTTTGTAAGGATAATGTTTTTTTTTTCCTTTGAAATAGTATCCTATGTGTCTAAAATGATATTTTCCTTAAAGATAGATGTGGTAAGTCAAATTAAACTTAATCCTCCTCACTATTCCATAGAAAGTTATCAATTTGAATCAGATAGGAAATGATATAAAATGGTAATTGAGTTCGACTGATTACTGAAAATGAATTGATGTTTTTAATATTTCTGAAAGAAAAAAAGGCACCAAAAAGATGTTTAAAATGATGTGGATTTTTGTTTTGAAGGTATGAAAATGCTTTGGTAAAAGGCTCTTATATAATCTCTGTTTAATAACACATTTTGGAGGAAGACAAAAGATGCTTTCTTTACTTTTAAAAGGTTTAAGTCACAAAAAACACACATGGATGTGTTATCAAGGAATATATGTTGGAAGTGGATGAAAAAATACAATAGTATATCTAGAATTCTACATACAAGATTTGCTTTAGAGATAACTATTTCTCAATGTCAACATTTAAGAAAATGAAAAACAGAATTTTAGGACCAAATACACATTTAAAATATGCTATATACTGGGAGAGTTTTTGTTCTTCTCTTGTCATGGCATTTGAACTTGTTACTAATTTTTTCTTTACCATGTGGGATTTTCTTTCTTTGGAATATAACTCCATATGGGATGGTGCCAGTCTGAATGAGGGTCCTGGAAAATGTTCACTTCTTTTCGCTAGTGAGTTAAAAGCAAGTGAGATTTATGACTGATTGATGAATCTTTGAGATGTCATTGTCCACATTCCTTCTAATGACTTTTTTTCCATAATGCACCATATATTGTTGCCTAAAAAAATAGAATTCACAAGGTCTGTTTGATAGAAAAAATTCTTGGAAGATGAGGAATTGTGGCTTAGGCAAGCAATTAAAGTAGAATTAAGGGAAAGGAAAAAGAGAATTAAGTAGAGAGTTCAAAACATTTTGACCAAGGGCAAAAAGTCCCATCATTATCAATTCAATGGGCTATTCAGTAGCAAGTACTATTCAATTTGAATATTATAGTTTTGATCTCTTGGTGGGGACACTCCTCAGCATTTTTTTATTTTGAGTCAATGACATTAAATAGAGAGAAACTATGAGCCTTATTGGATATACTTTGATTGATCAGGTACTGTTAATTCCCATAGAATCAAAATTTTAAGTGGTGAGTGAATGTATGTTTGCCAAATCCTTTCATACTTCATCTAACAAAATGGTTTTGATTTTTGCATCCACAAGAGACTTGCATCCTTATTTCCTCTTTCTGTATTCATTTGGAGGGAGGTGAAGGACTACTGCCTTGCTTGGCTCCTACCTTTGGAATATGGGTGTAACAGGAGAAGTCTAGCAACACATTTTCTCTTCCACCAGGCAGTTTGTATTCTCTTTGTAGCCACCTTTGATTATACATCCACAATGTGACTCAAATCAGCTTTGTCCAAGACAACAAAATGGCACTGAGTCTCATTACTTTTAAAGTAAAGCAAAGAGAAATAAAAAACCATATGCACTTTTTTTTTACCTTTTGGGAAATACATTAAAAGTTATTAATAATAAAAATATGAAGTTCTTTCCTGAATTTGCTCAATTCCCAGTGATAAGAAAATCTGCTACTTTTAGCATATGTCTCTTAGAATTCCTCTCATTCCCATTAAACATATGCCAACCTCAACTTGGTCACTGTTTGGGTCCTGATTGGCTAAGAATGAATGTCAATAACATTATTTTTCCTGTTCTGTCCAGAAACCCTGAGGGTGTTCCCTTCCCAAATATATATATTTTTGGAAAGAGATCGTTCTTTGCCTCATTTCACCGTCATCATCAGGCTTGAGGTCCCTTTTGTCTTCTCCCACATGTTTTTTTTCTGTATTGCCTTTCCCTATCATATTGTAATCTCCTTGCAGACAAGTATTGTCTTTCTTTTTCTATATAGTGTTTAATAAATATTTTTCACAATCCATTATGTCATTTACTTACTGTGTATCATACATATGATAAGTGGTGTAGATAGATAGAAGCAAAAAGAAAAGTAGTTCCTGCAATTGAACTTATATTCTGTTTTATGTTTCAAAGAAAGTTGTCTAATTTTGATATGTGTGGGAGACAAAATAGTGAAGGGGAGCCTTTAAGACTGTTTTAATCTGCAGAATGAAATGTTTTTTCATAGTCAACAAAAACTAAGCACTGTACTTCTCACATAATATTTCTTAAATGTCATTGACCCAATTGTGTGATAAGATCAGTCTTTCTAAAGAGCTATCGGAAAATAGACAAGCTAAATTAAATCTTATTTAATTGAGGGCCTGAGCAATGGTCTCCATTAGAATATGAGTTTTTGAGGGCAAGTACTATATATACATATATATATGTCTGCATGAATGTATATATATGTTGTATATGTATATATGTAAGTATATATGTGTGTATACACACATATGTTTTTGCTATTCTTTGTATCATCAGTGCTTAGTACATTACCTGGGATGATGATGCTGCTGTTTGCTATCAGTTCCTTTCTGACTTCTGTTTTGCTACATTTGGAAAGAGCATGAAAAATTCCCCACAGTCAAATATATACATATATATATATATATATATATATATATATATATATATATACACACACACATACATATATATGCATAATATATACACATGCATAACACAATAAGAAATAAAGCTAACACATTGAAAGAATTTGTGAAAATTGCCTTAAAATATCTTCTGCATTTCCCCAGATTTTTACTTAGTGATTCATTCTGTAAGGAAAGTTTCAAGTGAAATCTAAAACCACCTGGAGCTGTTTCAATTCTCAGTCCCCTGAGAGACTTTAAGTATTGCCTTTCTGCTGTTTCTCAACTATTTCATTCACAAGGCCTTGTTAATCTTAGCCATCCCTTAAAAACACATATGTTCAGGTCTTGTACTTAACACTGAAATACTGTGGTGCAGCAAGAAAGCTGCTGGTGGGTGTTACTATGTCATTGATAATCTTTACTTAACTCAATGAGAATGCACTGACACTAGATCACTCAATGAGAAAGAGATTAATCAGAATATCCAAAGTCAAACTGACAAGTTCAAGTCCAAATGTGGTTCCTCTGCTCGAGGAAGCCTTGTCTCAGCTATCACTGGCTTGGTTCCCAGAGTATGAAGGTCATTCCTCCATTTCTAGGCTTTAAAGCTGGACTGCCTGATGGCAGGCCCTATCGTGGACATCCTTGGAACTCACTTTCCTAATCTTTTGAAATTTAAATCATAACCTCCAATCTCCTTAACCTTAAATGGAAGAACAAATGCCAAGGGAAAGAACCAAGGATTCTTTTCCAGTGGCTTCAGCTTACAAAGGTCCAAGCCTTTTTCTTTACAAAAGTGGTGTCAAAGTGAAATAGAAACAGGACTGCTAAACAACAAAGGTTACTGAGGGCTGTATACTGACAAAAACAAACAAACAAAAACCCATGTATGAACTTTGTGTGTCACTGTACATTAATTTTGTTAAATAATTTCCATTTGTTTCAATCTGCTTATGTCACAACGGGATGTTGCTAGTGGCATGAGACAAGTAGGCCCTATGTTTTGACACCTTAATCTTAAAGTATTTTCTCTCTTCTCTTAAGGGAATGGCGGGAAAAAGATACACCATACAAGGCAGAGGTTCTGGTCATAAGTGCCTTTTGGATGCAATCCTAGTTCCAGTAGTTTGTCTAATAGAAGTTGTGCTAGACTTAGAGTAAGGAGGATCTGTCAATCAATCAATAAACTTTTATTAAACACCTGGTATGTAAATCCTTACTAGCTGTGTGACCCTGCACAAGTCAATTAACTTTTCCTAGACTCAATTTCTTCATCCGTAATACGAGGTTAATAAGGTGGTTGTTCAGTCATGTCTGACTCTTCATGACCCCATTTGGGGTTTTCTTGACAAAGATATTGGAATGGTTTGCCATTTCCTTCTCTACCTCATTTTACAGATGAGGATGGTGGGGCAAATAGG
>CM053772.1:199368854-199391109 GCA_028658325.1 Potorous gilbertii
TTGATATAATAATACAAGAAATTTTTAAAGAAAATTGTCCTTAAGTGTTAGAACAAGAGGGAATAGTAGAGATAGAAAAAAATCCACTTATCACCACTTGAAAGAGATCCTACAAGGAAAACCTATAGGAATATCATACTGAAATTCTAAGACTCTCAGCCCAAGGAGAAAATATTACAAGCAACAGCAACAGGAAGAAAAAAACAATTCAAATATAGCAGTGCCACAATTCTGATCACACAAGACATAGCAGCAGCAACACTAAAATACCACACGTCTTAGAACACTATATATATCAAAGAGTAAAAGAACTGAGGTTGTGGTCCAAAGTATGAGACCCAGCAAAGTTTAGCATAATCCTGAATGGAAAAAAAGGGATATTCAATGAATTACAAGACTTTAAGGATTTTGTTGCAAAAAAAATCTGAACTTAACAGAAAATTTAACATATAAAATCCAAGAGAAATATAAGATATACATCGAAGACTAATTAAGCATATATATCCCCATACTTAGCAAAACAAAAAGTGCACAGCAGAAAGAAAAGATAGACAGATCTGAACACAGTGTATAGTATTTATTTTATAGGCTTTCTTGACATGGAAATTTATTGCTGCATATTTTGAATCCTCTCTTACATTCTGCTTTGCACATGGCAATGCTTTTTTTTCTCATTTTGGATTTAAGTTTATAATGTTTCTTTTTTTCTTAGTGTGTGTTTATGTTTGTTTCTTTTTTCTTACTGTATATTTAAGTTTTAGTATTTACATTTAAAATAAATTAATTAAAAAATGGAATTCATGTGTCATAAAAATTTTCTCATTTCATTTGACTAATATGAGGTAAGGAAGCAGCACAACTTGTTTTGTTTTTATTTTAAAGTCAGAAGGATATGATATGGAACCTATTTAGCATCTTTATTCTTGCACTTCTTGCTTTCTGTGCCCTACATAGAAAGCACTTGGCTGGCAATTAGTACTTTTGCTAGAAAATAGCTTCTTTATTTCAGGTCAGTGATCAGCAATAATTAAAGTACTTTAAACATTTGGCGAAAAGGCTAGAGAAAATGGTAACTCTGGATCCAGTTTTTAAAACTGTTTAATTAAAAATAGGACAAAGACATGTAAGAGACAAACTGCACACACTAATCAATATATACAACTGTATTTTGTTCCTTTGAACACTTTGTGCTTAATGAAACACTTAATGATTGTTCTACCTTTTTGAGACTAGAAATAAATGAAATAGAATGTTTGTATGTTGCAAGTAAATTAGTTTTCCTTCTTTTTTCTTTATAGTCTTTTTTTCCTGCACTACTTTTTAGCTTAAAAAGCAAATTAGATAAATTTTACTCAGTATTAACTCTTTATAGAGAAGTTTCTGTTTTATAGAAATATATATATTTTTTAATAATTTTAAAGTTCTTTTACTCCTCAATGACTCTGGGACCTCATCCATGTGGACAGTTTCTGGTTAAACCCCTCTATAGATTCTAATCATTTTCAACTTATGTCTGTATCATATCAAAAATCTTTCCTAGGGGTTCCATCCAACATGGTAATTCCCCTTCTCAAGACCTCTTGATATTATATGTGGTGGTTGCTCACTCCTTTCATTTATCCGGATTCACAAACTCAAGTTATTCTTTTTCTCTTCTCTTTCTCAGACTTCAAGATATCGCATCAAGTTACAATCCATCAATTAATCAATCATCATGAATTTACAAGCCCTCTGATGTTTGAGATACTGAACTTAGTTATGTTTATCCAAAGACAAAAACAATAAAATAATAAACACCTTGGAGACCAGCAAATGAGGTGAATTAGCTTATATCTCTAAAACAAATTCTCCAACTGAAATAGGTCCAAAGACCTAGAAAGAATACCAGACTGAGTCATGATTAGGAAGTTAGTATTCAGGTAAAATTATGCAACATAAATTTTAGTGGAAACAGCATCATTTTGATATTTTCTTCCATGATCATTCAGCAGCACATGAGTGGGAGCAAATGCAAAAGATACCAGAAACAATTCCAGGGCAGGGATTCTGCGAGGCAAAATGTTTGATCAGATAAAGTGTCTTAGTATGTGGGAAGAGGCAGTACTGAGTTGAACTAGTTAAAAGAAAATCAAGATGGCAAAATGAAGACTTTATAGTCATTACAGAATTGATGACCTTAAGTTAGGTCTAGGGAGATTGGAGATCTCACTGAAGTGTAAGAATAAGGGTTTAAGGATTAAAGGCATAGAGAACTGAAACTGGAATGACACAGAATTATTACCAGACAAAGGAATTTCCCGAATTTGAATTTGGAACACTTGTAATGGCAAGATCAAAGATATGACCATCCCTGTATATAATTGAGGTGGGATAGAGGTGTAGGTCATGGGAAATGAATAAGTTGAGGAATTGAGTGCTTAGAGTGTTTATGCACATATCAGTATATATTTTGAAGTCCCCTACTATGAGAGCAAGAGTTGAGAAGGAGAAAAGTCTGTAAGTTCATTGAGGAAGAATAGTGTATATCCTGAAGTAGAACATGTCTACCAGAATCTTGATTGGTTGATAAGTATTGATTGAATCAGCTTCAAAGAAGAGAATATTCTCATTGATGGCCAGGTCTAGAAGTGGGGAATGGGGAGAAATCAGCATCCCAATTCTCTTACCATGACCAATAAGTGAGGGGAAAGATTATGAGTGGTAGTGCAATCAATGCTGTAAAAGATAGCTAGGTGATCTGTGTTTATCAGAAGGGAATTGGGTCACAGTGAGTTCAAGAAGATGGAAGGAGCAAGAAAGAAGCTAGTTTATTACCTATGGAATATATATTCCAGAAAGCACACTGGAAGATTTAGGTTGCTCTAGAGTAAAAAGTTAAGTTAAAATAAAGAGATGGAGGGGAAGCAATTTGTGGGTAATAAAGAGCAAGGTTTGAACAATGGCAACTGGTGGGTGTGTGGAGGGGTGTCATTCAGAATAACTGGGTTGAGATGGGAATGATGGGGGTAGCTGTTAATTGTTGAAAAATGAGTTCAAGTAGTTATCTTGATAATGTCAGGAGATGGGATGTTACATATGAGGGACAGACAGCAAGTAGGTCAGTTTGAGTAAAATATAGAATTTATAAAGGAGGATCGTGTTTAAGCAGAATGAAAAAGTAATTCCAATTTTAAGGGACTTTAGATGCCATACAGAGGAGTTTGTATTTTATTCCACAAGCAAGAGAAAGGCTATCTGAGCAGGGTAGTGACACCATCAGATTTGTCCTGTAGAAATATCACTCTGATAGATGCGTAGAGGACTGAAGAAGGAAGACCAGTAGTAAAACCTTGGCCATAACCCAAGTGAAAGACAATAAGGCCCTGAAGTAAAATAGTGGCCGTGTACATGAAGAGTGGGAAGCAGATATGGTGTAGTAAAGGCAGAATCAACAATACCTGACATCTGATTAGATTAGTGGGAGGAATAAGAAAGCAGAAAGTTGAATTTGAACGTACGTGACAAATAATTATGGTGAAAAAAATCTTCAAAAGCAATAGGAAAGTAGTTTTGAGGAAAAGCTAATAAAATTGGTTTTGGACACACTGAGTTTGAGAAGTCTAGTTGGAAATGTCCAATAAACAATTGTTGATATGGTACAGAACCTTAAGCTCCTAGGACTGATATTACCTTGACAACATTTCTCATATCCATATTTAATTCCTACAACCAATATCCTTAGTTCTGGTCTTCCTCACCTCATATTGTAATATCCTCCTAATTGCCTATTTGAAGTCATATCCATATTTAATTCCTACAACCAATACCCTTTGTTCTGGTCTTCCTCACCTTGTATTGTACCCTCCTAATTGCCTATTTGAAGTCTCTTTCTAATTTAAACCTTCTTCTAAAAGCTTCTAAAATAACCTTTTTAAGACAGCAGTTAAAAAAATGTTTTATAGGATGCTTCCCTCCTTTTTTGGAGTATGCTTAGTTGTGCATCATTCCTGGTGTGGTTATATAGAAATTTGGCATTGTGAAGTTATCTGCTGTTTTCTGGCTATGTAGGTCTCATTGCTGAGTGTAGTTCCCCTGATTTCTTTCTTCCTTCCTTCCTTCCTTCCTTCTTTCCTTTCTTAGTTTCTTTCAATAATAAGGTATTTATTGACTAACTGAAGAACTTGAATTATTTGAAAGGAATTGCTGGAAAAAATGAGAAAGCAATTTGACAAAAATGAGATTTTTAGCAACATCTTACATCATATATATTAGAAAACTGTAAGTAGATACATGATTTTAACATGAAATGTCATACCATAAAAGATAGAAGGGAACAGAATAAAAAAAATCACAATTATGTTAGGAGTAAATTATTAGTTATATGAGAGATAAAGGGGATCATGTAAGACAAAATAAACAGTTACAATAACATACAATTTAGAAAGCTTTTGCATGAACAAACTCAAAGGTAGAAGGAGAAAACCTGTGGAATGGAAAAATATTTATATCTTACTAAAATTCCGAACCTAGTAGGAATTTAGTAAATATCCAGTGATCAGGTGAAGGAAAAAATATTATCTTTTCTGGCAATGTTCACATAGTTTGAAAAACATTTATTCATATATCAGAAGTAAAATACTTTTAAAACAGCATTGAATTTTCTTTGCTTATTAACTCATCTCTACTTGTTGAATTAAGACATATACTAGTCTTTTGTTCCCCTTGTGGGGCATACTTTGGGGCACGGATACTTTAAACGAATGTTGATTGTGATAATTTGTTTCATTTTATATTACTGCCAATCTGCACATTATATTTGTGACAACAAATGATACTTCAGTAAAGGAATACCTCAGACAAGAAGATATTAGCAGTCACATCTGATCTCTGGTTCTCATAATAATTTTTATATTCTTTTCACCCCTCCAACATCATTAGCTTCCTTCAGGTTCATTAAAGGTCAGGAAACAACTGCTGTGAATACCAAACCTAGCTTCTAACAATCCTTTGATTCCCACAGCTATGTCTTGATGCAAGGAAAAATAAACACAAGTACCCTTATTTCAGATGAGACATGATAACTGTTTTTTTAGTGGCCATTTGTAGACATTATAGGAATAAAATGACATAAAAGTAGCTGGGTTTGAAATATGTTCTTTCCCTTCTTTCCTCCCCATTCCCCTCAATAAGAAGGCAAGCTAGGTGTAGTCAGGCAAAGCATATTTCCATATTTCACATTCCACATGTGAAAGAAAAAAGAACTAAAAAAAATAAAGTTAAAAAAATGTGCTTCAATCTGTACTCAGACACCATCAGTTCTTTCTCCGGGGATGGATAGCATTTTTCATCCGAGGATAGCTAAGTCATTCATGGCTGATCATATTACAATAGGGATGTTATTTTATACATAGTACATTTCACTTTTGGATCAGCTCATGTAAGCCTTTCCAGGCTTTTCTGAAAGCATCCTATTCACCATTTCTTACAGCAAAATAGTATCCCATCACAATCAAATAGCATTTTGTTCATCCATTACCTAATTGATAGGCATACACTCAATTTCCAATTCTTTGCCACCAGAATAGGGCTGCTATAAATATTTTCTATATATAGATCCTTTTCTTTTTTGTTTTTAATATCTTTTGGAATACAGACCCAGTAGTGGTATTGGTACATCAAATGATCTGCATGGTTTTATAGCCTTTGGGCATAGTTCCAAATTGCTCTAAAGAAAGATTGAGTCAGTTCACAACTCCACCCATTATGTAATAATGTATCATTTTCCCCACATTCCCTTCAACATTTGTCATTTTCTTTTTCTGTCCTATTAGCTAATCTAATAGGATGAGGCAGTAATTCAGAATTATTTTAATTTGCATTTCTCCAATCACTTTGAAGTTAGAGCATTTTTAATAGTTACAGATAGTTTTGATTACTTTATCTGAAAACTGTTCGTATCATTTGATCATTAATCAATTGAGGAATGACTCTCATAATAAGACTCATGACTCATGAAAACTTTCTCATTATTAGGACATTTAGGAATATTTGTAACCAAAATAGACATTATTATTTATTAACCTTGACCTATAAAAAAAGGTTAAATGATATTCAACATGCATTTAGAGACACATATACATGTATAATTTATTATAGAAAGTCTTCAATTAAATTTTCTATAATTAATACTTTTTGTTCTCAAAGGTAAAATATGCTTTGGTTATCTAGCACTTGTGGAAATTGGTCCACATATTGACTGCTAAATAAATGTTACTTAAGGAAACTATGGATATGTTTTACTGTTTTTATTTTTTATAAATATAATTTATTATCGTTTTCAACATTCACTTCCTCAAGATTTTGAATTCCAAATTTTCTCCCCTCTCTGACCTCAGAACAGCATCACTCCAACCACTCCTCCCCCAATCTGCACTCTTTACTATCCCTCCTCCCTTCTCTCATTCCCCTCCCTTCTATTTTCTTGTAAGGCAAGATACATTTCTATACCCCATTGCCTTTACAACTTACTTTGCAGTAACATGCACAAACAATTTTTAACATTCATTTTTAAAGCTTTCAGTTTCATATTCTCTCTCTTCTACCATCCCTACCCATCCGCATTGTGAAAGCAAGCAATTCGATATAGGTCATAAATTGGATATACATACATACATGGGTAGCCATGCCAAACATTTCCATTATAGTCATGTTGTCAAAGACTAACCACATTTCCCTCTATCCTGCCCTACTTTCCATTTATTCCATTCTCTCCCTTGACCTGTCCTCCCACAAAAGTGCTTAATTCTGATTACCCCTTCCTCCAATTTGCAATACCTTCTATTATCCTCACTCTCCTGTCACCTTCCCCCCACTCCACAGCTTTCTGTCATGTAAGATGGCTTCCTCAATTCAACTGAATGTGTGTTATTCCCTCCATAAGGCAAATCTGATGAGATTAAGGCTCTCATCTCCTGCCTCTTCCCCTCCAATGTAAAAGCTCTTTTTTGCCTCTTTTATGGGAGATGCTTTACTGAATTCTACTTTCCCTTTCTCTTTCTCCCAGTATACTCCTCTCAATACTTAATTTTAGTATATAGGTATACTCCCTTCTCCATACTCAGTTCACCCTGTGCCCTCTGTCTATATATGTATGTATATACATATATACATACACACATCTATACACATACACACATGTACATACATATATGTAGGAATATGTAGATATACACAAAACACATACAAACATATACATATACCTACACACATGACATGCACACATATGCATGCAATGTGTATATATTTAGGCATATAGGTATATATACATGTGTGTACACATAGACATATGTGCATATATACATATGTGTGTGCTCACACATACATATAGTATTCCTTCTAACTACCCTAATACTGAGAAAAGTCTCATGAGTTACAAATATCATTTTTCCATGGAGGAATGTAAATAGTTCAACTTTAATGAGTCCTTTATGGCCTCTCTTTCCTGTTTACCTTTTCATGTTTCTCTTGATAATTGTATTGGAAAGTCAAATTTTCTATTCAGCTCTGATCTTTTCAACAAGAATGCTTGGGAGTTCTCTATTTCATTGAAATTCCATTTTTCCCCCTGAGGTTTTAATCTCAGTTTTTCTGGTTAGGTGATTCTTGTTTTTATTTCAAGCTCTGGAATATCATATCTCAAGTCCTCTGATCCCTTAGTGTAGAAGCTGCTAAATCCTATGCTATTCTGATTATATTTCCACACTACCTGAATTGTTTCTTTCTGGCTGCTTGTAATATTTTTCCTTGACCTGGGAACTCTGTAATTTGGCTACAATATTCCTAGGAGTTTTCCTTTTGGGATCTCTTTGAGGAGGTGATTGGTGGATTCTTTCCATTTCTATTTTACTCTCTGGTTCTAGAATACCAGGGCACTTTTCCTTGATAATTTCTTGATAAATGATGACTAGGCTCTTTTTTTAATCATGGTTTTCAGGTAGTCTAATCATTTTTAAATTATATGTCTTGGATCTATTTTCCAGGTCAGCGGTTTTTCCAATGAGATATTTCACATAGTTTTCTATTTTTTTAATTGGTTTTGTTTTATAATTTCTTGATTTCTCACAAAGTGAGCTTTCATTTCTCCATTCTAATTTTTAAGGAATGATTTTCTTCAGTGAGCTTTTGGACCTCCTTTTCCATTTGGTCAAATCTGTTTTTTAAGGCATTCTTCTCCTCATTGGCTTTTTGGACCTCTCTTGCCATTTGGGTTTGTCTATTTTTTAAGGTGTTATTTTCTTTAGCAATTTTTGGGTCTTCTTTAGCAAAGTGTGGACTCATTTTTCATGATTTTATTGAATTGCTCTTATTTCTCTTCCCATTTTTTTCTCTACTTCTCTTTGATTTTCAAAACCCCTTTTGAGTTCTTCCATATCCTGAGACAATTTCATATTTTGTTGGCATCTTTGGATATAGGAACCTTGACCTTTCTGTCCACCTCTGATTGTATGCTTTTATCTTCCTTGTCATAAGAAAATACCTTTTCACCAAAAAAAGTAACCTTCTATAGTCTTATTTTTCCCCTTTTTGTTTATTTTACCAGCCAATTACTTTACTTTTGAGCTCTTTGATAAGTAGAGCATGGACTGCCCCAAATTATAGGGATTTTGTGCAGTTATTTTCAGAAATATCTCTAGGAACCTGTAAATTCTCAATTCCTCCAAAGTGATATGATCAAAGGAAAAAGGTTTACTCCTCTCCTGGCCTGCACTGTGGTCTGTGAGCAACTACAAGCATGCTCTTCTGCCCTGGAAATGTGAGTAGGATTCCCTCTCCACAGATGCCACCAGCTCTTCCAGGTCAGCACTCCTCACCTCAGGACTGCCACCCAAGACTGCAAAATAGATCAGCCATTCAATTCCCCTACCATCTGAAGCCTGAGAGCTGCAGTAATAGCTGCCATGACAGTGGCTACCACCACCTTGGGGCTGGGACTATGATTGGGGTTGGACCACATTCCTCTTTCACCCAGGTAAGAGAGTTTTCCCACTGATCTTTGAAACTCTCTTTAGTGCTTGTGGTTGAGAATTCTGGAAATGGCTACAGCTGCCAATGATTCAGCACCCTGAGTCCTGCTCCAATCCCATCTGTACCAGTATGGCCCATGCTGGTCTGCACTCCACTCTGCTCTGAGCCTGGTGCAAAAGACCCTTCCTTTTGACCTTCCAGATAGTCTAAGACTAGGAATCTGTTTTATTCTGTCACTTTGTAGCTTCTGCTGGTCTAGAATTTGTTTAGAATAATTATTTACAGGTATTATGACAGGTTTTGGGGGAGAGCTCAGGCATGTCTCTGCTTCTATTTCACCAACTTGGCTCTGCCCCATACTATTTTTATTCTTATTAAAAAAGTATCAAAAATATTTGAATTAGATATTAAGTGTTGTCAATATTATGTAAGAGATTCTGTACTTCAGTGTTCAATTTCAGTTCTTGCAAATAACTAATGAATAAAATAATTGCATATGCTTAAAAAAGTTAAAAGAATAAATTAATTAAATAATTATGTGACATCCAAGAAAGAATTGATGGATTATAAGCAATGAGGGTTCTATGAGCTGACAATATCCTGTGCTATCTCAAAATAAATTACAATTATATAACATGTTGTGTTTATGTAATTCTTTATATTCATTATCTCAGTGGATCCTTACAAGAACACTATGAAAACCACAATGGAAATATTCTGTCCCATTTTACTAAGAAGCAAAGAGAATCACGAAAGTAAAGGGACTGGATTAAAGTCTCAAAATTCCAAAGTACTGAATTTGGATGTAAAGCTAGTTCTTCTGATTCCATCCAGAGCTCTATCACAGTGACTCTTCCTTTTCTTTAACACACACACACACACACACAATATAATTTTTAGCACAGATTTCCAGAGAAGCTGCCACAACCTTGTATCCATGTCAGAAAGTGATTTTACCTTTCAGTTCATACTTTTTCTATTTTTAAGTAGAATAAATATGTGAAAACATGGAATAAAATATGGCCCTTCAAATCCCAGGCTTTAGTGGGATTCCTAATTAAAGTAGGAAGTGAATTTCAACAAAAAACTATATATCATTTCCAGTGTATCTTTTATCACTTTATTTTCACTGGGCTCCAGCAGTGATCAAAGCCACAGGCTGTCAAAGTAAAAAGTGACACTGTGTGCTAAGGAGAAATTGAAATCTACATTGATTTAATAAGTTGATACTTCCATGTAGTTCCCCCAGAGCATATGTAAAATTTTGTACATTTTGACTATCATGTTTAACGCATGATATTTGAAAATAGTTGATATACAAATATCTTGGCTATGACATTTTTGATGCACATGACACCAATAGATGATTTTTGATATCAAAATTCTTTCAGTAAGATGTTGATGCCAAAATTGTAGCATTTGAAAAACTGGATACAAAGAAGTGTTTTGAAATGCAAAGAATATGGCAGTTCTTGCAGTCTGGAGACTATATTTTTATTTCATAATCCATCACCTCATTTTGCAAGTTAAAATCTAGTGTTGTATATTGCAAGCTTGTGCATTTTGCTACTTAAACATGATAAATCTTTCTTACAGGCAGAGACCATTGATCTTAAAAGGTTATGGTGTTTGGGTTAGACAAGAGACATCTATGGCATCCTTCCCATGGAGAATAATTTTGAGTTACATGTTAATACTTCTTGGCATTGCTACTGTGGATTTCAGTTTTGGCAATGCTCCCTGGACAGTATTAAGCCTAAAATGTCACTTCTCCCTGTATCTCATTGCTTCTTATGTGGCATTTTGTATCTAGTTCTAATGACTGAAATGCACCAAGCAGAATAAAAATGATGTGGCCAATATCATACCTTTTTTTAGGTACCTTCAAAATTCATGGATTAAGAAGATTACAAGCTAGAAAGGAATAGTGGTGAAAATAAATCTATCATTTACCAAAAGGTAAGCAGTTACTTTTAGTAACTAGTGCTGTTTATCAGGAAAAATTTACCCAAAAAATAGATAAAAGGCTGGACTGACAGTGCCAAGTGACTTAGAATCTAATGCAGAAAATTGTAATGACACAAATGCATACCCGTCAGCCCGAGAGATGAAAGCCTAAACGTTTCTCACTGAAAACAGCCAAAGGTTCATATTAGCCCCGTGAGAGTCCTTACTGAGGCAACAGAAACAAAGGTTAGAGAGGAACTTTATTAAGTTGGGATAAACCTATTGGCCCTTGGATTATAGCTTTTGGACTGGAAGGACCTCAAAGGTCCTCTGGTCCAATTCTTTATTCTAGAGAAGATGAAACCAAGGCCCATTATATTTAATTAAACTGTTCCAAGTTCAGTGTAGTAAGAGACATAACTGAAGGCTCTGATTCTACCTTTTGAAATCTTTCTCATGCATTGTACTAGTCCGAGTTAATAGTCATAAATGCTAGTCATCTGCTTCTGGCTATGACTGTACTTATTTGGAAAAACTCAGTGGAGCTCTAAAGTTTTAGCAGGATAAATGGGGAAAGAAAATAGTTTGGCAGAGCATTCCATGTTAGGAGGTATCAGGAAATATAACAGAAATGACATGAAAGAAGGTAAAGAATATCCAATGGTGGAAAATTAAGTATCTGGACCTTGGCAAGTAGAAAGCAAGTGATCTAGTCACAGAGAGGTTAGCCACAGGGTCATGTTGAGGGGACATTCACCCCCAGGTTGCCAGGCATTAAGGTTTTTGTGAAGTATTTTCCTTGGTGCTGCTTTGTTATTCAAACTTTACTCTGTCCTGGTTTACAAACCTTGAACTTCAGGACTTTTGCAATACAACCAGATATTCAGCTTCACTATCCCTAACTTTACTTTGCATATGTCAGTCTTTTCTCTGGTGTTCATTGCCTCAATTCTTTTTTTCCCTATTATTTATTAAAGATCCTTAATTTCTTTTTTTTTCTAAGCCTGGACATTTCATTCCAATTTTTATAATGCTCAGCTAAGCATTTTGGTGCTGGCATTCTTGACTTTGGACTGCAACTTGAGTAAGTATAACTGAGGTAGAGTGGCTCATCTAGAAGAGGATCCTTCCTAGATAGTTTTTAATCTCTCTCTGGAATCAGCACTGTGCCCAAGTCCTTGCTGGAGATGGGGCAGTAAGTTAGAGAAGACAGATTTGTGAAATGCTTCTTAACTCTCAATTCTGGGAACAGACTTATGCTGTGATAAATCCAATACAGAATGCGATACATTCTTTGGTTTCCTTTTTAAATCTCCAGTTGGTATTTTGAAACAAAGAATTTATTTCTTGAAGAAGAAAACCCAATGAAGCCTATTTATAATGAAGTTGTTTTCCCACTGAACACCATTAGCCTAAAGGCCAAATCATGCCATCAAAACTCCCATTAACTTCAGACCTGCAAGATTGGACTCTGAGTGGTGGTTCACAATAACCAGACTGCAATTTCCTCAGAGCAGTGCACCCAAGCAATTTTGGCCTTTCTAGTTTTGAATATTTTTTCAGGAACATGAATGAGACTTGGTGCCACACAGAAACAAAATATGTGATTATATTCTTGATTTACAGTAAGTGATATGATGGAATAAGTCACAGACTTCAAAATATAAGGTCCCCTTGTGTCAATGTCCCTTTCCTCATTTCCACCAAATCACTTCATGACCTCAGGTAGTTTCTTCAACTTTTAAGAAGGAGATGATATTCCAAACCTCTGGGATTGGACTGGAGTGAGGTAGAAATAACAAAAATGATTATAAATCACCTCACAGATCATAGACCCTTTTTTAATAAAGTGATTTGAGGATTGTCATGCTGTGTAATCTATGAAGCACATTTGCAGGAGCCCAACCTACCTCTTTGGCTTTATATCAGAGTCCTTTATATACTAAATTAACTTTTTTGGGGTCATTTAATTCAATGAGAAAGAAATTCATTGAATGATTTTCTGATGACTTAAGAGTTAATTCAATTTTTATAGGGAATAATTAGCCAGAAAGGAGTGTCTTGAACATTATGTTCTTCTATATTCTATATGTCTTTGTTTTCAGGGAATTTAAGAGTTGGTTGGCGCAAGTCATTTGGATTTTTCTTGAAAATCCTAGGAACAGAAGGGAATATTTAAAGTACATGCACATAATCAATCTTTATCACAATGTCCTAGTTGATATGATATGAAAATAATCCTGTTAGTGTGTTATGGATCTGATGCAGGTATCTATGAAATCTAGATAGGAAAACCTAAGAATTCTTGCTATAATTATAAATATGATTATTCTCTCCCTCTCTACCCTTTCGATTTCATATTAATCATATCTACATTATATAGGTTGTGATATCTTTTCAAATTTCAAAATTTCCAATTTTTTTAATTTTAAACTTAGCAAAACTTAAATGAAAATAAGAGAAGAAAAAGAATCATATAAAATTAAATATTGAAACAGATGAAAAACAAGAAAAGAAAATAAAGCAATATCATGTGCACAGCAGAATATGAGAACATTTAAAATAGACAGCAATAAATTTCTGATTCAAGAAAGTTTGTGTAATAAATATCATGTATTTTGTTCAGAGCTGTCTAGGTTTTCTTTGCTTCCTTGTAGGTTTTCTTTTGCTCTCTGCTGTGTACTTTTTACTTTTTTCTTCCTTGCCCCTCCCCCCTGACAAAGAGGGGTTACAGTTAAGTGCAGATGTATTTATATATACATATATTTGCTTATATGTGTACATATACACATGCATACATACGCATATACTCACAAAAATATCTAGATATATACATGCATACATTTACATACACATACATATACTTATGTGTGTATATATATATATAATCATAGTCATATATATGTATATATATATATATGTATATACCTTTATGTACATCTATATAAGACCGTACTTATTTGTCTTTTGTTTCTTTGAGGGTGAATAACATCTTCCTTCATAAGTCTGAGTCTTTCCATATTTTTCCAAGTCCACCAACTTGTCATTTCATATGCCACAGCAATATTCCAACTTATTCTTTCCAGTTATTTTAGGTAGTCCAAAACAACAATGATGAATGTCTGCTACCTAGTGTAGTTTCCCTATTTTTCTCTCTTGATTTTATCTATTTTATCCATAACTTTATCCGAGGTCGTGATTACCAACCCTGCTCTTTTTTCCCTAACAAATTCTACTCCTGATCTTCATTTTATGCATCATGCACCTCTTCTTTCCTATCCCTCTTGACCCCTCTACTTTACTTCTGCCAGCTACCTCGTCCTCCTGTGACTTGCCTGACACTTCTCCAAGTACCTGTCCCTTGTCCTCTTATTCCCATTATCTAAAGTTCCTTCTATAATCCCCCATTACCCTATTCCGTCACCATCTCCTCTAGTAATCCTTCCCTAAAAATCCCCTCTCCTCCTTCCTATCCCTTTAGAATTTTATTTCTGATTATAGACTTTTATTTATTTAATTATTTAGTTTTACTTTCCAACAGACACTTCCACAAGATTTTGAGTTCCAAATCATCTCCCCATATCTCCCCTCCACCTATCCCAAAACAGTGTGTGTTCTGATTACCACCTGCCCCCAATCTACCTTTCCTTCCATCACACCCTTCCCTTTTCTTGTCCCCAGCCCCTGTATTTTCTTGTGGGGCAAGATAGATTTTTGTACCTTACTGCCTGTATATCTTATTTCCCAGCTGCATGTAAAAACAGTTTTATCATTTGTTTTTAAAACTTTGAATTCCAACTACTCTCCCTCCCTCTCTCCTCACCCATCATCACTGAGAAGGCAAGCAATTCCATATAGTTTATACATTTGTAGTTATACAAAACACTTTCATAACAGTCATAGTGTGAAAGACTAACTATATTTTCCTCCATCCTATTCGGTTCTCCATTTATTCTATTTTCTCTTTTGACCCTAACCCTCCTCAAAAGTGTTTGCCTCTAATTACCCCCTCCTCCCATTTGCCCTCCATTCTATCATCTCTCTCCCACTTATCCCCTTCCACCTACTTCCCTGTAATGTAAGATAGATTTTCATACCAAATTGAGTGTGCATATTATTCCCTCCTTACACCACGTGTGATGAGAGTAAGCATCACTTTTTCCCTCTCACCTCTCACCTTTTCCCCTCCATTGAAAAAAGCTTTTTCTTTCCTCTTTTATGTGAGATAATTTGCCCCATTCTGTTTCTACCTTTTCCCTCCCAATATATTGCTCCCACCCTTTAATTTTATTTTTTTAGATATCATCCTACCTTTTCAACTCACCCTGTGACCTCTGTCTATAAGTATATAATCCCTCCATCTACCCTAATACTGAGAAAATCTCAAAAGTTTCAAATAAGATATTTCCATGTTGGAATGTAAGGATTTCAACTTTAGTAAGTCACTTAAAATTTCTCTTTCCTGTTTACCTTTTATCTTGATTCTTGTGTTTGAAAGTCAAATTTCCCATTCATCTCTGGTTGTCTCAACTAGAATGCTTGAAAGTCCTCTTATTGAATAACCATTTTTTCCCTTGAAGTATTATAGTCAGTTTTGCTGAGTAGGAAATTCTTGGTTTAAATCCTAGCTCCTTTGACCTCTGCAATATCATATTTCAAAACTTTGATCTCTTAATTTAGATGCTGCTAGATCTCATGTTATCCTGGCTGTATTTCCTCAATACTTAAACTGTTTATTTTTGGCTGCTTGCCATATTTTCTCCTTGACCTGAGAGTTCTAGAATTTGGCAATAATATAACTAGGAATTTTTCTTTTGGGATGTCTTTCAGTAGGTGATTGGCGAATTCTTTCAATATCTATTTTACCCTCTGTTTCTAGAATATCAGAAGAGTTTTCCTTCATCATTCCTTGGAAGATGATGTCTAGCCTCTTTTTTTGGATCATGACTTTCAGGTAGGCCAATAATTTTTAAACTGTCTCTCCTTGATCTATTTTCCAGGTCAGTTGTTTTTTTCCAATGAGACATTTCACATTGTCTGTTATTTTTTCATTCCTTTGGCTTTGTTTTATAATTTCTTCATTTTTCATAAAGTCATTACCTTCCATCTGTTCCATTCTAATCTTTAAAGAATTATTTTCCTTGGTGAGCTTTTGGATCTCCTTTTCCATCTGGTCAGTTCTGCTTTTTACAGCATTCTTCTCTTCATTGACTTTTTCTATCTCTTTTGCCATTTGGTTTAATCTGTTTGTTTAAGTGTTCTCTCCAGCATTTGGGGGGGTTCTCCTTTAGCAAGAAGCTGACTCATTTTTCATGACTTTCTTGTGTCTCTCTCATTTCTCTTCACAATTTTTGCTCTAATTCTGTTATTTGATTTTCAAAATTCTTTTTGAGCTTTTCCATGGCCTGAGAACAATTCATATTTTTCTTGGAGTCTTTGAGTGTAGCAGCTTTGACTTTTTTGTCTTCTGTTTGTATACTTTGGTCTTCCTTGTCACCAAAGTAAGATCCTATAGTATGATTCTTTTTCTGGTTTTTGCTCATTTTCTTAGCTATTTAACTTGCCTTTTGAGCTATTTATTAAGGTAGTTCTCTTCTTCCAGTACGGGTGGAGGGTGTGCTGTCAGCCCTTTCATCCCCCTACAATCTGTGGGCCTAGAATTCCAGAAACAATAACTGCCCCTGCCCCTGCCCCTATGCTGCTGCCACAGGCTCATCCTCTATGGGTTTCTCCACTCCCTCTACCATCCTGGGCCTGAGGTCCAACAACTCTACTCTCTCACACATGTCCCACAGTTTTTTTTCCATTAACTTTCCAAATTGTCCTTGGCATTTTGGGGATGTGAAGTCTAGAAACTACCACAGGAGCCTGAGATTTGGTTTCCCCAGGCCTGCTCAGGTCCAGTCTGTGATGGGTGTGGACCACACTGGACTGTGTTCTGTTCCCACTGTGGTAGATAGACACTTCCTGATGACCTTCCAGGCTGCCTTGGGCTGGAGATTTGCTTTACTTTGTCATTTTGTGGGTTCTGCAGCTCCAGAATTTGTTTAGAGTCATTTTTTTACAGTTACTTGGCTGGCTTTCATAGAAGAGCACTAGCAAGTCCATGTTGTTACTTTGCTATCTTGACTCCACCCCCCTGCCAAATTTAGAAGACTTTTATAAACTTCCACATATATTTGTATTGTTCCCTCTTAAATCCATTCCCAAAGAAATTAGGATTCCTGAATGACCAGCCCTCATCCTCCATCTAATTCTTTTGTCAGTTCTTCATCTCACACCTCATTTTTATAATTCCTTTTCTTCACCTTTTCCATAATAATTTTACTTTTTAAAGTAATGTCATACTCAGATCTACCACTTTTTGCAAACTATTGAATTACTAATAACAATCTTAGACATACATTTTAAATTCCCTAATATAAAAGGTATTTTCTTATGAGCTTATATTTCTTTTGGTTCTTGTATGTCAAATATTCTGTTAAGTCCAGGACTTTTGGTTTTCTTTAAACAAAATTCTGAAACTCTGACAATTCATTAAATGTCCATTTTTTTTTTCATTCAAGAATTGTGCTTAACTTTTCTGGGTGTGATATTTTCAGCCACAACCCTGCTTCTTTTGCTCTTTGATATCTGATGTTCCAAGACCTGTGGTCTTTTAATGTTGCTGCTGGTAGGTCTCATGTGATTCTAGTAGCACTGCCAGGTTTAAATTGTTACTTTTTATCTTGTTGCTCATAATATTTTATTCTTAAACTGGGGTGGGGGGGGCGGGAGGTTGAAATTTGACTATAATATTTCTGTTGGCATTCTTTGTAGAATCTCTTTCAGGTGATAATTGGTGTATTTTTTCTTTCTCTACCCTTTTGTTCTAATGCTTCAGGACAATTTCCTTTATTATTTCTTGTATTGTGGCATCAAGATTTTATTTTAATCATGGCTTTCCGGTAGTTCAATTATTCTTATATTTTTGCTTCTTGATCTGTTCTCCAGATCAGTTGTTTTTCTTATGAGATGTTTCACACTCTCTTCTATTGAATTCATTCTTTCTATTTTGTTTTATTATTTCTTGATGTCTTAATAACTTCACTGGCTTCCCTTTGCCCAGTTCTGATTTTCAAAGAATCATGTTCTCCCTTAAAATTCTGGATCTCTTTTTCTAATTAGCTGTCTCTCTTGTCGTAGTCTTCTTGTTTTTCTTGGACCATTATTTAAAAAAAAATTCCTCAATCTCTGTCATTTGATATTTAAAGTCCTTTTTAAGTACAATGAATTCTTTTTTGGGCATTTAACATTACTTTGGGGTAGGAGAGGCTTTCTTTCCTTCAATATCCTCCTCTGAAGACAAACCCTAGTCTTCTCTATTCCCATAGGAACTTTATATAGTTGAGTTCTTTCCCCTTTGAATTTTTTTCTTTATGGTTGTTGCAGTTTACTTTTTGAAACCACCTCTAGTCCTAGGGTATGGTGGATGGTGCCTCTAGTCTCAGATCCTCCTTGAGTTCTCCCTTCTGGCCTGGAACTAAACCAAAGACTCCACACTCTTAAAAGTGTCCACAACCAGGGGTGTCCCCACCCTACTGCTTCTTTACTCACCTGGTGTGTGCTGGTTCCTTCTGACATGGCTGCATTTTTGGCAGCACAGCTGCGTTTGGCTTCCTTGTCATTCAAGGTTCCCTTAATCTTCCCTGGCTCAGATATCCAACTCTTCTTGCTGTCCAGGTTCCTGTGGCTAGAGCTTAGGCTGCCCCCAATCCAGCTGACCCTAGGGCTTGCTGTTTTTTAAATGGAACTAACCTGGAGGTTTTTGCCTTTCACGGGGATCAAACATAGTTCTGGGATTTTTCTTCAGGTCTTCTCTGATTGTCCCAGGAGGACCCTTCTTCTATCCCTACACTTGTTTATTTTTAACTGCTCTACGTTTACCCTGAGGTGATATTTTATCTCCTTTTTGGGGAAATATGGAGATTTTGGAATTTTGTGACCTACTCTGCCATGTTTCCAGAATCCTCTAAATTTTCAAATTTTTCAAGACATTTCATGTATATAGATCTGGTCATTTCCTTACCTGTGTCATTTAAACACTCACATATATAGAATGAATGTATGTATAGACAAGTAGCTTAACTTCCATCTTTTTCCTTGTAGCAGATAGTTCATCTGAGATCCATGGGTAGCACAGCAGCTATGCAATGCCTTATCTTAGTGGGAATGGGGAAGAGGGAATTGAGAAAACCATTCAATACCCAGTGGCATGATTTGACACTTTTCCCATGGGTCTCATGCACCACTAAATCAATTAGTGTACAAAAACCTACATTTTCTCAACTGAGATATTATTAATAGTGCTTTGCATAATGTCTTTCCACTTGGAACTATGAGCAGATCTTACCAAAGTAGCTTCAAGTGCACCATAGTTGTCTGAGGGAGTTGTAAACCTGCCTCAAGGGCTCTAGATGAACAAAATATGGTCAAAAGCAGCACATGTCACTCCAGTTGCTCAAAGCTGACTTCTGAGTCCTGACATAGTAAATGGTCTTTTCCGAAACCTTTCCATCATTACTCATGCAGATTTTCAGTTGAGGGCGTTTCACCAGAGTCTGCCTATTTTGAGTTAATGAGAAAAGTCCTAATTAAGCTAGCCATATGCTCAATTGCATTTATAAATGGAAAAATAGCCCCTTTTCTGCTGCTGACACCACCATTGTTGTCATCTCCTGCTGCTGTGGGTGTCACTGAAGCAGTTACTATTAAGTCAGTCTCTTCTGTACACTGGTGTGTTCCTTCCAGGAGCACACTCTGTTTCATAAGAGATTCTTGGCACGCAGGATGGAATGCCTGCTATGCTTGCTTATGAAAATATCTTTCTGAAGATCTATGTCTGCATTGAATGCAACTATGTCTTCAATTTTGCCCTCAGGATATAGATCTAGTAACACTGCCAACACATATTCTTCCTTTTCAAACATTTAATCTATTCTGGAACTTATGGAGAGTCCAATAGCTAGGTCTCTTGACAAGATTACCAGAGCTCTATCCCTTTCAAATTCAGTTGCTTTGGGGGTGTAATTTTATTTTGTTTTTGGAACTTTGGTTTTACCTGAAGGTATTTAAGCTCACACCTCCACCTGAGCAGAGGAAAATCAGTTAAAAAAAATAATAAAATAAAATTTCCTGTCCATAAATGTTTAGGGAAATATGTTTGTATAGTTCTGCTTACTTGTGAGTAAACTTTTTTATAACCAAGAAAAATTAGTACTTCTGATTTCTAGGTGGAACCAGAAACAAATAATGGAAATTGTGACAGTTGAAGTGTTTGATTATGTCCATTAGAAATTTCATCATTTTTATCTTTTTTATCAGTAAATATTGTTTTGTTTACCTATAGGGTTCACAATACTATGCTGAATACAATGGATTTTGTGGAGTTAGACAGCTAGGCACTTACACTGTGGTCCAGGAGACAAGATTTGATAAACTGATGACATCAAGTAGTATAACAGAAACAAAGTGGAAAAATCAAACAAATACATAGTCAAAAAAATACAAGCTGAATTGAATTCATATGAAAATATGGGAATACATTTTGATTAGGACTAATGAGATGGAAAAGGGGTAGTCATTTAGGCTTGGATAATGAGGAAAGTTTCTTGGATGAAGCGAATATGAATTTTAAATTACTGTAGGTTTCAAAATGGGAGAAATCACTTCTTTTTTTTTATACAGAGAACAGTCAATGGGGTTAGCAAATTGTTTTTCTTGAGTGGAGAAAAGCATCACATTGCAGAAGATGAAAGGTGTTAGGTACAATAGGAAAGGTGTAAGTAGCCCCATAAAACATTTCCTGATGAGTACCATTCCTTAATAAGGTTAACAGAAGGATCTACTCTTATTTCTATTAACAGATTGGTTGGCCTCAAACAAACAAACAAAACCTAGCTGCGTTTTCTATCTATTAAGAATATTTCATAATTCAACTAGGTTTTTGAGAGTCTCATATCCATGTATACAGTGCAAAAATATGGATGAAATTGATAGCAACTCTCAATGTTTTTAGTTTGCCCACAGTTGTGGGGGGTGAGATGGGAAAGGAGTTGAGTTGTAGAGCATTTTATAAGAGAATATGAGACCTAGGGAAAACCTACCAAACAAACCCCAAACCTAAAAATAATAAAATAAATTCCATCTCAACGGTAGACTCCAAATCTTCTGGTTCCTAATTTGACATCTTTTCCTCAATATGACAAAGCAATTTTTTTCAAAAAATATCTTTAAAATTTTTGTTTTTAAAAATTGTTTCTTTCTTGCTATTATCTCTTAGTTCTATCCTTACATTTCTACTCACTCTGAGCTTTTATTTTTCCCTATACTCATTGCTTCCCCGCAGATGTTTCTTAGTACTTTTTCCTTTTAAAAAAATATTTATGGGGTGGGAGGATTTCTATCCGAATAATGTAGAAAGATGGTCCAGACAAACCACTGTCTCCTCCAGCCTTTATGGGGCCCCTGGAGCCCCTGCCCCTCCCCCACTACTGGTGTGATCTCAGGCTTCCTGTTCATTGTCTCCCTCACCCAAAATCCCCAGTCCCCATATACTCCTAGGCAGACCCAGACCAGAGCTGTTGCTGAGAGGTTTCTGTCTGTGTCCTCAGGCCTTTGGGGAGAGAAGTGGGAAGGGGAGGGAGCAGAGGTCTTGGATTAGCTCTTGAGAGACAGGAGAAGCCTCCCCCAGCCTCCACTTGCAGGATCTTGGGTCTCATTCACTTCTCACACTGACTGAACCAAAAAGGGCTGAGCCACAGGCGTTAGCCCATGCACTTATCATCTGGCCTCCCTGACCTGAACAGAGGGAAGACTGCGGGGCCCAGAGCCCCAGCTCCAGCCCAGGATGCCACATTCTGCCTCCAAGCCACTCCAGGGAGGAGACTGAAATGTTGTCTTTGGCCTTGGGGCAGTACATGGTCCTCAAGGCCCTGAGGGTGGTGGGGCAGCTCTGTGGCCCCAAGGTCCTGGGGGTGGGGCTGCTCTGTGGGCTCCACTCAAAATGTGAGGCTGGGCCCTTCAGCCCCTCTCACATCCTTCTGTATCTCTCTCACTCCTGTGATTGTAAATAGTTGGAATAAAAACAAGTTTTGGGGGGGACCTTTAAAAAATATTTATTTCTTTTTAAATTATTAAATAATATAATTATATATTATATATAAAATTATACAAATATTAAGTTATTTATTAACATTCACTTCCATAAGAGTTTGAGTTCCAAATTTTTTCCTTTTCCCTCTCCTCTCCCTGACCCAAGATGACA
>CM053772.1:199391609-199412913 GCA_028658325.1 Potorous gilbertii
GTGTGGCTGGATCATAAAGTATACAAACATTGTAAAGGTATAAAGATGTCAAGCTATAAAGAATTTAAAATGCCAACTAGAATATTTTATCTTTGATCTTAAAGGCAATAGGGAACCAGGTTTTACTGAATGGGTATATGTGTATGTGAGAGAGAACCTGCATCTGCATGTGTGATGATTTAGCAAATCACTTCGGCAATTGAGAAGATAGATGGGAGTGAGGAAAGCTTAGGGAAAGCTGATCATCATATTGAACTGAAATGTCTTCCCATAACTTTTATTAGTCGCAATTTGCCAAGACAGAGAACACCTAATCCCTCTTCCTACAAAAAAATTAAAAACTAAAAAATTCAAATATTTGAAGATGTTTCTACTAGTATCTCCATTTTAATGCCAGATGAAATATAGCTTATTAAAAAAAAAACAAATTGAAATCTCCTTGACTTCTTGAGAAAGTTTATTGTCAAGAACTGGTAAAGTATAGTAAAAAGGGAATTCTAAGCAAGGAAAAACATGAGTTATATATTTTGCATGTAACAAATCTCTCCTGCTAAGTTATAAGTAGCATGAGAATAAGGGACACACTTTAATTATATTTATATTGCCCGTAGAGCCTAGCATAGCTTAGATACTGATTTTAGTCTTAAAGAATTTAGGAGAAATGCAATAAGAAATCTTATCCTTATTCTTTGGATGTGGCTTTCAACCAGTTCTATACATTCTTTAGTTCAAATTCATCTTATCTCCAGTGTTTGAGAAAGAAGGAGAGGGGACAGGGTAAGGAGAAAGGGAAGGATGGAGGAAGGGATGCAGAGACAGAAGGAGAGAGAGAGAGAGAAAGAGAGAGAGAGAGAGAGAGAGAGAGAGAGAGAGAGTAGATTTACTATGTAGTAAGTGCTTCCTATATGTCAGGCACTGTGCTGAGAATACAAAGTCAAGTAAACAACATAGTCTATACACTCAAGAAGCTTATATGGTAATAGAAGAGAAAATATAAAGGTAAGCTGAAGTTAGAGAGGAAAATGTTTGCACTGAGTCAGGTAGTTGATAGAAAGGTTCAATTTTAGTAGGAGCTGGGATTCAGGTGAGCAGCATGGCTGGAGACCTTGGAAAAGTGGTGATCCTGGCTAGTGACACATCACAGAATAAACAGGTTACCTCAAGGGAAATATACCTAGTTCCTTTAACAAAACCGTATATTGCTTGATTTTTATTCTCGTTGTCATTGTCATTGTCCTTCTTTGGAAGTCTTCCAACTTGTATTTAAAATAGTCCTCATAATGAAACACATATCCCATATGTGGTCTACCATGTATGGTTTTCCACATTAAACACTTGCTATGTGGAAAATACTATTTTTAGTATCTAAGATTATACAAAAATAGTTAAAATAAAGCCCTTGCTCTCATAGAGTTTATATAATTTGCTAAGTAGGATAAAATATATATGCAGTACACATACGTAGTACATGATGGCACTCATTGTTTTGCTTCTGAAATGATCTCTTCCATTCTGTTCTTTATCAACCTACATTGAGTGCCCTTTAAATTTTATGCCATGACCTTTTCTAGAAGCTTTCTTGGAAGTCTTGGCATTTGACAAGTCTTAAAGAGTGGGTTATCTTTCAACAGCCAGAACTGGGGTCAGGGAGCATTCTAAGGACAGAGAACAATGTGAACCAAGGAACAGAGGCCAGAAGACATTGGGCAACTATGGAGGATGGAGAATAGTCACATTTGAATTGACAGCATACTTTTTGATTCAGTGCCATTGATTATCTGCCTATTTCGTAAACAAAAACACTCCATTTCTAGGATCTAAACATTTTCTCTAGTTATCCCTTGTGCCTGGAATGTTCTCCTTCCTCTGATCAGACTACTTACCTTTTGTAAGTCCCAACTAAAATCCTATCTTCTGTGGAAGCATTCCTCAATTGCTATTAATTCCAGTGCCTTCCTTCTCTTAATTAGGTAGCTTGCTCTGTTTGTATATATTGCTCTGTTTTTTGTCTCTCTCGTTGAATTATAAACTGTTTGAGGGAAGAAATTATATTTTACCTCTCTTCATATTTCCAGTACTTAACACAGTACCTGGTACACAGCAGGATCTTGATAAACATTTGTTGATTGACTGAATGACATAGATAAAAGTGTAGGGGGAGTAGTATGTGGTATGATGGGGAAGGATCTTGAATACAAGACCAGGAAATTTGAACTTTGTTCATACGATAATAGGGAAACACTGAAAGATTTTAAACAGAAGATTACTAGAATTAAGTAAGAAGTCTGACTTAGCCCTTCTCAACAATACAAGTACCTAAAATAATTCCAAAAGATTCATGATGTAAAAAGCCATCCAGATCCGGGGAAAGAATTATAGCGTTAGAATGTAGAGCGAAGCAGACTATTTTCTTTTTGTTTTATTTTGCTTTGTTTTTTCTTTCTTATGATTTCTCTACTTTGTTATAATTCTTTTATGCAACATGATAATGTGAAAAAGTGTTTCATAGAAATGTATGTGTAGATCCCATATCAGATTGCATGCCATCTGGTGGAGAGAGGGGGAAAAATTTAAAACTTATGAAAGTGAATGATGAAAACTAAAAATAAATAAATTGGAAAAATTATTTTAAAAAGAAAGTCTGAATTGATAGTGGTATGAAGGAAGGATTGTTAAGGGAAGTGTATAAAAGTATATATGACCTAGCTATTGCCATAATTCATTGGAATCTGTCAGGACTACTAATGAGATGCAAACAGTGAAACAGAGAAAAGAGAGATGTGAGAAATATTGAAGAAGTAGAAATAATAGTACTTAATAACTCAATATGAGAAGTAAGGAGGAGGAAAGGCAGTGATAATACTGAAGTTTCAAATGTGGAAAGTTTCATTTAGGCATAAATTAAAAACCCCTTTGGCAATAAATATGTAATAAGCATCTATTATCTTTGAGTCACTGTGCTGAATGTCAGAGAGTAAAAAAAGGTAAAAAAAAGCGTATCTGTTCTCAAGAAATTCACAGTCTAGTAGAGAAGAAAACACATAAATAACTCTGTACAAACAAGCTCTATACTAGATAAATTGGAACTAATCAACAGAGAGAAAACATGAAAATTAAGAGCGATTGGGGACAGCTTCCTGGAGAAGGAAGGAATTTAGTCACAACTTGAAGAAAGCCAGGAGCCTGAGATGAAGGGGGAGAGCATTAGTGCAGGCCTGGGCAAAAGGTGACAAAAATTGTAGGAGATGGGATGTCTCATGGGAGCAGCAGAAAGGAGACAAGTATCACAAGACTGCAGTGCATTATTTACTCCAATATATTATTTACTTTAAAACCCTGTGACCAGTCTTGATTTTTGACAATTATAATTATTTACTCTCTTAAAGCCTTACTTCAATATGTTATTGTGGTATGATGAAAAGCCTGGATTATTTAAAATAATATTTTATTTTTTCCCAATTACATGTAAAGACAAATTTTAACATTAGTGTTTAAAGATTTTTGAGTACCAAATTTTCTCCTTTCCTTCCACATCTTCCCCCTCCCTGAGATGGGAAACAATTTGATGTAGGTTATGCATGTATTATCATGCAAAACATATTTCCATATTAGTCATGTTGTTAAAGAAAACATGGATAAGAGAAAAAAACATAAAAGAGGAAGAAAGTAAAAAATAGCGTGTTTTGATCTGTGTTCAGACTCCATCAATTCCTTTTCTGGAGATGGATAGCATTTTCCACCATGAGCCCTTTCTAACTAATTGTATTTGATCATACATTGCAGAGAATAGCTGTCATTTAAAGTTGATCATTGTATAATATTGCTTTTACTGTATACAATTTCTTGGTCCTGCTCATTTCACTTTGTGTGAGTTTGTTTATGTCTTTCCAGGTTTTTTTCCGAAATCAGCCTACTTGTCGTTTTTTCTAGCATAACAACATTCCATTAAAATCATGTACCACAACTTGTTCAGCCATTTGCCAATTGATGGGCATCCCTTCAATTTCCAATTCTTTGCCACCACAAAAAGAACTGCTATGAATATTTTTGTATGAATAGGTGACTTTTTCTTTTTAAAGATATATCTTTGGCATATAGACCTAGAGGTGGTACTACTGGATCAAAGGGTGTGTACAATTTGATAGATGTTTGGGCGTAGTTCTAGTTTGCTTCCCAGAATAGTTAGATCAGTTCTCAGTTCCTCCAACAGTGTGTTAGTGTCCACTTTCTCACATTACCTCCAACATTTATCATTTTCCTTTTTTCTTCATATTAGCCAATCTGAGAGGTATGAGGTAGTACCTCAGAGTTGTTTTAATTTGCATTTCTCTAATCAATAGTGACTTATGGCATTCTTTCATATGACTATAGATAGCTTTGATTTTTTCATGTGAAAACTGCCTCTTCATGTCCTTTGACCATTTAGAAATTGAAGAATTAGTTATATTCTTAAAAATTTGACCTAAGGAAAAAAGAAGTTTATCAAACACTTGCTGAAAAAAAAAAGTCTTCCATTGATCTGCTTTTCTTCTAATTTCAGTTGCATTGTTTTTGTTTGTGCAAAACTTTACTAATTTTATACAATCAAATTATGCATTCTACATTTCCTAACGTTCTGTATATCTTGTTTGGTCCTAAATTATCTCCTTATCCATAAATCTGACAGGTAAACTATTTCTTGATCTCCAGATTTGCTTATAGTGCCACACTTTATGTTTAAATCATGTACCCATTTTAAGATGTTGGTCTAAACCTAGTTTCTGCCATATTGTTTTCCAATTTCCTCATCAGTTTTCGTTGAATATTGTGTTCTTGTCCCATTTGCGCTTATTAAACACTAAATCACTATAATCATTTATTACTGTGTCTTGTATGCCTAATCTCTTCCACTGAGGAGCCACTCGTTTCTTAGCCAGTTCCCAGATAGTTTTGATGACTACCCTTTCATAATACAGTTTGAAATCTGGTACAAGTATGTCATATTACTTCACACTTTTTCATTAATTCCCTTGATATTCTTGATCTTTTGTTCTAATAGATGAATTTTGTTATTATTTTTTCTAATTCCTGTATAATAATTTTATAGTGGTTTGATTGGTATGGAACAGAATAAATAAATTAATTTAGGTAGAACTGTAATTTTTATTATATTTCATGAGTTTGGATTCTGGAAGACTGCTAGGAGATCATAACCTCTGGAAGGTCCTCCTGAACTGGTGTCTCCCTTACACTTACAGGCAAGCTTATAAACCCCTTAAATAGCTACCAGATATTGTTTTGTTTTGTTTTCTACCATTTCAACTTACGAAAGCACACACTGAGCGTAGAGGTGTGAATTGCAGGGTGTGGCAGAACGCCCACATAGATGAAATCACAGACTTCTTATACCACTAAAATTCTTATTGAAAAAGCAATGAAAACTACAGACTGATACTATTGAAATTATTCATGTTTACATAAATAAATATATTTCAACAGTGAATCTGAAACAATGCTACATATATTTAAAATACATCTCCAGATAACTTGATTTCAATTAAATAAATATTTATCAAGAACTTCAAAAAAATCTCCATCTGCCCAAGGCCTAGCTTACTGTTTTGAACATAATGTAAATTTAATAATTTTTTTTCAATGCATTATGCTTCCTACCTCTATCTCCAATCTCTCTATATGTTGAGGGTATAAAACTATCATTAGAGTTGCCCAAGTTCATGTGTTCACAAGTTTTTCTTCACTCTTCCCTCTCTCACCCCCATATTCAACTTGCTATTATGTTGGTTCTATTTTCATAACAACTGCATATTCACCTTCTTCTCTCCATACACCCAGGCCTATGGTTTAAGCCCTTGTCATCACTCACATACAATATTGCAACAGCCTCCTAATTGGTCTGTGACATTTAAATAAGTCCCCTTTCCCATCCGTCCTCCACACAGATGTCTTATTAATATTCCTAAAACATTGACTTAACAATGCTACTCTCCTGCTTAATTCATTTGCCCAGTCAATTCCATTTTTCCTTCCTTAATTCAATCATAGATACTTCCCTTCCTCATAAAGGGATCAGAATATAGCTACCTCTATAAGATGAACACCTCATTATATATGTGGAACTATTGGTTACAGCAAATGAAGATGTTTTGAATGCTGTGGATAAGTTCACTTACCTTGGTAGTGTACTTTCCAGGAATGTACACATTGATAATGAGGTTGACACATTTATCACCAAAGCTAGCTCAATCTTTGGGAGACTCCAAAGGATAATATGGAAGAGAAAAGTATTAGACTGACTGCCAAACTGAAGGTCTACAGAGCTGTTGTGCTGACCTCATTGTTGTATGCCTATGAAACATGGACAGTCTACCAGCACCATTGCAGGAAACTGAATCACTTCCATTTGAATTGCCTTAGGAAGATTCTGAAGATCATTTGACAGGATAAGGTACCAGACACTGAGGTCGTTACTCTTTAACTAAACTGCCAAGCATTCAAACTTCTTCAGAGAGTACAATTCCAAAGGGCTGGTCACATTGTTTGAATACAAAATGTACACTTGCCAAAAAAGACTGTTTTATGGAGAACTCACTTAGGGTAAGCATTCATATGATGGTCAGAAGAAGTGATACAAGGAAACTTTCAAGTTCTCTTTCAAGAATTTTGTAAGTTATTGTGTGGCACGGGAGGTATGCTCAGCATGGCATGCCCACATTAGAGTAAGTGCTGTGATCTATGAGCAAAGCAAAATTGAAATAGCTCAAAGAAAATGGAGGATACACATATTTAGAGTATCTACCCCAAATGTTCCCATGGACTGTTTGTGCCTGACATGTGCTAGAGTATTACAACTCCATATTAGTCTGATCAGTCATAGTCAGACACATTGAAACTTGACTTTATCACAGTGATGTCATTTTGGTCCTCATGAGAATGAAAGACAGCAACCAAACCAAGAGCTAGTGATTACATTCTGGACTTCAATGATCACATATACAGGGGAGGAAATTCCTTCCCTTAACAGTACCAAATATAATAGTAATTTAAGTGGAAAGATATTTCTCTTTAATTAAAAACCCATATGATCTGGAAACCTGGATCACATGTGGTGTGAGGAGTTTGCTGAAGAGTCAGAATAGGCAGGGTGGAGTGGAACCAGGAGGATATGAGTGAGTGGGGTCAGGTCAGAGGGGAAAGAATGCAGGTCAACTGACACATTGTGACAGTTGATAGTGAGAAGGCCCTGGCTGAGGGAGGGGAGGTTTGAGAATAGCTTTGCCCCTTGCTATGACCATGTTTATTAACTTCTTGGTCACCTTGATGGATTTTGCTTTCTGGTTCTGGGATTTGGCTTTCTGTTGTTTAAATAAATATTTTGCTTCTGCTTTCTATATGGAGAGTCTTTTATATTTTGCAATTGAGAACTATGCTATCATATTCATAGTCACCACCAGTGCCATGAATATTGCCTTGGCAACACATTTGGCGTCACAAACAGGATTGCAAAGTAAAAAATCTCTATTTGGAGACAGAAATGATTTAGAGGAAGTCATTAATATCCCAGGATGGGAGAATTTACCATTTTCCTCACTAGCAAGAGAGTGGGCTAAAAGCACTGGACCCAGTGAAAACTGACAAGAGAGGTTACAAGAGAGCTAACCTGGAGATTTGGAAAGGTGTTTGCAAGGAACACCAATAAGACCAGGGAAGGAGCTGACAGGGGTAAGTAAGAGAGGCTAGATTTTACTAACAGCTCACAGTATTACATGTAGAAACAGAGATGAGCTCCTTAAGGAAAAAAATTCAGATGGAAAAAGAGTACAAGAGCAGTCTGGGGGCGGAGGGTCTTAGGCAGAAGGAGAGACTGGTCATTTAGCTCAGAAGAAGCTGAAAGCTGACAAAAGAAATGTGTATCTGACCTTTGTACAATTCCAGCCTAGTTGTCACAGTGACAAAGGAAGTAAAATAATTTTAAAGGAAGAAGTTTTTCAGTTAGAAGCACATTCAATAGTGAGGTGGAAACAGGGGAACCAAGGTGGTAACGCAGTATTTAGGGAAATAATTGCAGATTTTATTCATCAGGAGGTCACAAAAATTTTGAGTAAATTCACCCAAAGGATGGGAGAAATGTTAATATCTTGGATGGTGAGAATTAGTGATGACAGAGCTGGAGGAATAGCTGTTGGTCCCATAAACTGCCTGAAATTTATAGATATTAGAATCCTTTCATACAGCAAACTTTTAGAGATTACAATATGCAAGGAGGTAACAATAGAACTAATTTGTTAGCTTTGGCTGCAGAAGGCTGAATTAGAAAGTATCCTACTGACTCTATGTTGCCTAGTAGAGACAGACCCTAGTATTCACTGAGGTACTGTGTAAGAAAGTTAAAGGAGGAGGTAATGAAGATTATTGCCCTAATGACTGGAAATTCAGATGCAAACTATGATACTCTTTGGAGTTTACCATAGAAATATAATAGTGGACAGCTCCTCCTACTTACAAGCATTTGATTTTGACTCTAATAATTGGGGAAATAGGGCACCCTCTTCAGAGATGCTGGACAAAATTTCATGGTTAGGTGACTTAGGAGACTGAGAAAAAGACAAAATTGTTAGAGAGAGAAGAGTAAATAGCCAGTGGATTCAAAATAAGAATAAATTGACAAGAAGAGAATTGTTTATTGCTCTATTGAGATTAGGGGTAGATTTTAGAAGCATAGATATTGCTCCAACTAATGAACTATACAGAATGTACAGAGAAAAGGGACTTGATACTAGATGAAACAGAGAAGTAAAAACTACCCCTACAGATCCTGCTGAACCCTTGTATACAAGTTTGTCTCACCTTACTAGGAAAAAATATGAATTAGACTAGGGACTTTTGATGAAGCTAAGGTGACTATTCAGCTGGCCCTAGATTTATGGCCTATGTGAAGTGGCCCAGTGGAATTACAAGTACAAGATGAATATGCAAACTGGAGTTTATGGCAAAAACAACAAAACCGAAATGTACCCTTAGGATTTTGGTCTGGGAAACTCCCTTCATCTGGAATTCAATAAATTTCTTTTGAAAAGCAGGTGTTAGCTGCATGTTGGGCTTTGGTATAGACTGAACAGCTGATTTCAGGTCATGAGGTATGGAATTCCAATTATGACCTGGGTAATAAGTACCCCAGCATCTCATAGAATTGGATATGCACAGGAAGCTAGTATAATTAAATGGAAATGGTATAATCAAAATCGATTTAAAACATGCAAAAGTGAAATTTCTGCTTTACATGAATCAATAGCAAACATAGATACTGAAGAAAATGGTACACCCTCCGAACCAAAGCAAGAGTTGTTACAGTCCTTGGTAAAATGGAATGAGAGATATGATGCAAAAGCTGAAGAACAAAAGAAAGATGCATGGTTTACTGATGGGACAGCAAAATATTTGGGCCACAAAAGACATTGGAAAGAGGTAGCCTGTAACCCATGTACTAGGTGGACTTTGGAAAGCACTGGGATAGGTGGAAGTCATCAATATGCTGAACTTATGGCAGTACACCAAGCTATCAAAAGAGAACAAGGAGGACAGTGTCATATATTCACTGATTCATGGGTGGTAGTTAGCTACCCATGTGGAAAAATAAAAATTGGGAAATTCATGGCAAACAAATCTGGGGCAAAAAATTATGAGAAAATATATAGGACATGTGGAAAAATAAAAATTGGGAAATTCATGGCAAACAAATCTGGGGCAAAAAATTATGAGAAGATATATAGGACATGTCTTTGGTTACGAATTTGTCAGTTTTTCACTTAGATGCTCACATGGCTCTCACCACACCAGAACGTGAGTACAATGCACATACTTATTGACTAGCAAAGACTGCTACTCAACATATTGTCCCTACCCTGACACAAACTGATGATCCAGTACTAGTAAATGGGTCCATCAAACATCTGGCCACTTAGGGGTCCAGGCCACACACCACTGGGCACAAAGTTGAGGTATTAGTATCCCTCAAACATTGTTAAAACAAGTAGCTGAAGAATGTTATATATATAACATTCTTCAGCTACTGATATATATATATATATATATATTGGAAAAGGAAAAAAACTGTTCCTCAGGTAGCAATGGGGAAGACTAGGGGAAAGGTCCCAGTCCAAATTTGGCAAATAGATTATATTAGGCCCCTATCCTAAGACAAAGGATGTAAATTATATGTATTTGTATTGACATCTATTCAGGTGTACTAGTGGCTTGTCCCTATAAGAATGCCACCCAGAAAACACCTGTTAAACTTTAGACACCATAAGTCTATATTACGGAACCCCAATGCAGATTCAAAGCAACAATGGGTCACATTTCAAAGGTTATGAAATGAAGAGATACTGTGTATTAAACAATATAGAATGGATATATCATATTCCATATTATCCACAACATCTGGGTTAATTGAAAGAATGAATGGTTTATTAAAAGAATAGTTAAGGAAGTTAGGTTCTAATAATTTTTATCAATATTGGAAAGATAATTTGTTCATAATTGCTTTATGTCATTGGAATAATATGTAATTGGAATAATAGACAATTGGGAGGCAGTACACCTCTAGCCAGACTGATGACCCTAAATCTACAAATTAGAAAACAACAAATACATAAAATCCCAAATGTTGAGTATGGGATTGAGAGGCCAGATGTACTAGCACCGTACCCAGGTACACCAGGTTCAGTAGGATATGATTTACATTATTTAAAGGACTTTTGGTTGGATAGGAAAGAAATAAGAACAATCTCTACTGGAATATGTATGAGAATCCCAAAAATCATTTGGACAGATCATTTGGACTAAATCAGGAATAGCAACTCAAAGAATACTTATATTGGTTGGAGTGAAAGATTCTAATTATCAAGGAGAAATTATTGTAACATTCCAAAATTTAGGTGATGGACTCATACAGTTTCGTAAAAATGATAGAATAGTTTGTGATTATTATTCCTTGTGAAACAAGACCACTTGTGAAAACTTATTCTCCTGAAATAACTAACAGAGGAACTGAATGATTGGGTTCTACTGAAATAATAAAATCAGGAGCTAAAGTATGGGTAAAACAGGAGCCAGATGACATTCTAAAGGTTGTGGAAATTACAGCACATTGGAAAGATAATACCGTAACTACTGCTTATTCATGAGAGGATGATTACCAAATTGTACCCTTAACTCATATATTCTATCATGAATGAGCTTGGGATAGTGGGTTTGTGGATTCCAGAACCACAGCTGACTCTACATCTACCCTCCTTCTGGTTATCGTTTCCTTGGGTTTTATTTGGTTTTTTGTCTTTTCATCTGTTAAATTTGTTCGCTGGATTTATTTCCTATGGGCTTAGTACCTTCCTCCTGTAGATGCCTGATTGCTTAAGCTGGGTGTCACCTCCTATCCTTCACGGTGATGTGTCATCTCTGGAACAGAAGCTGACCAAACTCCAGATGCTGGCTGAAGAACTGATTTCTCAAATGGAACCTCTTGGGCAGGGACAGCTCTATGTCCAATCTCAGCAGGAAGTTGCTATGGAAGAAGAGACCTTCACCCCTTACCCCAAGATTTTGGGCCTATTTGTTGAGGGGGTATGATGGGGTGCTTGGAATACCAGTTGCCCTACTGACCTATGTAATGAATATGAAAGATCTCGGGACTGAATGTAATAGTTATTTAAATGGAAAAATCTTTCTCATTAATTAATAGCCCATATGATCTGGAAGCATGGATCACATGTGGTGGGAGGAACTTGCTGAAGAGTCAGAACAGGAAGGGTGGAGCGGAACCCAGGGGACATGAATGAGTGGGATCAGGTCAGCGGGGAAAGAATACAGGTCAACTGACACAGGCCCAACTGACACATTGTGACAGTTGATAGTGAAAAGGCCCTGGCTGGGAGAGAGGAGGCTTTGCCCTATACTTGTGATCATGTTTATTAACTTCTTTGTTACCCTGACAGATTTCGCTTTCTGGGATTTGGCTTTCTGGTATTTAAATAAATGTTTTTCTTCTGCCTTTTATATGGAGTCTTTTATATTTTGCGATTCAGAACTATGCTGTCATATTCATAGTTACCACCAGGGCTGTGAATATTGCCTTGGTGATATACCAAGACAACATTTTACATCTTTATTTCAACTCCTTTAATTAATAAACCAATAAGCAAGCTTTTATTAAGTATGTATCAGGGACTCTGCTAGATTCTAAGGACATAAAAATGATACATTCCCTGCCTTCAACAAGCTCATACTCTATTAGAAAAAAAATATTTATAGTTCTCCCTATCTTTTCATTCTATTCTCTATTTCTATAAACAATACCACTATCTTCCTACTCCCTTGGACTCAATTCCCTGGAAAATCTGACATTTGACTTTTAATTCAAATTATTTTGTCATATGTAGGCATATGATGCTTTCATTCTTTAAAAATGCTCCAATCAACTGTGGATGAGCAATCATTTCAGTGGGATTAATTTTAAGATCTGTTGTTCACTAATAATACAACTCAAGCAAAAATCCCAAATGAGAAATTATGGAAACAATTCTGAATACAGTGTAAGATCCAGACTAGGGAGGATCCCATTTTAGAGCCCACATAAAACAACATCCAGATTTCCTGACTTTAAACTAAAACCCTCATTGAGAATTAAATGCTTCAAGGGATATTTTAAAGAAGCATATCTAAGAGCCCTCTGAAGCAATGATCAAATCTAAGGGATTACTGAGGCAATATGAAATTTGACAGGCAAGGAAATACTTAATTTTTTTCTTCCATTGGATGTGTCAAAGGGATCACTTCATCTTACTTTTCTCTCAGAGCACAGCACCTATACTGTGGTCTGAATTTCAACATCCTAACAGGCTGCATTACCTTTACTACAATGTGACAGGGATCCTCAATAGTATTTGTAAGAAATGATGAACTTTAAGTACCATGTCTCTATAGTAAAAATTTACTAGTGGAAATTTACTAGTACTAGAAATTTACTGAGAAAAAATGAGCATCCCAGACACTAATATTTAAGACCACTATTTGAAACAGCCTCAATAACTCTGAAGTCCTTGAAAGAATCAGCTAAGATATTAATTTATGTAAAGAGAAGAAAGATAAAGGATATTGTTTTGTTTTTCTTTCTTGTTTAGCAATATAGAAGACAGTACTAATGAAAGTGGTTTCCTCTGTGTATTTTTTTTAATCTTCAAAGTTAATTATGATGGACTTTAGTAACTTCTGAGTAATTTCACTCATGCCTTACAGAACTTCAGTATGCCAAATGGGGGAAAAAAGTAGAAAGCTTAGATCTTAGGAGCAAGAGAAGTGTTAACAGATGAGGCTGAGAAGCATCAACCCAAAATGAGCAGGAGACTTGAAGATTTTTAAACAGCTTGCACAGTAAGTAAAAAACTCCTATAAAGGATTTCTGTAAGTACTTGATATGTAGAACTTTCATAACTCACAAAAAAAACACGTTTAAGAAATTCATTTTTCACAAAGAATTCATATCTCACAAAATTTTATTTTGAGGGAAACTTCCAGGGAAAAAGTACAATAAGGTTTTCTTGGTGAGGTTTTGGAGATTATTTCAAATCTGATATTAAAAAAAAGATTTGTTGTAAAGAAGATACAGTTTTTATGTCTCTATAGTCAATTCTGTAACTTCTTTTAGTGTAATTGATAAAATTCTCTGGTTACATACTCCGTTATCAACTGAAATAGTTGTGGGATAGATAATCTGTCCAGAAAAAAAAAGTCCATTTTTTTCTAGTCAAAATGGTGTCTATGTCTATAACTTAGGAAAATAACACATTTCTATTCTCTTTGGTTTATGGCTGCTATAATTGATAGTGCATGACTCTGTAATATAGAGCAGAGGGAACTGAAATGAAAAGTATCAGTGACTTGCCATTTTCAGTGTAGCCCAACAACATTTCATTAATGAATTACGCTCATTAAATGATTCTTGGTAGTAGAAATTGGTTAAAGAGGGGCAAAATATTTATTTAAGAAACTCAGCAATCTGGAACTTAAAAACCATATTCAAGTAAGCTAAAGCATGGTTTGAGGGGAAGAAGAAGTATAATTAGAATAGTAGCATCCATAAGTGGTGGTAATGGTGGTGATATAGGAGAAGGCAAAGTGGAAATGGCATCTCTTGGGAGATGACTTGATTTTTCTGGTTAGGTAGGCTTGCTGTTGCCACTTAACAACCATTGGTCTTGCCAGGCACCTGCTTCCTTATCACTCTGGGTTAGCTCACAGCCCTAAATCCTCATGGTGTGTCAGCCAGTTATCTAGACTTCTGTGTGCCTTCCACACATCCCTATAACAGTACCTCAGTAGAGAATGTAGCCAAGCTGCTATTTGCTATCAGGAATCTCCAGAACTCCTTGTACTTTGGCATTTTTGATAGTTCAGCTGCTTCTCTGAAGGTAGACAAAGGAAACTGAAGTTTCTAAGAACCCACTCCTTGAAGCCTTATACTTTATACTTCAAGAATAATTTAATTAAAGTCGAGTTATAGTTAGCACTATGGGAGTCAAGATGGAATTTGCATAACTCACATCACAAAAGAACTATTTACTATAGCAAAAAAGAGCTCATTCTCTTCAAATCAGAAGAAGACCCTGAAGCAAAACTTGATTCTAGGACTTTTTAAAAACTGTATTGTTAGTCACAAAGTTTATAGGATGTTTTGCATGAAAAACATCTTCTAAGACTTATGCTATTAAAAATTTGAAGGATCCAATAGGTAGACTTAAATTTCTCTTATGACCTTATAATGTCATTCAAAGCCCTTTTGTAGGGTGTAAAATAAAATTCATTATTGATTAGAGTAAATGTCTAAAGGTCAACTGCAGCTAAGCATTTCAAAACTTGATTAGACTAAGGTCATTAAAGTCCTTATATACCTTTGAGTTTCAAGGTAATTATATTTAAACATTTTACTGGTAAGAAAAAATATGATTATATTGCAAACAATAGCATTATTAGGCCATAAAAGATTTTTCAAACCCTTGATATTTGAAGTTTTGTCTTAACTTTTTGAGAAACAAGCTTCCATGTAGGTCTTTATATAATAGATTAAAACCAATACTTTGACGTTTTTATGTTTCCTTTCTGTTTCAGTGGTCATATTTTAAAATTTTACATCATTATCAACCTTTTCCAGTTTTTCTATTTTAATAGTTTTAATCTGATATTTACACTTATGTATGCTCACCTATATTTTAAAAACAATACCGAACATTGTATAGCACTTTCAGGATTAGAAAAATAATTTAAATGCTTATGATTTTTCCTATTAAGGAAGCTAGATAACTCTATAGAAGCTAATATACTAACATGTAAATTATGGACAGATCCTAGAATACCTACACCTTGATTTTTCGGATACCATAGAAATTGAACCAGTTTATTTCTCTAATTAAAACCTAGTCTACCAAAAGATAATGTCCAAAACTTAACTCATCTAGCCATAGTGTTATCTGTTTCTTGGTTTCTCAGTACTACCATTGACAACTACAGAGATAATATTAATAAACAATAATATAGCAATATAACAATAAGACAACAGCTAACATTTATATAGCATTTACTATGTGCCAGACACTGTGCTAAAATAATGGATCTCAGAGATCAATTAGTGAGATCTTATTCTTTTTTTCACTGATTTTCACCATTTTTATCTCCTTTTTAATACCACCTTCATTTTCAATTATATTCCTCATCATTCCTCTTTTTTTAAAAGAAAAGAGAAAAAATAAAGTTTATCCAAACTAAGAAGCCCATTGAGAGAGGCTTAAAGTCTACGCAGTGCTTATCTCTATAGCACTCCCCCCTCAGTGAAGAAAGGAAGGAGATTGGGTTTTTTAATCTTGTCATCAGGACTTGGTAATTATAATTCCACAGTATTCTTTGGCAGATTGGTGCTTTTGTGGTTCTTTCTTTTTACATTGCTGCTGTTACTGCTCATCCTCTTTTCCCTGTTCATCTCACTTCACCTTGCATCAACTCATATTTCTCTATATTCTTCAGTCACCTTTTTTTAACCACTTAGTAACTTTCCACTGAATTCATGAACTTCAATTTGTCTAACCATGACATAGTACCTGAGTATCTATTTTTTTTTCTACTCTTTGCTCATGCAAAGAGTGCTGCTATAAATATGATGGTTTCTAAATTAGGTCATGCTTTCCATATTCTGCCTCTTTAGGATATATTCCTAGCATGGAAACTTGCCTATCCAAGGGCATTTTAGTCACTTTATTCATATAATTCTATATTGCTTTCCAGACTGTTGGTGTCAACTCTTAGATCCATAATATCCCTCCCTTTCCACAACACCTCCATTAATGACTATACATATCCTTTTCCATCTAAGTCACTTTGCTGCTGACCTTATTTTTGTACAAATGAAGGAAGGAAACAGGCATTCAAGAGCCTATAATATGTCAAATACTGCTCTTAGCACTTTTAAAATATTATTTCATTTATCTTCACAATAGCCCTGGGATGTAGGTGCTATTATTACATTTATTTTACAGTTGAGGAAACTGAGGCAGACAATAGCTAAGTGACTTGTCCAGGGTCACAGAGTTAACAAGTTTCTTAGGGCAACTTTGAACTCAGGTCTTCCTGACTCTAGGCCATTTGTCATCTACCTGTCTCTAAAAAGCAAGCCCAGAGAAATGAAGAAATTTGCTGCAAATTTCAAAGCTTGGCCAATATAATTTAGATCCCCATTCCTATCCAGTGCTCTTTCCACTACATTCTAGTACTTAAAGAAATAAAAATTTTTCTCCTTTTCAACTTGTGCAATATATATACACATTGTATTCACAACCAAGGACTAATTTCCAAGGTTTTTCTGTCCTAAGAGGAAATGAAGAATAACCAGTAAGCATCCTCAAGCATCCTTTAATGTTACAAAATCACCCTTGCCTTGATCCTTTTTATGACAAACAACCCCATGTCCTTTATGGTTTTTTTGTCCCATTCTTCAATCTCTTACACATTCTCAGATCTGTTTTCCACTTTAGCATGCCAAAGAGAGCACTGTGGAAAAAGATCCAACCAGGACTGGTTCTATAGAAAACCTAAATCATTAATTTCTGAGAGCAGAAACAACTAAACGAGATTTGGAGACAAATAGCACACCAGCCAAATATCTGAGTCAATTCCATTTTTCTATAAGAAGGTATCGCAATACCACACACAGATTATATGTACCAAACTACCTTCTAAAATCAGAGAAATTTTTTAAAAAAGTTTAACTAGTAAATGCTATGGAATTGAATAGCATTTACATTCTTATAGACTGCTCTGCAATTAAACTTAATGGATCCCAAAGTAATTGCCATGAAACCTGAATTCTGATTTAGAGAACATAATCATGTATTTGCTCTAGTACTGTGTAATTATCCTAACTATCCTGACAATGTATAGTAATAATTACTAAATAATAAAATGGTGAATGGTTACCAGGCAAAGCATCATTGTAAAGGCTTGGAGCTCTTTAACTCAGAATCTAAATATTTAAAGACATAATTAACTTGTGCAATTCCTCTTTGGAACATGACATATTTTACTAATGATATTTTTTTCAGTTCAACAAATGTTTATTAAATGCCTCTATGCTATCACAACTCCATTTCCTGTTCTCAAGGAATTTCTAGTTCAAAAGGGGATGAAACATGTACTTGAGCTAGAATAAGAGCAGTTCAAAGGAGAAATCTAGAGAAAAATGACAAATTGGAGAGGGAGTAATAAATGAAGCTAATTATTTTCACCTACATTGTATCCTAAAATTATTAGTGGGTGAGACATAGCTCATTTCGTTCATCATCATTTAAGTTCATTCCCAGCATTTTCAGTAGACATGATGGAACAAATACACACAGTCCTTATTTCAACTCTTTTTTCATAATCAGTAAAGTCATTTGGAAGGGGAAGTAGTAGATAGTATAATGAGTTGGATGGATTGTTAATATTTTTCATATCTTAAGACATCATTAGTGTTTCACTGTAATCAGAAATAAAATTAATGTGGTGCCAGGAGATGTCCAAATTATAATAAAATAGATCATATTAATTAGAGAACTTAATAGTTCATCCTTTTCAGGACACACAGAGAAACTGAAGTTACTGGTTACAAATAAACTCCTCCTCCCTCCCTGTGCTCGCTCGCTCTCTCTCGCTCTCTCTCTCTCCCCTTCATTCTCACTCTCTCTCTAGTAGATCATGAAAAATAAAAAGACTACAAATAAAAAAATTCTTCTTTTGCAAGGAATTGATCTTGATCCACAATCCCTACCAATAGACTGTATTAGAAAAATCCTGAAACAAAATCCATCTAAAATACCAAAAAAAATATTTCTCCAAATCTTTCTTCAGGAATAGAAAGAAGAATTTTAATTAAAAATGATAAAAACAAAGGCAAATTACAACCAAAAAGAAACAACTAAGCAGCATGACTTGTGACTAGCCTAGTCACTGTTTTTCAAGAATGCAGTGGGTTAAAATAGATGAGAAGGAAACATTAAGGTCATTGCTCTAAGTGAATGCCAATCTTTCCAAACTAAAAACCCCAGAGAAATCTTGTAAATGAACTACCACTAAGAAGAAAGTTTCATTTCATCCATGTATTTATTTTATTGCTTTCAAAGGATATTTAGACTTGGATCAAGTGGTAGAATGACCTTGTCTTACCTTTGCCCTCAACAACTTCCTTCCAATGTAATTCAACTCAACATTTTATTAAGCAGTTACTCTATAAGATACATCACTGTATGTGAAGATTTTAATGACACAGAGTCTGCCACAAATGATCTTATATCTATAGATAAATGAGATTTCAAAACCATAAGAAGTAGTATCATTGAGCTTATTGAAAATGAAAGTCTTACATTTCATGAAACTCCTATCTCAAGTACAAATGACTCAGGCAAAATTAAATCATTGGTAAGAAATGAAAAATATATGAGATAAGTCATTTTTGGTAGAATACTTTGGTCAATGGAAAATTTTAAGAAACAATATGCTAAAACTAGCAGAAAGAAGTTGTTCTAGATCACTTGTGAGATGACAGAATTTTTAGGAAGAAAACTACTGGAGGGAAAGGGATTTTACAAAGAAGGAAATCCCGTAATATGGAAATAGTGCATACACAATGAAGGACAGGGAAATATTTAGAATGATAGCAAGATGTTCATTCTGGAGAAGAAGCAAGATTCTATTCTTTATGATAATGACAGGAAAAATATTTAGATGAAAATCATAGGAGTTTGTTTCGTTGGGGCAGGAAAGAATACAAATGGGGACATATTGTAGACCTTAAGGAAGTGAGTTTGTCCGTGTAGATTTGGTGGCCACAAAATATGAATAATAACTTATTTTTAATGGAAAAGCTAATTACAAAACCTTCTTGGTTTCATATTTTGGTAGGATGGGAGTAAGACAGAGTAGAAAGAAAAATGTTAATCTTCATTCGTTCTAGCTTGTGTGAGGGATCTTGTGTAGTCATGAACAACCCTTAAATCTTCTACAATCTTCTACAAAACCAGTTAGGACTTTAAGTGACAAAATAACTTATAGGTTCATAAAGAAAATGAGTAGTATTAATGATTATTGAGGGACTTTCTCATTTTATTTAGAATTTTAAAATTGTAAAGGATATTGCTTAGAATTTTCCCAGAAATATAAATTATATTGATAGACATATAAGCATAAAATAAATATACAGTACATTAACTTTCAGATTTTGCTGTGTGTGTGTGTGTGTGTGTGTGTGTGTCTAACTGGTGCATGCCCAGGTCACTTAAAGTAGAGGTACTCATTTGGAAGTCGGTAGGGACCTACGTCTGGGAGAATACATGTTGCATTCTCCTATTATTTGGATGAACGCAACCTCTTTTTATTAACTATGTAGCAGTAAGAAGGTAGGTCTTTAAAAGAACCAGATGAAGATAGTGTAACTCTTTTTGGTAGTGTCAAGTGTGAAAAATCTTATACACTTGAAACATAGGAACTATGCATTCAGCTGGTATTGTAGTCCTGCTGCCATGGGAATTGAGGTTGAGGTTTTGGTCTGCTTCATTTGTTCCTGGGTCCACAAGTTTCACCCATGGTAATCTTAGAAACAGGACTCTAGGCCAGCCCAGAATGGAAGTCCTGAAAAAGTAGGGTGCTAGGAAGGAAGCTCAAGAGACTTTAAATTTAGAACTTGGTGGCACTATGATGCATATGTATTGAGTTTAACTGTGAACTTTTCTTCCCTCCCTAGAGAGTGAGGTGGTATAAATGTCCTCAGGTGTTAGAGGGGATGGTTGAATGTTTGTTCTTGCTGTGTCTTTAAAGTAAATGTTCCTTTGTAATAGGTAATCTCACAATAAATGGTTAAATAGAACTAGAGTGAATGGAACCCCAAAAATTTAAAGAACACCATTGGTGGGGACTTGAGAAAACGGTAGGAATTAGACATCTTTCAAAACTCTTTAAGAGAACGAGAAGGGTGAAATATAACATACTTGGACTTCAAGCAGTGACAGTCAGATTATTTACTTGCATGTGTTTCTTTAGTGATACACAAGATTGTAGATGCTGGTTCACTTAAAGTACACACTGTCATGTAGGTGTGACCTCTCCAAGGGAGAGTAACTGTGAGGGCCATGTATCTTACTAATTCTTTTTTTTTCCACCCCTCTTTTATTTTCTATAAAGATTAAGACTCTTATTTAGATCCTCATCACCTCATTCCCAACTTATATAACCTCCTTATTGGTCTACCTGCCTAAGTAATTTTGTAATTGACTATGCTAATATAATTCCTCCATTAAAAACACTTCCACTGTTTATAGTGCCCTACTGCATAAAATATGGATCTGTGAGTCTTTCAAGGCCCTATACAATTAGGCTCAAAAGTAAAATTTCAAATATATACATATACACACACACATACACACATGTGTGTATAAAAGCTCATATTTATCTTATAATATTATGTTTAGTTCACATTAACATATATCATATATTATCTTATGTATTTCATTTAGTCTTTGTTCTAATAAAAACATTCATTACCTCCTTGTTACAATGCATTTTTCATTCTTTCTCAAATAACTATAATACCCAACCCTATCTCCAGCTGTAAAAATCATTCTTTTCCTTCAAGGACCAACTGTTCTGAAGGTACCACTTCCTCCATGACTTTTTTTCTGTATCTCCAGTTAAAAATATTTTCTTATGGCTAAAATTATAATATATCAAACAGAGG
>CM053772.1:199413413-199429184 GCA_028658325.1 Potorous gilbertii
CTGGTAGCTGTGTGAGTAGAGAAAGAAAGAGATGGGCAAGATATGAGAACAGAAAAGATAAGATTTAGCAAACTGAGTGGATATGTATGATGAGGGCAGTGGAGGTTCTAAAGATGAAACTCAGGTTGCCGATCTGAATGACTACAAGACTGTTGAGACCTTTAAAATAATTCGCATTCCAAAAGAGAGATGGGTTTGGGAGAAAAGTATGAGAGAGGTAAATCTGTTCTGATTCACCCATACCTAATAATCCAATGAGGCTTACTCTCTTCTGCCCAAAAAGAAAAGTCTGTATGTTTCAAAACACAGAATTCCTCATCAAAGAAGCCTTGATGCAGAAGGTAAAATAGAGGCTCTGGATTGGTATGGCACAGAATTTTACCAATTACATCTACACTGCTACTACTGTGAATACCTAAGGGGATATATTTCCACTCAGAAGAAGGATGCAAATTGTACAAAGAAGGGTGGGGCTAGAATAGAATGGCATGATTGGCTACCATGAGGAGGGGTGGAATACATCTTTCTACTCTCTGGATGATCACACACTTCTTAGAGATTACCACAGTCTTCTTGGGGCAAGACCATGTACCCTATAAGGACCTGATAGTACTTTTGTGAACTCTAGATTATGTCCTTTCCAGATGGATGGTTTGGGATTTCAAGAAATAGGTACATACTTGAATTTAACTATAGGATAACACACACACACACACACACACACACACATACAATGGAAACATCCATTTTATACACACCCTATCCTTCACTGGCCAAGGGACACGAGTTCAACAAAGCAGTTCTAACCAGAAAATAACTGACTTTCCTCCACAGCCCCACTGACCTCATTGGATGTCTCACATAACTCAGGTGCCATGTGGGTTTATATTGAAGGATACAAAAAGGAACTGGATGTTCTGACCTAGAATAAACCTCCTCCCAGACTACTTTGAATCCTCCAAACTTGAATCAGTAAGAGTTAAATATGGAGACTCAAAGAATTCTTCTGTGGTCAGGGAGTGGGTTCATGAGTATTCACCAACTATTTTAATTATCTTTATCTCCATATCCCCTTCCTTTCCCTTCTGATAAAATGGTTTGATCTAGTCTTTCTGTAGGTTGGTCATGTTGATCAAAATCTTTTTTTCCCCCCAGTAAGTATACGTTACCTGAAATGAAGGGGAAAATAACCACCACAACAAAGCTGGCTTCATGCAGTTCTATCCAAAATTCACCATCTGGAGTTACCTCTTACTTCATTTGTGCCCTATGAATCTCACAGCAGGAGACAGCATTCGTTGAATCTGCAAGGCTAAGACTTTTACCCGTCCCAAGACACTGACCCTATCCCCTTCTCAGCACATAAGGTTTTGTTGGCTTAAGGCTTAGGAGGCTCGAGTCTGACCTGTTCTTGGTCTCTAGCTGTTAATATGCTGCCCAGATGCTGCCTCCTTGACTCAGTTAATTAAATACACACTTTTTTCAAACAAAATATTCTCTGTATCAATGCCAAAATCACCCTGACATCCACAATAATATTCAATTTGACTCAACCAAGTAAATGCAACAATGGCTGCTATAAAAGTTTCTTCTAGGTTTCCGTGAGTTGGAATGTTATTTCTCCTTAAGGTTACAGTTTGAGAAAGAATCTGAGTGGGTATTGGTGATTGAAGTTGTACAGCCATTAACTTCAGTAGACATGTGACGGCTATTTAAAGCATTTTGTAGCTTAATGCTAAATTGTCCTTAAAATCGTTCCAATTTAGGCCTGCAGAAAGCTATACAACATGCTCAGGTTACTTCGAACATTTTTCTTAAAGGTTGAAACCAAATTGTTATGACAATAGTTTCAATATTACCTTAACCAGAACTTTAAAAGCTCAGAAAAATATGTGACAAGTAAGTCATGTGTCTTTCTTTTATGAGAATGCTAAAGATAAAGAAATAAAAAACCTAAATGCTAAGATGATGATATCATTGCTTAAACTGACTGGTGTAGAAAATCACACAGAGGTGTACTTAGAGAAGATAATTAAGATGTTAAGAAGATAATCTAGGAACAACTACATTTTTCAACTCATTTCCTCCAGTTTGTTTATAGACAGATAAATGCTTAGAATTTGTGATGCCATATACCCGTACTAGTCCATCATTATGGTTCTGAAAATAAAGAAAAAATGATATTTCAGTGGAGGGTAAACAGATAAACTATGACCACATATGCACACAGGCAGGGAAAGTGCTCACATATAAATTGCTTCCGGGTAAAACCAAAAAATGGTACTTGCATTTCCCATTATTTTAAAATCACTTGTTTATAGTATTATGATTTGTTTTGATTTATATATATATATATATATATATATATATATATGTATATATGTATGTATGTATGTATGTATGTATGCACACACATATAGATAGATACAGCTATAGATATAAACCCTGGCTAAATTTTTAAAGGCAAAATGAAAATAAATACACTCAAAAAATGAACATCTTCCCCCAATAACTGGTTGGTGATAGGTATAGAAGAAAGGTCACTGGATTTGGATTTAGAATCTCAGTTATGGACCAGAGTTGCAGGTCTGCCTGGGACTAATTATTTGACCTTTAGACAAATCATTTCATCTTTTGAGTCTTCTTGTTTTTCATTAGAAAAATGAAAAAATTGGACAAGATGATCTCTTAGTCTCCTTTCTGCTCAAAATCTCAGGATCCATGAATTATATAAAGAGAAGGCTAAAGAAAAAAAGAGATGAACGATTACACTTCAATATTTGAAGGTTTATCATTTGGAAGAGGCTGGAGAGGTGTTTTATTTGACCCCATAGGGCAAACAAGGATTGACTGGTATAAACTATAGGAAGGCATGGTTTTATTCTGTACTTGCCTTTCATTATAGTATAAACTCTTTCCTAACAATTGGAACTCTTAAAAAATGGATCAGGCTGCCTCATGATATCCCTAGGCACTGGAAATAATTGAGCAAAGGTTTGATAACCATTTCTCTTGGGTGTTGTAGAAAGGATTCCTGCATTACTCTGGAGGTTCTGCTATACGTCTCTACTGAGCTAGAAGATCCATAAAAGCAGGAAACATATGGGAAGTACTATTGTCACTGCCATATAACAATCAGAGAAAGTTCTAGCTGAATTAGATCAAGATTTGTTCAAGTCAGTTCCTTGGTGATTTAGATTGGACGCTGGAACAAAATTAAACACTCAATAATTGCTATCACTTATATTGGGTTTTAAAACTTGCAAAGCACTCTACAAATATTATCTTATTTTATCCTCACACATCTCTGTGACAGGTGCTATTAATTATTATTTACATTTTACAGATAAGGAAACTGAAGTAGACATAGGGTAAGTGAGTTGCAGCTACAAAGCACCTGAGACTGAATTTGAACTCAAGTCTTCCTGCCATAAGGTCCAGTGCTCTATCTACTGTACCACTGAATGGAACATTCAGTAGTCAACAGATGGAGATTTACTTAGACTCATCATGGGGAAAATATATGAAGCAAAGAATGGATATTTCACTAGTATATAAGCCTTGATTCAGCAGAGTATAGTTCTTTTTTTCATGAGCTAGTCATTCTGCTGGTCTCCAGGCAAAAGTCTGAGGAAGGAATTTGGGATCTTTGTGTACTTAGTTGTTGTATATGAAGGAAAAGAAGGACAAGGGTTGGACTTGTGTTTCCAGTAGTTTGGGGAAATCATGGGTGGGTAAACTCCCTCTATAATTACACATTCTCAGCTTCTCTGCAACTTAGTCTTAAAGAGTTGCTTAGAATATTGAGAGGTGAAATGAATTGCGCATAGTCCCTAGCTAGTGTATGTCAGAGGATGGGTTTGCATCCAGGTCATTTAATCTTCAGAACAATTTCAATACCTTTAAAAGGAAAACTTGATAGACCTTTATTGGATGGGGCCTTACGTTTTCTCTGAGTACACTGCTTAATAAATTTTGTTGCATGTCTAACTGAAAGTATTTGGATGAGATAGTCTTCTAAGGTTCCTGCCAATTCTTAAGATGCAACAATAGCATAAATAATCTAACTCTTTTTCCAAGTCAAATGGCATTCATTGGACTATAATAGCTTTCCTTATTTATGTAGGTCACAACTATTAATGATCCAATTCCTGTAGGAATCATAGGGTGAGTTGTGTCTAACAAGCACAAAATTACTTTCAAGGAATTTTGAAGGGAAAAGAGAAATGTTGTATCACCTTGACCAATGCAGGGAAATGGTGCTACTATTTTCCAGAATGATACTGTCCAAATACAACCCTACAGGCCTTATGGGGACTAAGACTAGGGTAGAGTGATATGTCAATGTCACTTGACTAAAGTTTTTCATTAGGGGTGCGGGACTGTATTTCTGACTATCAGAGTTCCCATAGGCAGATCACTTAAACTCAATGAACTTTAGTTTCTTCATCTGTAAAGATGGAATGATAATACTCATCTTATCTATCTTACAAAATTTCTATATGGATCCACAAAGATAGATGATTTATCACTGTTGGTGATTGTAGTGGTGGTATTGTCAAGATTTTTTAATTAGAAATGACCAAAAATATGAGTAGAGAAGAGAATGCATTGAGACAACCCAAGATAAATAATATATTTATAATATGTTCCTGAAAAAAGAGTTGGGAATCAGTCTCATATTTGACATGAAAACACTTAGTTCTATAAACACCTGAGCCAACTTGAATAATGCTATGCTATTACATTTGAATATTATCAAGAAGAGATATCTAAATGTATCCCTCTGAGTATAGAAAAGTTTTTTTCAGTGATAATATATCCTATGTTTTTCATTTAGTGAAAACATATTCATTAATTTTGATTGATATTACCTAAATTGTCCCATATGATTTTTCAGCAGTTGAATCAAATAGATAATTTCAGATGAAAATGATACACAATACTGACCTGTGGCTGGGAAGATTACTCAATCAATTTGCTTCCTGTGCTTTCAAAAGTCAGTGAGCTCTGACTTAACACTATTCTTTCAAAATCAGATAAGAAGAATGGATTTTTTTTAAATGTGTGAACCAAATGAGGGAAAAATATTTGGACATGGATTTTTCAGTGCTGATACAAATGTATGATTAAAAGGACACTATTTCTGAAAGACTCCATTGTCCAAATCAGATACAGTCCTCTGTTCAGTAGTAATATCACACATTTGTAAATAATTGGTGTAAATAATAGGTATACATCTCATACTAATACAACAGGTTGATTTGTAACATCTCCTCCTCCCTATGAATTCCAGTGTATCCAATCAAGTCTGCCATTCAGGTTTGTTATGTGAAGGAATGGAGGGAGAAATCATCACAGGTACAATCATCTTCAACTAACTAAAGGGTTTGTTGGTAACATACAAAACACTAATGAGACACATCATTCAGAAAGAATACAAGAGAAGGTGTTTTCACTTCTCCCATGCCTCTCTCCAGCTTGTTTCTTAGTCTTGGTTTGCTTTAGAAAAATGGAGCTACAGAGCTAACCACAACCTAAGCAACTGACTTTAATAAGAAATTCCTAATGATCTGAGGCTATTAAGTGCTGTGACATTTTATATTGAAATAGACAATGGAAATCAGAGTCTTTTACAAATCCACTTGTATAGGGCAAGCAGACTTCAAGTATCTTTGAATATGGAAATCATGAGTAGGTCAGAAAAAGGTATATCCTAACCGATCCTTTATATGGGTTATATACCTTCTATAATAGGCATTCTTCAGCCACATTTTCCCCCCAGTGTTGATGGATAGAGCTTACTTTTTGGAAAAATTATGGTCCTTACATCTCAAGGAGCTTGCAATGATGTGGGGCTTGATGTAATTATCATAAAATCACCTGACAAAGGAACATCCGCAGTAGCAACATTTCCATGTATAAGGAATGAGTACTCCTTCCATCTGGACTCTGCTTATGAATACAATATTGGTAGTAAAACATGAATCCAATTGTAAGACATTCCTTGAGGACAGAAACTGTCTTTCTTTTTCTTATTTGTATCCCTCAGTGCTTAGCACAGTACCTGGCATTAATAAGTACTTGATAAATGTTTATTGAATTAAATTGAATATTGTCTATGTCTTAACCATGTCTTAACCAGGTACACAGGCCAAACTTTGTTAATAGTGAGTCTGCCACAAGACAAGGAAGTAGCACACTCTATTTAGGGATGGATCTCTCCATGGCCCTATGTTTCTTTTTTTAATTTTTTTCCTGTGGAGTTGGGCCTCTGGCTACTACCGCAAGATAACATATTTATGGATATACCTTTTCCTCTTCTTAACCATTTGCTCATATTCCTGTTACTTTCATGTTTTTTTTAGTTTGTAAAAATTTATCGTAAGTAAATTAGGTACACTATGAGGTGAAGGGATGAAATTGCAGATGAAACAATGCTGAAATGAACTGAACTATACTATAACCCAATACGATAATGCCACAATATAATGACTTCATCTTGGAACCAATGAATGATGATATATAAAGAGAGTACAGAAAACAGTACTTGTCATTAGTGATATTTTTCACCATCGCACACACGGATTACCAGCATTAGCTAGAAATAATATCTTACCCATTACACAAAGGACTACTTATTCTGTTACTAAAATTGGAAGATCCAAGAGGCACAAAACAAATAAGCAAGCTCTACGAGCTTATCTTTTCATTCTTCATTTATTCATTTAACAAACATTTACTCTTATTCAATGCCAGGGTCTATGCTAAGACATATGTGCTGCCACTGTGTCAAGTATCAGTAATCAGAAAGAGATAAGTAGAGTTTCATATGACTATCTTCTTTTAATTGTAGGATTCTCTATTAGAAGTTTCTGTATTATATAATTGCAGGAATTCGAAAAGACCACACAAATAGGAATTCAAAGTAAAAATACTAAGGGAATGATGTCATTAAGCATGTCCTGACTCACATAGATAAAAGACTGCTGATGAATAAGCATTGTCTCTGCCCTGTAGGAACTTACGGTGTAAGGAACACCATAATGTAAGGAACACAAACAATGAGGATAGCAAGTAGATTGTGATAAATGTCATGAGAAAGGAGTAAATCATGTTCTGTGGAGGTTGAGTCACGAAACTCACATAGGAAAGACTAAGTTACATCTACAAAGCTACATATCAACTTGTCACACAATTTAGATTCCTGGGCTCTCTACTCCAAAACTAAGGCGCTAACTTGTTGCCATAAAGAATTTCTCAACTCTGTTCTGTTATGGCAAATGTGACTAGTGAATCAAATAGAATAATTTATGTTATTTCCTTGCTTAACTTACAACTGCTTTAAACATTAATTTCTGAAAAGAAGATTTTGACTATGTTTGAACTCTACCAAACCATTTCTCACATGACTAGTATGACGGGAATGCTACCGATCTCCATGACGTGATATTTCAGTATGCCCATGATAGAGGTACTCAATCACTTTATAGACTATGAACATCATCATATCCATACGAATTCACTGAATAGTGTATGGTGATTCCAAATAAAGTTTTACTCTCTTGTGTCCCTGGGAAACTGTGCCTTGTAGAGTGTAAGCACTTAAAAAATGTTGAATTGATGAAATTTCTAGAAAGTTGAAAATGCCATTGCAGTGGCCATTTTTGTTCTTGATAAAATCCTAATGTTTCCAGACTGCCTGGAAACCTTTGAAAGTATCAGAGCCTGGAGCAGCTAGTAACTTGTATGTAATTTGTAGAATCAATATTTTTTTAACTTGTACCATGGATCTCTTTGGCAATCCAGTGAAGTTTATGGACCCCTGCTCAGAATTATACTTTATATTATTGAGGGAAACACTGTTTCAGTTAGAGGTTAGTGAAAAAAGAGTTGGTTGTTGTTGGGTCATCATAGTTGAATCATTCCAGTCATGTTAAACTCTTCATAACCCCACTTGGGGGTCTTGTTTTTGCAAAGATATTAGAGTGATTTGCTATTTCTTTCTCCAGGTCACTTTATAGATGAGGAAACTGAGGCAACAGGGTTAACCGAATTGACCAGCATCACACAGCTACTAAGTGCCTGAGGCTGGATTTAAACTCAGAAAGATGTCTTCTTGATTTCAGACCCAGCACTCTATCCACTGTCCCATCTAGCTGCCCCTTCCAAGTTTATAGACTCCATCAAATCTATCCATGAACTCCTTAGGGGTACCAAAGTTTAAAGAACTCTAATAAAATCTTAGTAATATTTTTCAGAAGCTGGAAGGGGAAAATTGATGCCAGGTCAACTCCTCTAAAAAAAGACTAGACTTAGAACTGAAAAGCATATTGAAAATGGTCTAGTTCAAGCCTCTCATTTTACAGATCAGGAACTTGAGGTCCAAAGAAGTTAAAGAATTTGCTCTTGGTCACACAGAACACACACATATAAAGGCACAGCCAGAATTCAAATGTTGGTCTTCTGTTCACAGATCCTGTGCTCTTTCTTAGAAAGCTACCATGGTATTATGGACAGAGTGACAGATAAAGAATCAGAGAGACTAAGTTTTAATCCTAGCCCTGATACTTATTGGAACCTCAGTTTCCTCAGTTATAATATGGCAATTAAAAGAAAACTTATTTTGCAAATCTTTAAGCATTATCCATTGTCCCAAGAGTCTCAGTACTTTTTTCCAGCTTAAAAGTTTAATCTTGAAATTTGTTCTACAGAGATTGGCTACGTCAGACTGTTCCTGGGTGAGGAGGTCCCAGGTGCTGTATTTCCAAGAAATACAAATTAAATAGGCGAAATTCAAAAACTTACCTATTCATTTTTTCATTCAATAAATAGTTACTCAGTTCTTATTGATTGATAGGAGCTATGCAAAAAACGGTGGGATAAGCTTAAAAATTTATGGGCCACCTTGTATAAATTATGAATTACCATTAACACCATACCATACTATTCTGACAATTGAGTGTTATTTCTATTTATATTTTTTGTGATGCCATTCTCGAGGACCTGAAAGTGCCAAAGATCCCATGAAAGAAGGCTCAATGAGGATTTTGTCATTGGACACAATGGTAGTGGTAGATCAAAGTGAGCATGTAGAGACTGATGCAGGAAAAGAAGCAACCCTCCTTAGCAGAAAGCCCAACTACAGGACTTCATGCATATTCTTCACTTGTTATGACCATCTTCTCCAAAGTTGCAATTCAAATCTCCATCATGATTTGGAAGTGACTTTAAGTTCCATGAACTTAAGTCAGTGACATACAAACTGGCTTGATCTACCAAGCTGGAGAGACTTCAGGAACATGTCCTGATGATGGACCATGTGTCTTTCATTTAAGGATCTATGAAAAATTATATTGGTTCAATGATCCATTCTTCCCAGCCCTTCTTTTTGGTGAATGTTGGAGGACGTTCTGTTGGGGAAGGCAACACCAAGTGTGCAGCTTTATTCATTAACTGCTGTTTGTCAGGTTCACCTACCTGGAAATTGTCACATACTTTGCTACATTGGGGAGGAACTGAAGTGTAAGACCCTAATTCCTCTTGCTGAAGTAGACCTGTCTGAATAGTCTATACAGTTACCAATAAAATCTGGCCCTATCTTGAAACCAGTGTTTATCTCCACTGGTCAGCCTGTTGGTATGTTACTACCTAGACTTACTTGTAATAAACTCCTTTAATTCTCTCTATCCTAAGTTTTGCCTCATTAATCAGGGTAAAAGCCCAAATGAAGATTTTTCTTGCAATAGCCCAGCCCAATCCAGTGCAGTTTGGAGAAGATCAGCACCAGGAGTTTGACTACCACATGATTAATATTTCTGCCTTTAGTAGCTTATGAGGGCTACCTATAACAGTGTGGAGAGTTTATGCACTGGTGTACTGGTAGAGGGCATATCTACAGTGCCAAAATGACAGATCCTCAAAGCTACTAAGTATTTCCCAGGCCTAATCTCCCTTAGGGGCTACATTGATAAACAAACAATTCTACCATGGAATTGGATCAGAGAGAATCAGAGCACATTTAGGGTTAGAATCTACATTGGGAAGAAAGTCTCCATTCTATTCTGGTACAGTGGAAAGAGTAGTGGAGGCAAAAGACTGGGGATCAAGTTGTCTCTTCTGAAGCATATTATTTATGTGACCTTGAACAAGTTCCTAAACTTTCCTGGACCTCATTCTTTTTATTTGTAAAATGAGAGGATTGAACTAGCTAGCTCTTAAAGCTCCATCAGATCTAGGATCTGTGATACCCAGTCTTCCTTCCTTTTAGTGTGATATAGTCTCTGCAATCAAAGGATATGGATTCAAATCCTTCCTCTGATGCTTCCCTGTGTGGTCATGATCAAATAATTTATGTGGTTCACTTTCCTCATCTAAAATGAAGGGGTTTGTCTAGATGACTTTTAAGGTCTTCTCCAGCTCTAGATCCATGTTCTAGGCACCTATGTCCTCAATGTACTATGACCTAAAAATTTATGAGACAGTATTGACTCAAATTTAAGAATTTAATAAGAATTGGGAGTCATTCTTACATTCGATCGCAAATTTAGCTATGTATCTATGTGCAAGACATTCCACCCTTCTAGGTCTCAGTCTCCTTACTTGTAAAAGAAGGCAGCTGGATGACACGATCTCTAAAATCTTTGCAGCACTAGTATGGAATAGCAGGTGCACATATGATCCAGTTCATCTTGGACTGCATCATGTGACTTTACTCTGATTCCTTTTCCGTGCCCCAGAAAATAATGGGAACAAGCAAATCTGCCCTGCTGTCCATATTATGCTGCATCAGAAGCTTGGTTAAGTAGTCAAAAGACAACACAGGCAAAATATAGTAAAAATCCAGTTGACTTTTAGCCTTCTTTGAAATTGGAACTTTATCCTTATTGACCATACTTGATGCAAAGAAAAGGAAGAGAAAAAGATCAACAGATTTTCTTCCCCTCTTTCTCTAGTATTCAATGCATGTACTACTAGCAATCTAAATTTAAAAGGAAGAAAACAGTTCTGCGATTTGCATTATGTTTTTAATTCACTGGTGTTACTGCATACAGAGAGTTTATATGATGATGTGCTCTGGAGGGGAAAAATGGTTAGAAGCCAAATCTTTCGCAGCATCGCCTTCTTTTATATTGACATCAACTAATTTTAGATTTCTCAGCACCTGATTTCTAAAACAAACCTCTATACTAGGAAGCATCACCTCTCTATCATCATCTGACCTAAGTGCTTCAGTAAGCATGACATTCCTCCATCCTCATTTTACAGATGAGCTCACTGAAGCATAGGGAGACAAGCATTTGCCCTCGGTTGCAAGGGAAGTTAAAAGTAGAGACAGGATAAAAACTCATGGGCTTATATAGATAGTATATTGCTTGGCTTATAAGCCACCCATGCTTCCTCATACCCTTGATAATTTCCTCAATGGCATGGCAGTTAAGTGGCAAGAATGTTAGATGAAGCATAGAAAATGACCACAAAAAACAAAGATTTGGGATGAGCCTAAGAATATAGTAGAGAAAGTGACATTGAAATGCATATTTTCAAATTTTATTTTCCACCAAGATATGTTTCAGAGGGGAAAGGAGGGTAGTATAGTGAATAGTAAGCTGGCCACTAAGTCAGGAAGCCATGGGTTCAAGTCCTGCTGCTCATCCATACTAGCTGTGTAATTCTGGGCTAGTTTTTTTAACCTCTCGTTACCCCCCACAAAATTCTTCAAGACACTCCATGTGATGGAATAACCATCTACAAGGGTTTCCCCCTGACCTCCACTTCCCCACTCCCCCCACCCACCCCGGCAACAGAGGTTGGCACAAAATTTTGTTTTGTTTTTCCCTGAGAGGTGACAAAGCTGTCCTTCGGACTGGATTGGCTTCAATCTTCCTTGGTTCAAGCTGTGCCTCCTTTGAAAAGCAGCTTCCAAATTGTCTTTAGTGGATTCCTTGGGGGAATTCAAAGGCTCTCATGGCACTGTGGTTCTTCATAACATCAGGATGAGTTGTCATACTTTTGCCCCCTCTATTTCCATAATGAGGTGAGTGAGGTTGGCATAAGTTAAATGCCTCAATATAATTCTTGAATATCTTTTCTATGCTATAACTAACTGTCGAATTAACTGTTGAATATTGACTTCTATTGACTGTTGATTAATCTACTAGGTCTCATTTTGGTCCATTACTTAATTTAAACTAACAAGATCTCATCCCTATAAACTCTTACTTAAACTCCTACATTGGTAGATGGGATTTTTCTCTGCAGGAATTCCCTATATTAGAGATATCAGAGGGCCAGAACAATTTTAGAAAATAAAGGTTTCAGGTAAACCTGCATTCTTTTATCTAGCTATGCTTTCATATGATTATATTGTAAAAAGAGTCCAGTATTGAACCCTGGATAGTCTTTGAAGAAGTTCTTGACTACAATGCTACTGACTACTTGTGGGGTAGGCAGTGTATCCCAGATGCATTATAGTGTTCCACAAAGCCAGGAAGGCAAGGGAAATTTCTGAATTACTCAGAATGAAGTCTTTCTTTTGCAATAAATATACTGTGCTTACCTTTCAACTTTGTCCATTCGACAGTTCAGCTCACAGGTAAAACTACCTTTTAACAATATCCTCTTATTCCACTAATGAAATTTCCTCTGTTGGTTTCCCACTTCATATTAAGCTTCTTTCTACTATGGCAAATAACAGAAAGACACTGTCAGTACTCAGAGAAAGAACTGATTAATAGAAGTACATATAAAAGAATCTTATATATACCTATTTGTGTCTAATGGTAGCCATAGGGGAGAGGGGAAGAAATTTATGATAATGTTGCCCATTTGAAAGGAATAGCAAATTGTTCATAGCAGATTTGCAGTTTCATGCATGATCATCTTTTTTTATTGAGTTGTTATGGAAATGCTTGTTTTATTCCATAAATTAAAAATAAAATGGTCCCAGTCAACTTTACTGTATACACTGTGTGAATCTGAATTCATGTTGATAAATTAGAAGACTGCTAGAGTACAAATACCAAGCTGATATCTTTACCTTTGGTTTGGGCAATAGGTTTATAGGACCTAGAGCTTGAAGCTTCTCAAACATTACAAAGTCTATCTCATTTTATGGATGAGGAAACTGAGACCCATATACGTAATAATCACTTGTCCAAGGTCACTACATGACAGCACCCCAAAATACATAGGTTGGGGGGCTGCTATCATAGGTTCTTAGATCTGCATTTATGAAAGGAGAGGCAACTTTTGAGGGGTCAACAATCACGTTAATTACATTCAACATATAGTGACCAACAGACAGGCTTGCAATTTTCTGACTATTACATGCACACATAGTTACCAGAGAAGGAAGCACCAATATCTGAGTTTTCAAAGCCAGGGGCTCCTTAGCTTCTTCCCAGAGTTTCATCTGGCCAAACAAAACATTTCTACTGAATAATCCCCAAAGCAAAACCTCCCCTCAGAGTATATGTACTCTTTTCAGAGGCAGAAAGTATGACCCAGTGCCTCATCAGCAATCAGCAAAGGTGTGGGCCCTCACAGGAGACAAACCTCCCCTAATCAAACCTCCCTCAATAGCCCCACCTGAGACCTATCAAGGGACAGGTAAGATTTTAACTCCCGTTACACTGCAGTATAGCAGACTTGGGTTTTGAACAGATCCAGTTCTCTCTCCAGCATGCCATCCCATATCCAAACTCTATATATCAGAGATCAAGTGGATTGATTGATTGATTATAGCTACCTCCTTCCCTTGGCTTTTCAAGTATGTCCATAGAGGAGAGGCTTGTAGAATTCCATTAAGTGGTAGAAAATGACATAAAGCCATGCTCCCAGCTTTATCCAAAAGGCCTCATGACATGATTGGCACAGTCCCTTGTATGTCATGGTCACTTAGTAAATGCTTGCTGAATTTAATTCAATTAATTAAATTATGTATAGTGTAACCATAAATAGGACTTTTATTTGGATAACTCAAATTTACATTTTTACACTCTTTTATAGTGTTTTCTTAAGTTGGTATTATAACTTTTATCATTTACATCGTGCAGATATGAATGTGTGAAAGAAAATGAGGATGACAGTGGTTAAAAAACAGTATGTGAATTAAGGGGGGAGGAGCCAAGATGGCGGAGTAGAAAGATTCACATATGCTAGTGCCGAACTCACAGCCTATAAAATACCTGTAAAGAAGAACTTCCAACAAATTCTGGAGCAGTGTAAGCCACAGAACATGGAGTGGAGGACATTTCTGTTCCAGAGAGACCAGAAAAATCAACACCAAAAGTCTGTTGTTCGGCCAAAACTGCAGCAGAGCCCAGTCCTGCCCTGGCCATGCAGCCCCGAGAGGAGCAGATCCAATCAGGCTTCAGGGACAGAATCTCCAGCAGCCACGCAGTTCCCTCCACCCATAGGCACAAAGGTCAGTGAGAGAGCCTGTTTGACTGGCCAAGAGGGGAGTGGGGTGTCTCCATAACTCAGGACCCCTCAGGAAGCAGCAACTGAGGCAGCAGTGGACAGGGGCTCCCAAAGCAGGCAGGAGCCTGGATCCATTGTTGAAGGTTTCTGTTGAGGGAGTTCCCTGAGGGAACTGAGCCTTGCATGGTGGCCCTGCCCCCACTTGAGCAGCTGAACTTAATCTCATACTAAATAGCAGCCCTGACCCCACCTGAGCAGCTGAACATAATCTCACAGTGAATAGCAGCCCTGCCCCTACCTGAGCACCTGAATTTAATCTTACATTGAATAGCAGCCCTGCCCCTGCCGATAGCTCTGAGTCTGGGAAGCAGCATTTGAACCTCAGACCCCAAGTACTAGCTGGGCAGATCTGGAAGCAAGGTGGGTGTGGAAAGGAATCTCAGAAGTCAAGTAACTGGCTGGGAAAATGCCCAGAAAAGGGGAAAAAAACAAGACCATAGAAGGTTACTCTCTTGGTGAATAGATATTTCTTCCATTCCTTTCTGATGAGGAAGAACAATGCTGACCATCAGAGAAAGACATAGAAGTCAAGGGTTCTGTATCCCAAACATCCAAAACAGATATTCAATGGGTTCAGGCCATGGAAGAGCTCAAAAAGGATTTTGAAAATCAAGTTAGAGAGGTGGAGGAAAAACTGGGAAGAGAAATGAGAGAGATGCAAGAAAAGTATGAAAAGCAGGTCAACACTTTTCTAAAGGAGACCAAAAAAGATGCTGAAGAAAATAACACCTTGAAAAAAGGCTAACTCAATTGGCAAAAGAGGTTCAAAAAACCAATGCGGAGAAGAATGCTTTAAAAAGCAGAATTAGCCAAATGGAAAAGGAGGTTCAAAAGTTCACTGAAGAAAATAGTTCCTTAAACATTAGAATGGAAGAGATGGAGGCTAATGACTTTCTGAGAAACCAAGAAATCACAAAACAAAACCAAAAGAATGAAAAAAAAAATGGAAGATGATAATGTGAAATATCTCATTGGAAAAACAACTGACCCGGAAAATAGATCCAGGAGAGACAATTTAAAAATTATGGGACTACCTGAAGGCCATGATCAAAAAAAAAGAGCCTAGACATTATCTTTCATGAAATTATCAAGGAAAATTGTCCTGATATTCTAGAACCAGAGGGCAAAATAAGTATTCAAGGAATCCACCAATCACCACCTGAAAGAGATCCAAAAAGAGAAACTCCTAGGAACATTGTGGCCAAATTCCAGAGTTCCCAGGTCAAGGAAAAAATATTGCAAGCAGCTAGAAAGAAATATTTCCAGTATTGTGGAAATACAATCAGG
>CM053772.1:199429684-199469052 GCA_028658325.1 Potorous gilbertii
CACTAGTCTAAATGAATGGAGCAATGTCATGATTTTAATGGAAAAAATAGGATTCAAAATGGAACTATTTCTTTATATAATATTCAGAAATATATACATATATAATTTATATAATATTTATATAATATTCAGAAAATCTTAAGAGGTAGAAAGCAAGATGAACCAATTCAAAGTTTATATCTTGGTATATCTTGGAATTAATAACACAATGCTAGCTCAAAACAAAAGCAGAACCATATCATTTCCCTATTTTTTTAAATTGTTGACTTTGATTAGAAGGAACAATTTGGCTAGACTCTAATGTCTTCTTAACACTATTTTAAAAATGCTGTCCAAGTGAATATGAACCCTATTAGGTCAACAAAATTTTATGGTTTAATTCCTAAGGAATAAAATTATTTAAAACATATATCTTTGTAGAACTCATCATCCAAGAAAAATGCCATGGAATGAATGTGCTGAGAAATCATATTGTTTACTCTATTTATGAAAAAAATAGTTAGATTTTGTAAACTATATAACCCATTATTATTCACTCCAGACTGCCAACAAAGATGACAACCTCTGCCCCATTTCAAGAACTATAATTTTGTGTCATGATAGTATGCCCTTTCTGTTGTTTAATTTGAGCCTATAAATGTGAATGGATATACAAATTAGATTATACAACAATAACAGCACTGATGCATTGATTTATCTAGAGTCATGTTAGCTTGAATCCATCCAAACATTCTGATGAAGAAATCATAAGCCACAGGGGACCCTCTGGGGGCTTAGAATGACCTTGAAGGAGAAGATATCATGGGTCTGTTCTATACTGGCAACCTCTTTCCCAATGGACAAGTACTATCCAGATATCCCACAATAACAGAGAACCGAGTTTATTTTACTCCATGTTGTGACTTTAGTACCTTATTGCTCTTCTAGATGTAAGGGACCATGTGGGAAATTCTCTTTTCTCAGTAAGAAGTGTGTTATTCAGGAAATCATGCTTCTCTGGGTAGGAAATTGGATCCTCAAACTCACAAACTTACATTCTTTCTGAGGCAAACATCAAGATTAATTGCTGCCCAGAAAAACTTCCTTACTTGTCTTGAAGTTTAGATTATTCAATCATGTTGCTTAACTAATTTCCTTCACATACACCCCTGCCCTCCTTGCCAGTGAGGAAACCAAATTTCAAGATTCCTGAAATTCAAGCTCCTAGAGTAGCAACCCATAGGATTCATCTAGAAAGCTAGGGATCAGAACATCACACTGCCCAGACCACATGGATTGGACGTATGTCTCTTTCTACTAAGCATATCTTCAAAGTTGCTTCTAAACATTTCTCCCTTCTTCTCCCCCTCCCCCACATATACACTATACTCTCAGGGATTTTATAGAAGAAACTTTGAAAGGAAAAATATCAGAAAGAGCCATGCCAACTTCCTTCTAAAAATTTAAGGGAGACGAGTGACTTCTGTCGTAAGAGTTGGAGGCAAAAAAGTTCATCTGGCAGTCATCTAGATGGAAATAGAATTCATTGCAGAGGATTTCCCTTCATTAGCTTGCAGTTAAGTAAGCCTTTGTTTGGGACCTTTGATGCATCTCCCTTTAAAGGGTAACTATGCCTACTGGTTCTTTCTTGAGATGAAGATGACATATCCTTATTAAGTCTCAGTGCCAGGGACTGCCCTTCAGGTTATTTGTTCAGTGTTAGCCCATGGCTTATACTGGAGGATGGGTTTTATTCATAGAAGATGACTGCCTGTCTACTAACCAATGCTTGGTGACAAAAAAAAAGAAAAGATAACAATAACAGCACTGATGCATTGATTTATCTAGAGTCATGTCAGCTTGAATCCATCCAAACATTCTGACTTAACAGTGATGAGCAAAAAGTCAATGTAACAAATAGCTATGATTGGAAGACTGGCTAGAGCATAACTTTCAAAGATTCTTAATCAAATAGAGATAAAGACAACATGCTGTAATAGAATTTGTTTTATCACATATTCTGTAGATGTGTGATCTTTGGGAAGCCACTAACTTTTCATTACTTCATTTGTAAAAATAGCTATATATACATATATATATATACATACATGCATATATACACATGTACATATGTACATATATACACATATTTGCATATGTATGTGTATATACAGCTAGATGGCAAAGCAGATGGAGGGCCTGAACTCCTCCTGAGTTCAGACACTTCCTCGCTGAGTGTCCCTGGGCAAATCACTTACCCTTGTTTGCCTCAGTTTCCTCATCTCTAAAATGAACTGAAAAAGGAAATACAAATCACTCTAGGATCTTTGCCAAGGAAATCCCAAGTGTGGTCACAAAGAGCCAGACACGACTGAAATGACTGAACAACAATAACAATATATATCTATGTGTATATCTACAGATGTAGATGTTGCTACCTACCCCGACAAGGTTTTTGGGAAGATCAAATGAGAAAAGGTTTGCATAGTCTTATGTAACCATAAGGAACTCATATTATTTTGACAGTCATGTGTTGTTTATAGTATAATTCATATTTAGACTTTATAAAACTTTAAGAAGCTAATTTTAACTGCACTGACATATCAGCAAATGAAAATTGCTTCTACCTATTTATAAATGAAAAAAAGCAAATTCCAAGTGCTGAATGAAGCTAATAGATTACAAACATTTTGAATGATGCCCAACTATAGCCAATGGATGAGAAACTCAGATTTGCCATCAATAGCACAATCAGCTTCTGGAAAAGCTTATCAAGAGCACATATGTGTCTCATCAAATGTTGACAGTTGATAAATCTTTAAAAATGTGATCTTAGAACCAAAAAGTATCTAACTTTTTCAAGGCTAGTTGCTTGAGAATTGATATCACTAGCATGTGAAAATAGTCTTTTTTAATTCTGGTTGACAGCAGGTAGTCAAACATGTGGTGGTAAGAATACAGATTTTACCAGTAAACTAAAGATCAGTTTTGAAAAGTGTGACATATCTATCAATATCCAAGACCTGCAAACAGATAATACACTTGTTATCAATCAGTAATGGGTTGTCACATCCAATAGAAGTCTTATATTGTTTGTGATGCAATGTATTAGAATGATAGGGTGAGCCTCACGAGCAATGTTGTACACATTAATCAAAGAGCAGGTTATCCTTGCCACCCATATTGAAAGGCAAATAGATCTACATTTTCTTTCAACCATAAGGAGACCTATGCTTTTCATTTCTAAGTCACTTCTTTGTTTTAATAAAATTACTAGAAAGAGGGGCATTGATTCTTTATATCAAATTAGCTTAAATTTTATAAAGCATTACAGTTTAAGCATTTTCACATCAATTAACCTCCCCACGGACACTCTAAGGTTGTTGGGGAAATTATTATTTTTCCACAGAACATAAATCACAGATTTTGAACTGGAAGGCATCCTAGGGGTCATCTAGTCCTGTCTCCTCATTCTAGAGATGAGTAACTGAAGACCAGAGATGTTAGATGACTTCATCAAAGTCAAACAGAAAGTAAGTAGCGGTACCTAAATTTAAATCTAGATCATCTGACTTTTCCTATGATACTCTGCTGTGACTGGGAGAGCGGGACAATGTATGTTATTCTGAGACTTACAAAATTTGTGACATACCTCACAGATATAAAATAGTTGAGTTAGAATTAATAACCTCTAAAGGTAGAATGAACCTTAGAGACCATTTTAACGAAATACCGTAATTATTCAGATTAGGCAACTGAGACTAAGAGAAGCATAAGGATCTGTCTGAAACCATATGGGTACTAGATAAAAAAGTAGAAATTTTAAATCAGGAGCACTGATTTTAAGTACCTTGATCTATAGCACATTATAGCACACTGACACTTTTTAGATGACTAGGCTATTATTTAGACATAGGAGGACAGAGTTAATAAAATTCATTGAGAATTTCAGTTGTAATGGAACAGGGAAGTTGGTGTGTGTGTGTGTGTGTGTGTGTGTGTGCATGCACAAACATGCAAAAAAAAATTGATGCATGGATTTCAGGCCATTTCATCCCATTCCAAAATGACATGTCAATCTGAAAAATAAGTATTGCTCACTTTGTAAAGCCAGCACCATAGTACCCTAGGGACCTGATAGAATTCATTGCTTCCCTAGGGAGGAGGGGAGTTAGAAGAATAAGAAGAAAAGAGAGAGAAATAGTAAGAAAGATGGAAAAGAGAATGTTGAATTACAAAGAGTTATTTCTTTCCTTAGCTTACAAGGAATCAAAAAGCTTATCATAAGAATAAGAATCCTCAAAGAGAATTAGAGACTTAGACGAAGAGGCTGAAATTATTATTTCTGAGAGTTTGAATTCAGACATATATGTATGCATGTATATGTGTATGTATATATGTACATATGTATGCTTTAGATTATACAATCTTAATTTTAAAATAATAATGTATATAATCCTCTACATTGTAAACTCCTTAGGGGCTGGTACTATGATTTTAATTAATTGTATTAGCACATAGTACAGTATGGAGAGAGAAAGAGAGAGAGAGAAGGAGAGAGAGAGAGGGAGAGAAAGTTTGATGTGATCATTGTCTGCAAGTCATGGCAGACTTCATTCACAGTGAAACAATTGGTTGAGCATATAGACATCACCAATATTAACAATTTGTTTAGCAAGACCCTAGAAAGATATTTCAGTTGCTTATAAAAGCCTTGACTGTACCTAGACCAGCATATCTCATCACTTTCAAGATATCTGAATACATTTGTGATGGTTTCCAGATCCCGAAGTTTTTGTGCTTACTTCTAGCTATTGCTGGTGATGGAGAATTTCCAGTGCTTATGGATAAACATGAATGTCACCTGTTAATTCAGGCTGCTGACCTGTCATAAGCTTTATGAGCTAACCACATAGTAGTCAAAGAAACTTGAAGAGAAGAAAATGCATTCAGTCATGACCTCTGTCTTCATGTGTCTGAGTTCAACTCCTGCATGTAATAATCTTCAAACCTATCAGTTTCATCAGGTCTGGTGGCAAAAAAATTAATGTGGTCATTAAGAGAATATTGACTCTTTGGGAAAAAACAGAAAGATTTTTTTTTTTTAGTTTCCATTAGCCTTTTTAGCCACACATATACCTATCATGATCATTCTCAGCAAACCTTTGATATGGAAATTATACACTGTGATGGTAAGGTAAGAATAAGTTGTACAAAATGTACTTAGTACTTGCATAGCAAGCCAAAATTTTCCTTTTGTTGTTGTTTTAAGCTGAAAATAAACTAAAGAAAAAATTATCTAATTGCTATTTGTAAACTCTAGTTGAAATTACTTTCATTAGTGAAAAAAGAAAAAAATGGAAATCCTTTAAACTTGAAGAATAAATTGTTTTGAAAGTCCAAGAGCCCAGAATAAAGCTGGTCTGTCAGATTTAATGTCTAGACATTTCACCTCTGTTACCTGTTTTGAGTTATATCACGGGATTTATAAGATTTAAAATAATAATATAACACATAAGCAATGTTTTAATATTTTCTCTTTAATAGACAACTGCATAGATTTAGGTAAGCCTTTCATTGTTTATATTTCTATGTGCATTTATTAATAGGAAGAGAACAAAAGTGCAAACATGTTTACATATAGTTAAATTTATTGCATTTTCTAATTAAATGGAATATCATTTTGTTTTCCTATAGGCTATTGAATCCATAGTTTGACTAAAAAATTCAAGTCAAATACAATGAAAAGTTGCTATTCATCGCATACTTTCCAGAAGGGAATAAATCTTTAATTTGTTCAATAAGTCACAAAATTAGCAAGATTTAAGAGAAGCAACAAGCATATATTTGTGCATGTATATGATTGTGTAATTTTAGATTGTTATGATTTGTATGACCCTTACCTTTTTAGTGACTTGTAGGATATAAAATATATAGTAACAATATTTAGGAACACACATATTTAATGCCAAACAGATTTTCCATATGTTGGACTATCCAAATTTCTTTTGGGGATAACCACATATAATTCTCAATATGGGAAGATTTTCAGCTTGATATTAATGTCTCAATATTATCATCCTGAATACAAGCATATTTCTAGGAAATTACAAATATTTTTCTCTTCTGAAATTACTTCTCATTAAATTAATTCGAAAATTAAAACTCAAGGAGACCTTAAAAGTCCATCTGTGCCAATATTACAATTGAGGAAATTGAAGCACATAAAGAGACTTGCCTAAGGTCACACAGCTAGTAAATGAAAGAGAAAGTATTTGAACCCAGGCTTTCTGCCTTCAGATGCAGTTTTGCTTAGTATTGATTCATCAGGATGACTGGAGATGGCCCAGCATACAATGTGAGACCCTTCCCCTTTCAGTCTTACCACATTTTCACGTTGAACGAGATATACTCATTCAATGAATGAATGGGCTTCTTTAAGTTACTCAGAGGATGGCTCCTTTAATAAAAAAATAAAATAATAAAAAAAATCACACACACATGTATATATATGTATACATACATACACACATATATATTATATATACACATGTATATGTATAATTTTTTTTTTATAATACTAATTTAGCTACCCATAAAAGTGCTACTGTTCGGCCTTCTCTGAACTACCAAAGAAAATACATACGCATTGATTTATACATAGGTATATACGTGCACATAAATATATATATAATATATAAATATACGTATATGAACTTCTTATACCAAGTTAAGCTTCAGATGACCTTAATATTCAGGTGACCTCCATATTAAAGATCACATCATAAAGGAATTATAGTGAAACATATAAAAATTCCCATCAGATCTCTGAAAAGTTAATGACCAAATAGGTAATAAAGAGGATCATAGAAGATAAAATGTATAATTTTGATTATAATTTGATTATCTAACATTAAAAAAGTTTTTGCAAATCAAATCCAGTAAAATTAAAAATCAAAGGGAAATGATTCACACAGGGAAATATCTTTGAGGCAAGTTTCTCTCATAAAGGTCTTACTAAGATTTATAAGAAACTGATGCAAATTTCTGAGAATAAGAGCCATTTCTCAATTGATATATGATCTCAGAATATGAAAAAGAAGTTCTCAATTGAAGAAAGCCCAATCATCTATAGTCATATTTTTTAATACGTCGAGTCACCATTAATTACAGAAATACATATTAAAGAAATTCTGAAATTTTACCTCACACCCATCTTATTGGCAAAAATGACCAAAAAAATGGAAAAGTATAAATATTTAAGGGATCATGGAAATACAGACATTTTGATGCCCTGTTGGCAGACCTGTGAACAGGGTCAACCTTTCTGGAGAGCATTTTGGAATTGCATACAAAATGTTACTTAACAGTTCATTTCCTTTGACCCATTACTAAATCTGTATTCAAAAGAGATTGAAAAATTAAGAAAAGATCCTATGTGTACATACATACATATATACACATATACACATATACTCTTTTTGGTGTGGCAAGGAAACAGCAAAAAATTGAAAATTAAAGGGATGCCAATCCTTTGAGAAATAACTGCCTGAATAAATTTTGGTATGTGATTATGGTAGAATACTAACATGCTATAAGAAATAAGAAATAGGTGATTTTAAATTGACATGGAAAGACTCTTATGAAACAAGGTGAGGTGAGAAGAACCAAAAGAACAATTGATACTATAATACTAAAAATTAACAACTTAACGACTTTAATGTGCTGATGAGAGATAAAATTAACAGAACTAAGAGTTTATCTGTACAAAACAACATTGTAAATATACAACTTTTAAAGATACCAGAATTATGATCAATATAACAATCCATGCTTCCATAGAACTGATGATGAGACACATGCCTCCTGATAGGGTACAAGATAGGCATATTTATTTTTTCACATTTTAAAAATAGTTTAGATAAAACCATACACAATATTAACTATCGCTAGCATTCATATAGCACATACTATATGCTAGACACTCCTAAGCATTTTACAATTATTTTTACAGCTATTAGGTGTCTGAGCCCGAATTTGAACTCAAGTCTTCCTGACTACAGGCCTAGCATTCTATTTTATTGTACCATGTAGCCACCCCAATAGATAACTAACAGGTTTTTAAAAGAAATGATCATGGTTTGAAATAATATTTTACCTTGTGAAGGTAAATGTCAAGAAAAACAATCACATTCGCCCTGCAAGTTTTATGGTTCCACTGTTATATATTTTTAAAATTTTGTTGATAAGTTTTATTTTTACAAAAGTTGGCCATTCTTCTAAGAACTGCATTCTGCCTTTGGATATGAATGCTTGGAAACGAATATTTGATCAAGAGCAAGATTTTATGGGCCAGTTGGCCACATTTCTCTCCATATAGGTGAGAGTGTTCAGCCTTGGACATTAGTAAACAATTTGTTTGTTTCTAGAACTTTCATTGTTTGTATCCAACATTGGCTTTTCAGACTTTAAAAAACAAATGCTGTCAATGCCTTCATAGAACTTCTAGACTTCTGTCATCCTACAAGCCTACTTTGTTTCTTTTTTACCTTTGAAAGAAAAAATAATACTGAGCGTTCCAAAAACTTTCCCTCCAACAGTTCTTAGGCTTTGTTCTGTATTATTAAGTAGAATTTCTGTTATTTTTATTCTAATTTTTTCTTTTGAAAATTGACTATCTATGAATGTATTAATTCTCTATTAAGCAGATTACTTGTCCCCAATCCAGTCCCCAACAATGGCATATGTTGCACTGCACAGAATCTTAGTATCTTAGAACTGAAAGAGACCTCAGATATTCTTTAGTTCAACCCTTACCCAAAGCATGAATGCCATCAGTAACATCATGGAAATGGTCCTTTTGTCTATCAGTCAACGGGCACTTACTAACTGTATACTGCATTCTAGGTGCTGTGCTAGAAATAATTGACAAAAAGAAGAAAATGAAATGGCTCCTGCCCTCAAGGAAATTATACTCTATCAAGGAAGACAGTATGTTTATACTAGAATATTATTAATTACATTATATATGTTACATATAATATATTTATAAATTTATGTGTTATATATCATGCATCTTACAACATCAAGCATATGTTTTATGTGTTAATGGGGAGAGGGAGCCCTAGCACTATATATTAGTGGATGAAAAAGGGCTTGAGCATTTGAGTTTAATTTTGCGGGAAAATGAGGTTTTAAGACGTACAGATGAGGAGGGAATACATTCAAGATATAGAAACAGCTTGGATAAAGCCAAAAACCCAAAAGATGTAATATTTCATGTGAGGAACAGCATTTAAACAAGTTAGACTGGATGACAGAATGAAAAAAAAGAGGATTTTAATTTCCAAATAGATATTCATCCTTGGATTTGAGATGAGAAAAAAATAGTAGAGAGTCACTGGAATGTACTGAATACTGGAATGATCTAAAAAATCACTTGGCAACTATGTCTTCAACTATGTCTAAACTCAGAGTTATGAAGAGCTGAGTTCAAATCCCATCACAAATGCTTACTAGTTGGGTGATGCTAGGCAAAGTATTTAATCCCTCTTCAATTTCCTCATCTTGAAAATGAAGGGCTTGGACTCAATAACTGCCAAAATCTCTTCCAACTCTAAATCTATAATCTTATGATGCTCTGACAAAAGCCAAATTGGACTTGCCCATAAGGAGTTTACATTCTATTCTGAACAAAGTAAGAGAGGGAGTGTATAAACATAAGAGAATTTCAAATGTACACAAAATATGTAAAATTACAAAATAATTTTGGAGTGGAAGAGCAAGAACAAAGCATTTTAGAATTCCCTCTGTAAGTACTGAAAGAATAAGAATGAGGAAAATTGAATAAATATTATGTTTGTTTTGAAAATGTAATTTAGAAATACTTGCTCAGCTATTGCTCTGCCATGTTGCTATGCATATATTAAATTCCAGGATACACCTAAATAAACCCTGACTAACTAAATAGGAAATAAGAAAAGCTTTGTGTTTGTTAAGCTTTATTGCCATAAAGAAAAAAAGTAGCATCTCAGGAGGCATGTTCATTATTCTTTATATTAGACATGCTAAGCTGTTGAGAACGGGTGCCATGCTGTTTTTATGATGTGTTTTTCTCTATGGCACCTGACATTCATTTATTAATGCTGTGGTAGCTAATATTTAGTACCTTCAGGAAAAGGTATTCATCCTGTTATTGAAATACCCCAAATAACGATAATGTTAAGGAGTGAATTCAAAAGAATCCTTTCTTTTTCCTCTGTGGGTTGGCCCTTCTTGAAAATGCCTTTTCCATAGAGTCTCAGTTTACTTCCTTTGGGTAAATAATATGAAAATGTACAGCTCTTTCTTGCCACCTAGAAGAGAAAGTGGAAATAATTTCTATTTCAGGTGATAAAGAGGCATTCCCTTGTGAAAGTATGGATTTGGAAGAAGCATGCATTTATTACCAACCTAACTATTAATAAACTGTCAATATAGTTTTGTTAGGTGTGATGGGAAAAAGCACATATTCTTAGTTAGGGAAAGGATATATACTTAAAGTGACCACTAAGAAAGAGCCCTAATATTTTATCATTTTATTCTACTAAGAAAGCCTTGATAATTAAATCATTGTGTAGGCTGTGTAATCTACAATTGTCAGACTTGTGACTTAATTTTATGGAGCCTTTGGCAGAATAGGAGAAGGAACATTGGATTTACAACAGAAAGCCTAATTCTAACTACTGGCCTTCCTATTTATCAGGTGTGATCTTTGATTCATTACTTAGCCTCTTGGAAACTATCTGTAAAATTTAGGTAAGCATACTTATCTTACCTCATAAGATTTTGAGGGGACCAAGTAAGATCATTTCCATTCAATGTCATTTAAAAATGTGAGCTACTATTACTCTTATGGACAACTATAAAATGTTATTTGGAAGGAGGTATTATGTGATTTAGATGGACAAAATTCTGTTAAAGCCAACAATAGTTTGCCACCAGTGAAAACATATGAAAGATTCTTGGCATATATTTTCATTCCTACAAAAACACATAGATAGGGCTTATGAGGAGTATCTGATATATATTAGACCTCAAAAAAATAATTGCATAGAAGACTTGATTTTATATGGCTAAAAGCTTAGATTTATTAAAGTCTGGGGAATTATGACTCTTTGTAGCTGATGTATGACCCAGAAGAAATTTGATCGCATATTTATCAAGAAGTCTCATTAAATTTTTTTTTCAGAAATAGAATGTATTAAAATAAGATCTTTGCACTAAATTCTAAGAATGCAGCCGTTTGCCCACTCTCTTTCAACTGGTCAAAATTCAGAGAACCATTTGCAACCATTAAGAGCAAATTAAACAAGGGAGTTAGAACTTTTCTTTGGGTAACCTTCATATCATCCAACATAAAAATGAAATAGTCTAAGCTATAGATTCATATGAAGTCCATAGATTAAAAATTAGACCAATAAAACATTAAAATGAGTTAGAAATCTGGTTGGAGAAAACATTGGTCCCTTGTAAATCCCTAAGATTTTTAATTTGCAAATCATGGAGAAAAAGTGTGTATGTGGAGGGTGGGAGAGGATGTGTATGTGTGTGTGGGGGTATGATTTGTCTAGAGAATATCAAAGCATTCTGTATTTATTAAATTATAATCATTTACTTATCTGTGTACATGTTGTTTCTCCTTATTTGGATTTAAGCTCCATGAGGACAGACACTGCTTAGTGTTATCTCTGTATGCTCTCAGTGCATGGCAGAAAGAAGGCACTCAGTGATTGATTATTTAATTAAATTGAACTTAACTGAATTAAATTAAAAAATAATTCATAGAGGAACATTTGCTTTTAAGCTGAGTGACTATCTCAGTTAGGACCCATTGCTTGGCTGAGAAACTGTTAAAATTTTAACATTGCATTTTTATTACTAAGTGGGCAACTCCAAGTGAGAAGTAACTGAATTTTCCCGGATTTCTTTTGACAAAAAGTTTGGCCTTACTTTCATAAAATGAGGATCTATTTTGCGCTCCTGGAAGATAAAAACTGTCCGAGCAACTGAAGATTGTAAACTGTTTTCTTCCTTCCTAACAAAGGCTAACATGATTACTTTGATAAATGAGTTTGGAATAAAGGTTTAGATTGTATATCTGATGCAGATGTACCTCAATTGGTAGTTCATTATATCTGCATATTAGATAAAATACATTTTAGAGGAGCTTATATTATATAAAGTAGGATAATATGCACATGTATAATTTTATTGCCACTCTGGTCTGCAGGGAAAAATCATAAAGAATATTTAAAATGTCCTGAAGCATGATAGAACAGTGGAAAGGTTAGCATCAGAGACCCTCAGTTTATATCCTGGCTGTTTCATTTATTATCTATATGAACTTGGCCAGATCACTTAATTTCCTTAGTACTTGGTTGCCTCATCTGTAAATTGATGGGATTATGCAAAATAACTTCTAATGTGACTTCCTGCTGTAAATTTATAATCCTATGAGAAGTGGAAAAGGCAAAAGGGGAGTAACCTCACAAAAGTATAAGGGAAAGAAATACTCCTTGAGGACAGACCCTGACTTTTGCCTTTGGTTGTATCCCCAGTGTTTTGTCTGGTGTCTGACATATAATACTAGTAGGCATTTAATAAGTGTTTATTTGATTGATTGATTGATATATTTATTTTATATCTATCAATCTATTTATTGGTGATTGATTAGCGCAGAACCATTCCACTATGAAATCAACTATTGATTTTTCCTGCATGGTTTCTTGGGAACTCCAATTTTTGTGTTGCTCAGGGTTGATTCTATTACAATATTTTTCACAGAGTTTCTCTTTTTCAGTATCATCTATCTTGTAGTCATGATTACCGTTTTTGGTTTATTCCCACACCCTTCATTGTGTGTTTGTATTTCCCTAAGGCTGCGAGCCATTCCAAAAGCATTGTGAAAATTGTTTTGTTCAGCAGATTTCTTGTCATGCATGTAAACGTGTGTTGCCTATTTCAACTAGCCTTCAAAATACTGTTCTCCTCTGGTGATCAGAGCTGCCTTTTTGTGTTTGCTATGTGACTTCTGGCTAAAGTCAGCTTTTCCTTTTCGATGAAACTTCAAAAGATACCTTGTTCATAATGTTTTCCTGGGGTAATCAGCTTCAGTTTGGGGAAAAATGCATTTCTGAATCAATGTTATCTTCATTTATGTTTCATGAATAAGACACAGACTACTGGATGCTTTTTTTTACTATTAAATGGAACTGGTTAGCTCCTCTAGTGTTAACACTGAAGAAGAAGGATGTCTGCTATCAAGAATAACAAAACATTTTGTTTTCCTTTTAAATACAGAGTACTTTTATATTTTGACTTCTGCATTAATGCAGACTCAAATTGGTTCAGAATACTAAAATCTTGAACAAAGGGATCTTTTCTATTTGAATCTCTGATCCTATGATCCTACATGTGCATATGCTGTGCCATTGAAAGAGCTAATTTCCACTTCCATTGGTAGCGATAAACATCTGCCTACCCATTTCTTTCCCCTACTGTTGTGGGTGCCAGCCCCTCCCTAGATAGGAAAAATTTGGACTCATTGTCTGAGTCAGTGGTGAAGAGACTTTGAAGACCACTGAATCCAATCCTCTCATTTTACAGATAAGGAATGAGACTCAGAAAGTTTAAATGACTTGCCTGTGGTTATACAGTTGCTGAGTTACTGAGGCAATATTAGGTCTTCCAGACTCTAATCCCAACACTAGATCCATTATGTTGTAGAGCTTTTTCATGTTGCTTAAGAGAGGAGAGGAATTAGCTTCAAAGACTCTCATGAAAAGAGGTGTTGAGTTTTTCCATTAAGAAATGAAGATTTATGCTTGCCATTGTTGTCAGTGCTGTGCAGTCATTCAGTCATGTCCAACTCTTCATGACCTTGTACATCATATTGTCCATGGGGTTTTCTTGGCAAAGATATTGGAGTGATTTTCTATTTCTTTTTCCAGTGAATTAAGGCAAATAGAGGTTGAGTGACTTGTCCAAATTCACATAGCTAGTAGATGTCTTTGGCCAGATTTGAACTAAGGTCTTCTTGACTCCAGACCCATTGCTCTATCCACTGAAACACCTTGCTGCCCCTATGTTTGCTATTACAATGGTATAATTTGGGAGATTTTTAGTGCTATTTAGTTAATGGATCCTTAAGGAATGAATGGATAAATGGTGGATGAAAGGAAGGAAAGTGAATATTATAAGATTGTCGTAGTGTCCTGAGAAGGATAAAGAGTCATGAGGAATATAACAGTAGTCTTCTCTACTACTAAATGTAGAAGTCCCCAGGAAGCTTAAAAACTCTGAGTTACCCTGACTGAATAAAAACAGTAGTTATTGCCTAGCAAACTCAAATAGAAAAGATCCCTGTAGTATGCATGTTGACTTAAAAAAATATATATTAATATCATCTATGTTGTAATGTATTTTTGTTTATATCCCTTAGGTTTTCTACCTGGCAACAAAAGTGAAGGATGAGGGAGATTTCTGCTTTTCCTTTGGGAATTTTCATGGCATTGTTGATGGGCTGGATAAAATTGGTCAGTTTTTCAAACCTTTTGTGCTTGGCACTTCAAACACCAGTGTTCCTCCTCCTCACTCAGCAGCAATGGCCACTTGCCATAGTTTTCCCCTACTGTTCTTTCTAAGTATACATTTAGTCATCCAATTGGTAAGTGTCTATGATTTCACTTCTGTGGGAAATTCCAAGTATGAAAATTTCCTCCACTGGAGAAAATTATCAATTCATCTGCAGCGAATAGTGTTAAAGAACATCATAGTGTCCTTCAGAAATTAAGTGACTTCCATAGGGTCATCCAGATAGAGTGTGTCAAAGGGAGGACTTGAATTCAAATCTTCTTGAATCCAAAGCTACCCTTCTACTTATTATGCCATATTACTATGCTGCTTTGCTTCTATTTGTTTAATTATTTCCAAATATGCAAACATTTTGAATATTATGTTTTTTTTAACTTGCTTTAAATGGTTTCTGATACTTTATATACTAAAACACTGGGGAAGATGGAAATATTTTTCAAATTTTTCTAAAATTAGTATCCAAGGATATTCTCTCTACTTGATCATTGTGACAGGGATGGTCTTAAATGGGGTCATCAAGACAATCCTGGATGATGTTTCCACTTTCCATACGTTTGCTTGTGTTCTCTAAATACATTTGATAGCATTTAAAACAACCTAAAATGCCATAAATTTGGGCTGTCTGGGCCAAGATACAGTAATGGTCCTTATACTATTCAGGTCCAGTTGATAAAATGATTTAAATCAAAAGGTTTGTTGTTCCTCAACTGTAAAATAAGATTGTGAGGTTCTTAGTGCTGGGGTCACTTCTAGCCCAAAATCTTACTTCAGAAATTCTGTCAATACGTATTTATTAAGTGATAGCGATGTGCCAGACACTGAACTACGAGCTTCAGGTTTTTGAAAAAGGCAAAAAGACAGTCCCTGTTCTCAAGAATCTCACAGCCTGAGGGGGGAGACATAATTGCAAGCAACTGTGTACAAATTAAATACATATAGGACAATTTGGGGTAACAGAGGAAGGAAATCAGGAGGTAGAGATAACGAGGGAGAGTATTTCAAGCATAAGGACAACCTGAAAATACCTGGAGTCTGAAGATGATGTGGCTTGCTGGCAGAACGAAAAGGAGACCAGTGTCACTGGGGTGCAGTGTATGTTGGGGTTGGTAGAGGCATCATGCACACTGGGGATGTTGAGTAGGGTGCAAGTCTAGAAAGGTAGGAGGGGCTGGATAGTGAAGGCTCTTGAATGCCAAACAGGATTTTAGATTTAACCCTGAAGGTGACAAAGAGCCTTTGTACTTCTTGAATATGACTGTGCATACTCAGATTTGTGCTTTGGAAAATTAATTTGACAGATGAGTGGATGATGGAATGGAGTGGAGAGACACTTCAGACAAGAAGACCTATGACCCCTAAGGATATCTTTAATACAGCAATCATACAAAAGCTCAGTAAGTATCTCTTTATATAGAACTTTCTGCAAAGTGCTACAATGAATAGTGTCCATTGTCATTGACATAGTGAAAAACTTAAGACATATACTTGAGAAATTAAATATATATATAACATATATATTATATATATATATCACAACATGGTATAAAAATAACTATTAAATTGTAAGGTACTTGTCATAAATACTGTGGTGATTTCAAAAAAAGAGATGGATCTTTCGGTTTTGATAATGGATCAAATGAAAATCTGTCTTCTTGCTCATAATATCAAACATTGGTTGGCAATGACAATCGAATGTGTTGGTCAATTAGCTAAAAATAATTCTTTCCACCAATAATCACTTTCTGACCCAGTAAGGTCTTGTGAAGTGGCATCATGTTTCCTACAGAGATCTGTAAGTCAGATTTTGTCACTGCCTTGAAGAGATTAGTCAATTGGCTGCAGAATTTATCATAGCTGGTGACATAGTTTTATCTGAAGGATAGTTTTAGGGGTGTTAGACATGTATTTTTCACTGGCAACTTTCAAGTTTGAGATAAGAGATGCTCTGATTATAAAAGTATATACTTGAAAGGTATCCTCTTGAAGAAGGAATAAGTCTCAGAAGAAAGTGTGGTTCTGGGCTCCGATTTGTTCATTCACCTAGTAGTACTTATCAGGATGTTGAAACTATTCTCTATTAAGAGTTCACATGGAACTCTTATCATTATTTTGCTAAACAACTGTTACTTCTGCCATTTCACACTTGCTATCTATTCTAATAGCTTTATTGATATCTCTAGGACCAGCACCAAGCCTGACACAGAGTCAGTACATAGTAATTTTCATTCATCCATTCATTCATTCATGACCACTATGGCAAGTTTCGAGAGCCATGTTTCATCAGTCTTTTGAAATTGTTTGACCCCTGTGCCGATTAGAGCTCTTAAGTCTTTCATAGTTGTTCTTTTTTGTATTATGTAGTGTACTAACATAAATTCTGGGTTCTTTTTATTTCATTCTGTTTTAGTTCATACAAGTCTTCTTAAGATCCTCTGAATTCCTTGTAGTTGTCTTTGCTTATGGTTCAATAGTATTCCACTATATTCACCTATCACAATTTGTTCAGCCATTCCTCAAATGATAGGCACCCACCTTGTTTCCAGTTCTTTTCCCACAAATATTGCTGCCCTAAATCCATCTGTACAAATGATACAAAATGCTTTTTAAAGGATTTTTAGAAATACAAATGATATGGGGTCTATCTTAAACTAAATCACATATAGACAATGAAAATATGGCTGTCTATAGTTCAGAATATTTTCATATTTGCTTTATCATTTGATTTTCACATGCAGTTCTGAAAGTTAAGCAACACAGATATCATTATTCACATTTTAGAGATTATTAAACTGAAGATCAGATAAGTAAATAACTTTCTTATGGATATTTGGCTAATAAATGACAGATTTAGATATTTTTATGTCTATGTGAAGCAATCTTCTTCCACCACCTGATGTGGTCCATGTCCACATCCTACTCAGCCAGCTTCCTCCTGAGCTCCCACCTTCACATCATCATTTTTCACCACTGACTCAGACAGTGAGTCCAAATTTTTCCTATCTAGGGAGGAGCTGGCATCCAATATAGTGAGGGAAAATGATGTCAATTTGCTGCTGAGTGAGGAGGAGGAGCACACTAAGCATGGTATTTGAAGTGCTAAGCACAAAAGGTTCTGACCAACCTTATCTAGCCCATCAACCATGCCATGCAAATTCAGGATGAGCTCCCCAGAAAAGCATTTAGAAAGGTCAAGAACACTAGACAAAGCAGATCTGTTTCTTGGCAGATCTGGAAGATTATTTCAAAGAGCTATAGTAGGACAAGGAGAGAGAGAGAGAGAGAGAGAGAGAGAGAGAGAGAGAGAGAGAGACAGAGAGAGAGAGAGACAGAGAGACAGAGAGACAGACAGAGACAGAGACACAGATAGAGACAGAGAGACAGAGACAGAGAGAAACAGAGAGACAGAAAGAAAGAGACGGAGAGAGACAGAGACAGAGATACTCTTGGTTCAAATCCTGTATTGCTGCTCATTGCTTGTGTGACCTTGAGGAAGTCACTGATCCTCTTTAGGGGATTAAGGGGAGTAAATTAAATGATTTCTAAGGTGCCTTCCAATTCTCAATATATATTCATCTCCTTTCTTCACGCTAAGCTATAACTCGAAAAAGAATTGCCCAAAGGGAAAAAGATCATCAGATCAGAGAGCTTTGGAAGGAATAATGTGTGTCTCACGTTCATCTAATAAATATTAGTTTCCTGAAGAAGAAAAGCTTGAACTGAGACTTGAAAAAGATGTAAAACTGTTTTAAGTCTGAATATAATGAAAGCATGAAAAAAATACTTGGAAACATAAAAAGTACATATGGAAGAATAAAAAAATAATTCAAAGGAAGAAATCTAAAGAGAATGTCAAGGTTTAAGGGGAATATTATGAGTCATACAGAAGTGTTCTGGAGATTCAAAGAGATCTGATTTAATGTTGATAATGAAAATATTACTGTGGCAAAGAGGAGAGTTTTATGGAGAGTTTTAAAGGAAGTAGAGATATGGAGGGGAAAACCACCAAAAGAATAACATGCTAGAGGGAGGGAAGACAAAGAGAATTAGAGATTTAACAAGAGTAAAAGCTGGACTTGAACTTGGCATAACACTGCATCATGGTCAGTCTCCAAGTTAGAGAAGTCCTCAATGTAAGAAGTAGCTCTGACACATACCAGTTGTGTGACCTATGGTAAAGAAGCCATTCAATCTCTTTGTGCCCTTGACAACTTTTTTTTCAAATGTTCATCTGTCTTGGTAGAGAATTCCCCATATCACTGAAATCATAGGTCTGATCTACAAAAAAAGAATTTAGATTTTTGAATATATGTGCCTCCAGAATTGTAGTGTTGAATTTCAAGTAGAGATGAGTAGTTCTGACTTGAACAATTTTTTTAAAGATAGTGATTTTATATGTCTATAAAACTCCAGTTAAATCTCAAATGGAAACTTCTAGACAGACAAGAGTCCTTTAAATTCCTCCTATTTTGGCCCTCTTTTTTTGAAACTGCTAATTGATAGCATTCCATGTCTGGAGAGGAGATTATAGGTGGGCTTGATATGTGGCTGCATCTATGAGCCAGCTGGTAGGAAAGGCCTCTTCTTTGTTTCAAAGCACAAGTACATTGTTGTCTTTTTCCCTCTCATTTGTTTATACTTCTAATATGAGGTTGGATGCTATAGACAGTAAAATTTTCCATGTTCAGTAATGTCCCAAATACCTAATAGGCCCTTCCAAAACTTTAATTTCAAGGAAGAATGGTGTCCCAGTACGACTTTGGCCACTCCTAATTTTCCAACAGCAGTTGTAGCGTACTTTTTGCCTTCATTCACTAGAAGGAAGATAATCCAACAGAAATAAGTAGCAAAGGCACATAGACAGCAATCATATATCATTAGTCATGCTTACTTTGCTATTATCTTGGATTCCCTTTAAGTACTGATGTTAACAGAGTACTCTTGTTGCACAATTCCCATGACTCAAATACTTAGAGAGGTCTCATCTTCCATGGTAGGTGCCATTTGACCTCCTCCTAAAATATTTGGATTTGCTTCAATGTTTTTTTTTTTTTTACCAAGATTCAGTTTGGTTATAGAATATAGCTGTCTACAACCTAATGATATCTGCTCTCACATGTTTATGCTAGGCATAGATATAATGCTTTCTGTGTCCTGAGAAATAGATTATGGCAAAGAAGGGAGTTGGAGGAAAAGGAATAGGTATTTGACTAATGGGTGTTGCTGAAGGCTGGGAGGCAAAAGTAATAGTGTAAATTACTCTTGGAAGGTTAGGTGACTTGCTCAGTTACACAGCTAGAAAACAAATTGAGAGAAAAGTACTTTCTAGCTCCCTAATTTTTTGAGACTGAGTATCAGAAGCAGGATTTGAACCTGGCCTTCTACCTGACTCCAGGTACCATACTCTCTCCATTATACCCCACTGCCTCTTCTGACTGGATACATCAATTTGACATATGGTCACATCTTGTGTAGTACTATATGACTTTGAGGAAGTTACTTTACTTTGGGTATCAACTTCCACATCTAGAAAACATTGATCTATGACTAAGGTTTGTTATAATCTTTAAATAATTAAGTCTCAGAGCCTATGACTCTGGGTTGAGAGGTGTGATAATATGGCAAGACATTACTCTATGTATTATCCATCTACTTTAAAATATTCAGTATCATTATGGCTTTAAAATGTTCTTAGAAATTATGTTGATTACACATGAGCATGTTCTGAGTGATTCCAGGAATGTAAATGATGGCTTGGTTGGCTAAATCCAGCTTGAATTACTTCAAGAAAGATAAGCCAGAGGAGAGTGATGAAAAGTTTAAAATCTTCCAACCTCTACAGGCAGCTGTCATTTCATTTTATATTCTTTGGATAATGGGCAATTGCAGCAAAGTCTGCTGCCTCAGAGTTTTGAAGTGGAATTGGAATATTTCCTCAGTCTTCCCTTCATCCCTGTTACAAGTAACACACTCCTCTCTGAGGATTTAAGAACTGCTACTTGTCACCTTTATATCCCCAATCAGGAAGGAAACACATATAGCATAGCATTTAATCATTAAAAGATTTGAATTACATTCTCCTTAAGGATACATATTTTATCAATGGAATGACACAAAAGACCATTTCCTATATTTTAATATACTTGTGTCTATAATTTGTACAGCTTTATGAGTATCTTTCAGAATAACTTGGTTTCCTTATTGATAACAGAACTGCAGTTTCCTCTCTGCTTTTTTCCCTAATTCATGAATACAGTGATAAATACAGTGTCCCTAAAACTTCCATCTTGTTACCTCATTATTCTATGCTCCCAGAGACATAATTTTAAAGTATGTTTTGCATGAAAGTGAGTTGCAGTCTATCCTTTTTTCATGTTGTTTAAGACAGTGTGGTTTACTAAAAAGTCTGTGACTAGTTCAAAAACTTGGGTTTTGGCCCTAGCTCTACTGCTTGCTATCCACTATTATAGGATTGCTACTTAACTTGTTTGAGTCTTGTTTTCCTCAAAAAGAAATTTATTGTGGAAGTAGGTACCTCCCTACCTCCTTTCTGAGAAGTGTGGAGGGGATGCACTGCTTTAACATGACCAGTTGGGGATATGTTGTTATTCAGGAGAATGGATCTGAAGCGTCAGCGTCATGACATGAGGGCTATAATATGCTAGCGACAACTGACATTTGTATAACACTTTAATGATGGCCAAATGCTTTTAGTAGCGATATTATTTGGCCCTCATAAAAACGCTTTGAGGTGATTGTGACAGGTAATATTATTCCCTTGTTACTGATGAGGAAACTCGTGGGTCGGAGAAGCTAATTAATTTGTTCATAGTCAAACAATTACTAAGTATAAGATATGAGATTTAAAGTCCTGACTCCAACTTTAGCAATTCTTCTGCTTGACTGCTCTGATTATTTTTAGTCCTTTTTCGATTGTGTTTATCTCTCCGTGACCCCATTTGAGATTTTCTTGACGAAGATACTGGAGTGATTTGACATTTCCTTCTCCAGCTCAGTTTACAGATGAGGAACTGAGACAAACAGAGAGTTAAGTGACTTGCCCAGAGGCCGGATTTGAATTCATGAAGATGAGTCTTTTATGATTCCAAGTCAAGCATTCTATCCACTGTGCCAACTAGCTGCCCTCTAATTTTCACTTGTGCTAGTGTTGAGACATGATATTTCCAGAAGATATCTGGGAGAAAAATCAAACAAACAAATACAATCCCACAATGACTGGAGATTTTCAAGACTGGGGCAAGTGAAAACACTCAAGGGTACAAGTAGCTTTTTCATCATTGCTATTGTTTGAAGGTGGGAAATTTAGAAAACAAATCAGGTCAGAGGAAGTGAAACACCGGCCAAGAAGATGGTGTCACAGAGTAGGGCTGATTTCTGGATCATGACTTAAGATTCAGAAGTGATGGGCTCTCGAATGGTGATAGAATATATATTTGAGAGGCAGAAGGGAATACTGTAGAAAATACTAGATTTAGAGTCAGGAAGACCTAGGTGAAAATCCTGCTTCTTATACCTGAGCACGTCGTTTCACCAGCTCTCTTGACTGTAAAAGGAAGGGGTTGGAATGCATGGCATCTAAGATTCCCTTCAAATTGAAATCTAATACTATAAAAGAGCTCTGGGGGTAAAAAAGTTTTGTTTTGTAGCTGTTTTGTTTTAGGAAAGATTTAAAATTGAATGACTGAAAAAGAAGAAAATGCCTCTCTACCTAAACCAGATGTAGTAGAAAGCAGTAGGTCTGACACAGAGAAGGAAATGAGAGCTGGAAGTCAGTCCTTGAAACAGGATGGATCTTCTTCATCTTACATCACTAGGTGTAGGTGTTGTCCTTTACTACTCTTCTTTCGTATGTTTTACACTAAAAGGGTGGCATTTCTACTTGCCAAGGCCATCTCCTCTGCATGAATCCATGATCCTCTCACTTCTTATTTTCAGGAAGTTGTCCCCTCTGTCTTCCCTACCCTTTCATTCTTCTATAGTTTCTCTCTATCTACTGACTTTTTGCTGTTTACAAATAGACCTGTGTCTTCCCCATTAAAAAACTAAACCAAAAAAACAAAAGATCCCCCATACTTGATCCATGTATCCTTGCTACATATTTTCCATTATCTCTTCTCCCATTCATAGCTAAACTGATTGAGAAGGCAGTCTGCATTTAATACTTTCATTTCCTTCCCTTGCACTCTTCTAAATGTCCCAGTTGATTTCCATCCTAATTATTCAAACAGGGATTGCTTTCTCTGAATTCACCAAAGATCTCTTAATTGTAAAATCTAATGGCCTTTTCTCAATATTCATCCTACTTGATTATTTTCAGCCTTTAAAACTGTATTGGATTCTTTTAAAACTTTAAAGATTCTTTCTACTGTCTTGACTGTCATTTCATAGGCTTTCTCTTGGCTCTCCTACTGACTACTCTTTCGTCATTTCTGAAACTTTGTAGAAGTCATGCCTCCTAACTGTGGCTATCTCCCTCTCCCAACAAAGGTTCATCCTGGGGCCCCTTCTCTTCCCTTTAGAAACTGTTTTGTTTATTGATTTCATTAGGTTCAATGGATTCAATTTCTATGTGGATTATTCTCAAAACTATTTATCTAGCTCTAGTATCTCTCCAGACATGTAATCTCACATCAACAACTATCTACTGGATATCTTGAGTTGATTATTTTCTAGACATTTCAAACTTAAAAAGTATAGGAAAAAAACACATTACCTTTACCCTACCTTATTCCCAAATTCTCTATTTCTGTAGAGAGTGGAGCAGCTGGGTGGTACAGTGGTTAGAACACCAGTGCAGGAGTCAGGAGGACCTGAGTTCAAATCTCACCTCAGACACTTGACACTTACAAGCTATGTGACCTTGGCAAGTCACTTAACTGCAATTGTCTCATCCTGGCTCATTTCCATTCCTGATGAATATCTGGTCTCTGGCTCCAGATGGCTCTGGAGAGGTGAGGCTGGTGACCTGCACATCCCTCCCTCACTCAGAAAAAAAGTCAAGTGCAAGTCATGTCATCATTTCTCTGATGGCATGGTCTTCTTTGGCAACGAAGGACAAACACACACACATTTATATAGAGAGTAAGACAATCATTTCAGTGACCCAGACTGCCAACCTAGGTGTAATCCTCAATTCCTCTTTCTCATCCTACATATCTAATATGTTGCTAATCTTATTTTTAATTTCAAGCAGCCAAAATAGTGGTATGTCCTGATGTCTAGACTAATGCAATGATCTGCTCTTTGGTTTCCTTGTCTCAAATTTCTTCAAACTCCAAGTTATTCCCCACCTAACTGCCAAACTGATCTTTCTATGTCTAAATACAGTCACGATGACCAACTTTGCCAACTCCCATTCAGCAAACTCCAGTGAGCAAATTCTGCTACTTCTAAGACCAAATATAAAACACTCTGGCTTTTAAAGCTTTTCAACACTTGGCTTCTTCCTCCCTTTCCAATTTTCCTACAATTTCTCACTACATATACACTTTATGCTCTGTGATCCAGCTGCATTTGCCTTCTTGCTGTCCTTACAGGTCCCTCATTCCTTGCCTTTTCAGAGTCCGTGCCCCTGGCCTAGAATCCTCTCCCCCTTAGTCTCTGCCTCCTGGTTCTTCTGGCTTCCTTTAAGACTCAGTTTAAATTCCACTTTCTTCAGCACAATGATCCAAGATGAGTAAAAGGAACACATGAAGGAAAATGCTCTCCATATTCAGATAAAGAACGCTTGGACTCTGAATGCAGATCAAAGCATATTTTTTCCCCACTTACTTTATTCTTTCTCATGCTTTTTTTTTTTAAATGTTTCCTCTTTCACTACTGTGACTAATATGGAAATATTTTTCACATGATAGCCCATGAATAGATTATGTGAAACTGGCTCTCGTTTTCAGAAGAGGAAAGGGGAGGGAGTGAAAAATTTGGAATTCAAAATCTTGTAAAAATGAATGCTAAAAATTTTCTTGACATGTAACCACAGGAAAAAAAATACTATTAAACTTGAAAAAAATAAATTCTACTAGACCTTAACTCTAGCATCCCTTCATGAACGAATCTTTTCTCTGAGACTACCTCCATTTCCATTGTATATATTGTATATGAACATATTTTTTTGCATATTATCTACTTCTTGATTTTATTGTGGGATCCTTAAGGGTAAGGGGATTCTCCTGGTTTGCTTTTTGCTTTGTTTTGTTCTGGTTTTACTTTTTTGTTTATTTTCCCTTTTTTTTGTAAATCTACAATTATTAATAGTGCCTAGCCCTTTATGAAGGCGTAATAAATTCTTCTTGTTGAGGATGATGATAGTGATGATGTTGATGATGATATTTTCAAACACAATAATTGTGAAAAGGTAAAGAAAAGTAGAGCTTCAGTAATACAATTCTCACATTAGGGAATCACTTCCTCTTCCTTTTTTTTTTTTAAGCTACCTACTACAACATGGGAAAATACAAAAGCTACTCTGATGGATTGGTAGATTTAATTTCCAGCACTCAGGCTGGTACCCAGGAACCCATGGGATGGTATAGGTAGAAGCACTATGCAATAATCAAGCCTATTGCAGTTGAAACTATGCCTAACTAACATAAAGGTTGTTCATGGTTATACTGGAAAACTGCTTAAGTATTCTGCCTCCTTCTCTGCTGATAGAAAATTGTAATTGGCGCTTTAGTACGACAGTCAGCATTTATCGAATTCTTTCAAGTTTGCAAAAAATCAGATATATTAATTAGCTCATTAAGTCCTCCCAGTTACATTACAAGATAAAGTACCAAAGATAATCTATGCTAACTTCCCCATTTTGCAGATAAGGAAAAAGAGGCTCTGAGAGATTGGTGTGGCCCATACACATAATGCTAATATCAGCAGTGGTCTTCAAGCCTAGGTTTTCTGAGCAAAAGTTCAATACAGTACAATACTGTATCACATGGCCTCTCTATGCTACGGTCATCTTGGATCCTACCAAAGCAGCATTACTTGTTAGAAATCTTCCCTAAAATATGTAATTCTAATGGTATGCTGAATTTGTAAAAACTAAACTGATTTTTTTCTTTGTTGACTTGGTTTTGTGTACACATAACACATATTAGGATATATGTGTGCATATAAACATATATCGACATAAGAGCCTCCTTAAGGGTAAGGGGATTCTCCGAGTTTGTTTTTTGCTTTGTTTTGTTTTTTGCTTTGTTTTTATGCTTATGCATATATGTGCATAAATAGCTTGACAGAGTAATACATATATCAATTTTAATACAGAAAATGATGAATCATTCCCCACCCCCCCCGTAATGGGAATCCAAGTAGTTGAATATTTACCAAAAGAGAACACTGTGATGTTTCAGAAGCACATTTTTATAAGCGATGCCTTCACAAAATTCTATAGACTTTTTTTTTATTCTTTAGATGGTCAGTTTTCATTCTGTAATCATTTGAATGGGTTTTATCTAAATGAATCTACCAAATTTAAACTAGAAAAGCAATAGAATCATGAATTGTAAGAAATCTCAAGAAACTATTCAGTTTATCTTTGCTTATTTATTGGGTGTCCACCATAATTAACACACCATTCTAATAGGAACTATGACAAAACAAAGGAAAAGGAGCAAGGGACTTTATTCTCCAACTGGGGAAATTTTATGTATATATATATACCTACATATATGTATATATATATATATGTGTATGTGAATGTATATACATATATACCTGCGTGTAGATAAAGAGATATAAATATGCTCCTAAACCACAGAGAGAACAAATGATGCTATTAGTGGAATTAATATATTTATATAGAAATTTAGGGTTTGTTTTATGTTTTCTTCAGAACAATACTGTAAGTCAGATAGGGCAAGTATTTTAATTCCTAAGATTCTCAGAGGTTGTGAGTTGAATAGAAAGATGTTACCATTGGTGTCTGAAAGATGATTCATCTCCAGATGCCCTAACTCTGACCAGCCTAAAACAATGCAACCTAACAAACATTGATTAAGAAAGTGTCCTCTACATCAAGACACTCTGCTAGGACCAGGGTACAAAGGCAAACCAAAAACAACTCTCTTCCCTCTCACCCAGGAATTTAACCTACTCTCAGGAAACCAGAGATGTAATGATAGGAACAGTATACAAGTGCTAAAGAGATTAGAATTATGAGGACATTGGCATGGTGAAGGTTAATTATAATATTCTTTTGGGAAGAATTAAATCTGAACTTGGATCTTGAAGGAAGTGGTTGCTTTTTCCTCACTTATTATTTTACTTCCTCCCTATAAAATGATAATCAGACATCTTTATTTCCATTTGACAGATGGAAATATTCCTTCTCTATGAACTTTCATAACTGGACTTTTTATAAGAAAGGCTTTTGCACTTGACACAACTCAAATGTTCATGTGTGCTATACTCAAAAACTCAGGAAACTAGTACTCTTTTGGGGGGTCAAGGTTAAAAGATCAGTGTCAGCTTGAATAAGATGACACTTTAGTTGGAAAGTAGGAGAAAGAATTATTATGCCCAGAAAGCATGAATCACAGACACCAAAATGAATTCTACTGATTGAGTTATTCTGCAGCTAATTCTTGTTTTGTTTTGTTTTGAAATCCCTTATTAAAAAAAAAAGACCTGTATTAGCTTTCTAATTAGATGTCCTTGGGGTTAGGAATGAGGGGGAAAGAAAATATTAATACTTACACAATAAGCATATCGGTAAAATGTTTTCAGTTTTTGAAATGTACCTGCAATAGAAGAATCTTCTCATTGTTTTGTCAAAGTACTGACACCCAGATGGTGCTTTTAAATTTGTTGCTGCAGTTCTAGTATTGGACACCAGATGACAGCATGGAACTTTTTCTCTTAATAGGAGCCCAAGGAGAGATGAAGGAAATGAAAGCATAAAGTGAAAGTATATTTTTGCCTGAATTTGGCGCTCATTTCTGTTTTCAAAAGACAGCTGCCACTACTGTTTAATGTGTAGTACAGTTATAGGCAGGTTTCATTGACTACTCTCCCTCTCCTTCTTAATTTCCCCCATCCCAGTGCAGCCAAGTAACTAAATCACAGTTTCACTGAGAAGTCTAGGGAGTCTTGGATTTCACACCGACATATTCAACTCTCTTGTCCCAGATGCAGTAAATACCCATAAGGTGTCATTTCTTCGAGTTCTTCCTTACATGCAGGTAAACCACGGACTGGTCTGATTCAAACATTTGTCAAATTGAACTTTCATTTGTGAATTCTACAACATGATCTACATTTTTCAATCTTTTGCATCCTATTCATTTAATAACAAAGATATAGCCCAACATAATCTACAAGTTTAAAACTACTTGCATTATTCTTTAGCCCCTCCTAAAGTTGTCTTTTCTCATTGCAATAGATTGCTAAAAAGGGCAGGCATTACAGATAATTCCTGATTACATCTACATGGAACCAAATAAGACTTTTAGGAAAATTTTAAGAATTTAAAACCATAGATGTAGAGTAGAACAGCATTCAGATTTAAAAAAAAATAAAACAAAAAACGACAACAACCACGTGTCTTCTCTTCAGTTTTCTTCAATTGTTCATTTTCTCTTTCTTTAAAATAAAGGTCTTTGTCATCATAGAAAACTGTATTTTCCTTTATAGTCAGAACAAGATTGCTTTGCTATATATTTGAATATTAATATTAGCAACACAGACATATAAGGATGTAGAGGCACATCTTTTCCTTTTACTGTCTAAATTCATTATTTTACCAGGACAGGATAATGGGGTATTAGGTTTTTGCTTCCTGGGGATATTTCAGTTAATGTGATAGTTATGCATACTCATTCATTCATGTAGTCAAAAATATTTATTAAGCACCTACTATGTGCAATAATGAAGTGTATGTCCCATTTAAAAATTACTGTCTTTCTCCACTGCATCAGGTACGAATTTAAAAGCTGCACATTTTCGTGTGAGGAAATATATTTGTGGAAATAGGCTCCCTGAATAGTTTATGTGGAATAATCACATTTATCCCTTCAGGGTCTGTAATGCTTTATGAAATAGTAGATCAGGGAAACAAAACAAAGCAAAAAAAAGTAGAATGGGTACTTTAAAACAATTTAACTATTTTAAATCCATATTTGTTTTTCCTAACAAAATAAACACAAATATTTTCATTTTGTGCCTTCATTTTAATTTCCTAGAAGCTTGAGGAACAAATAAATTAACACTGACTTTGGGTTATGTAACTTAAAGGTAAGAATAGTAGATATCTCTCAAACTATAAAAAGACATAATAAAAGGTTTTCCTTCCACTTGACATTCTTTAAATAGAGCTCCTATAATGAGAGCTTTTTAACATAAAGGAAAACAAGACATACTGCTTATTTGGCTATTTTGGTAGATCAAGTAAAGGTTACAAGAGAAATAAGTTAATGGACTGAAGTTTATAGCTGTGTGTATAACTGTCAAATCTTTCTGTAAATTACCTTTCTCTTCTTCTGGCTAGAATGCAAAAATCCAATAAACTGTTAATAAAAATGGAAAGGTCATATGTAAATATCATAGATCTTGAAAATGAACCAGAAAAGATGATAGTTTGTACAAAAGTATCATTTCATATTCTGTTTCATTGTATTTCAAATGTGACTTGAGTTGCTGTATCCATTGCCTTAAAAAAAAAGAGTGGGAAAAGTTTCTATTAAAAAGAGATTAGCTTCCCATCTGAAAACAGGAGTTTGAGTGCTAATTGGCTGTTGGTTTCTGCAACTTCAGAAGAAATACAAACAATTACATGCTTTGATATTTTCTCTGATTAAGCAAACTCCTAATAGGGCCTCGTGGAATTATTCCAGTTAACTCTGAGAGAGCAAAATCTACATGGGGTGTTGCACATTGTGATAGGAGGTTCATTGCTCAGGGCCTGGGAGGCTCTTGCTCAGCCTGCAGTCAGAAACCTCACCATTGTTATTAGTTGGCCTGCTTTCTTAGTTTTCAGGGAGACAGAAGCTGAGGAACCTAGAACAGCAGGGGTATGAGTTCTCTCAAATAGTTTGTCCCTCTCCTCCATCCATTCAAAGGCAGAATAGCTTTCTTGTAAGCTGATTTGAAAGTTGTACTCTCATAAAGGGCATGCTTTCAGACCTCAGTGGAAGCTAGGTTTGAAGGTTGGCTTTGATGTGGCCATGCATGATGCCACCTCCCCCAATACACACACACACACACACACACACACACAGAATGACTGGTGAAAGTCAAAAAGGAAACCTTCCAAGAACAAACAATGCCTTTTCTCTTTTGTTTAACATATTGTACTTTATATCTGCTTACCAATCCAATCTATATTTTGCTGCTACAGAACTAGAATTGAATTGTCAGTTCTTTGTAGCACTGGATTAGCTTATTCATTCACCTAAAAATGAAGAATGGGAAGGGAGTTCAGATGTCAGATAGCAATCTTACAGTCAGTCATAATTTATGTGATGACATTAGACTGAAAAGACCAGCACTCTGGATAATTAAGGCAAAAATTTCTTGTTGTCCTCAATAATCTAAATTCATCAAAAAGGTGGATATCAGTGTTGCAAGGAAGATACAGTAGGAAGACCTCTGTATTTGTAGTGAGAAAACCTTTGGAATCCTTGTTTACCACTTTTGTGACCATAGACAATTGATTTAATATATGTGATGGTGTGTTTTCTTATTTCTAAAATAAGAGGTTTGTATCAGGTGATCTCTGAGGTCCTATAAAGCTCTAAATCTATAATCTTATAAGTTTATATCTTCAAATCTTTTTGTCCTAAACTCTATTACTCTAAATTCTTGTTTTCCCCAAGATTTAAAAATGTACACTTTGCAAACACGCACATGTAATGGCAATTTGAGAATTGACTGGCATCCTGGGCTTTGTACTTCTATCAATTAATCAATAAGTATTTCTTAGGCACCTACTATGTGCCAAGTAAAGTGCTTACTGCTAGTTTAGAAGAACAAGCATTTTCCTTTGACCTCAGAAAATCACTTGACCCTCTCAATTAAGCATCACAAGATGCCAATTGTGTCTCACAACCCTTTCACATCCACTTCTTTTTGATTAACTAAAAAGCAGAAAATTATGTTTCAAATGTCAAAGTCAATTTAATTAAATTCAGTTAACATTTATAAGTTCCTACCATGTACATGTCATTGTGCTAGACTCTGGAGATTTATAGATAAAGGCAAAACAGTCATGACTTCAAGGAGCTTATATTCTTCTAGATTAGCAGATAGGATGTGAATGCAAGTATAAAAATACAGGTCTATACAAAGCAAAATCATTTCTTGAGGGAAAAACTGCTGTCACTTTGGAGGTGAGAGAACAAGAAAGGTTTCTTGAAGAAAGTAAATCTGAACCAGATTGGACTTTGCAGGAAGATGAAGTTCTATGATAGATTGGTAGATTGGTGGGTAAGGAGTACATAGCAGACATGGGGAACCATGTACAATGATATTATAAAGTAAAGCTATACATCAGTTAGTCAAAGTAAGGGGGAAAAAACATCAAGAACATAAAGTGGCCAAAGTGGTATTTTCTCAGTCCTCATCATTCACCACTTGGCAGCCTTTGACCTTGTTGGCCACCCTCTTCTCCTTGGTCTTCTCTTTTCTCTCGCTTTTCATGGCATTAACCTCTCCTGGTTCTCCTCCAGTCTGACTACTCAGTTTCCTCTTCTGGACCTTCATCCAGGTTATACCTAATTGTGAGTGAACCCCAAGGATCTTTTCAGCCCTCATCTTCTCCCTCTATACCATTCTACTTGGTGACCTCCTCAGCTTCCATGGATTCAACCATCATCTGTATTGATGATGCTCAGATCTGTATTTTGCAGCCATGACTTCTTTACTGGAACTCTAGCTTCACGTCTCTAGTTCTCTATTGGACCTTTCAAAATGGATGTCTCAAAGAAATCTTAAATTCAGTCTGTCCAAAATTGAACTTGTCTTCTCCCAAGCCCTTCTCTCTTCTAATCTTCTATTTTACTTTTAAGGGTACCAACACATTTTCCATCACACAGGCTCAGATTCTAGACGTTCTTTGATTCTTCATCCCCTCATCTTCCAGATCTAACCAGTTGCGAAGTCCCATCATTTCCACTTATATAAAATCTCTCAATCTGCTCCCTTCATTGTTCTGACATTTCCACTATCCTGGTACCAGATTTTATCATATTATCGATATAGTACATACTCTTTGTTGCAATAACTCACCTTAAGTCTGGACCTGTTCTAGGCATGGTACTAAATTCTGGGGATGCAAAGAAAAGGAAACATAACGAGCTCACTATGGAAATGGAAAGCCAGTCTGCATGCAACCACGTACAGACTATATGGACGGATTAGATTAGAGAGAATCTCAGGGGAAAGCACTAATTCTGAGGAGGATGAGGAAAGCTTCTTATAGAACAAAAGGGGAGTGTTAGCTGACCACCCCTGTGTCTGTTCCCTCCCTGAGTCCATCCTTCATTCAGCTATCAACTTCATCTTCCTGATTTCAGTCTGACCATGTCGTCCCCTTTCTAAATAAACTGCAGTGTCTCCGAGGATCAAGCGTATGCTCCCTTGTTTGACTTTGAAGTTCTCCAAAACCAAGTTCCTTCCTTGCCAGTGCCCTTATATCTGTGATCCGCTGACACTTGCCTCTGTGGTTTCACGATCCCTACAACCCATCTCCCCCCTCAGACCGTTTTCAATGGTTAGATCTCATTCCTGTAACTCTGCCTCTCCTCATCTCTGCCTCCCGACTTCCCTGATTTCCTTCAAGTCTCAGCTATTGTTACTATTATTTCCTATTTCAAAAACATCTAATTGTGTTAGGCAGAGAGAGAGAGACAGAGAGACAGAGACAGAGAGACAGAGAGGGAGAGTGAGAGAGAGGAGAGAGACAGAGAGAGAAAAGAAAAAATATAGAAGAGAGGAAAGAAGAAAGAAAAGCAGACAGAAAGATAGGAAGGAATGAAGGTAGGATGGAAGGAAGGAAGAGAAGGAAGAAAAAAGAAAAAAAGCTTAAGATCAGAGGAAAACTGAGAGCCCTTTTCACTTTAAAAATCTTGCTGTCTCCCTGTGATCACTTTTCAATCAGACAATAGAAAACAATTTAGTTAGTGCTCAGCTTAATTGGTCTTCTTCTACACTTTGACCTCCAGGGCTTCACTTACATATTCCATGCAATATGCTTGTGCAGTTATCTGCCTCTTTAGGATGCATATTTATCATGATTTTGTGCATGCCTGTCTGGTTCAATCATTGTTAAATATTCTGGCCTCTTTTTAGAGAGGGGATCAATGCTCCTGAGCACTAGAAAAGAGGGCTTAGGATTTAGAGCTGCAAGGGACCTTAGAGATCATCATGTGTACGTAACTCCTTCATTTTCTACATGAGGAAACTGGGGCCCAAGGAAAAGAAGTAGCTTTCTCAAGGTCACAGAGGTGGGAAGAGACCTATGACTCCTGACCCCCAACTCTAGTGTTCTTTCCACTTTACTATATTATATCTCAATTACAGTTTGTCAACAGAAAAGCAGTAAGAAGAGCACATACAGGACAGCAAAGTGAAGGTATACAAAATTTTGATCTGGGCAAATATTTCTTTCAGATAGGCTAATGAGGAAATTGTTAAATATTGTCTAAAGCCTAATTGTTCCAATATTAGTCAATTTCAAAAGAATACATAAGTGAAAGCTAATACAATTGCTAACTAACTGATTCTTTATTTGTGTTTAATAAAAATATTATGCAAGTGGGGTGAATTAAAAGCTTATTTTTTCTGATCTCTTTTGTTGAAAATTATTGTATTAATAAAATGCTACTTAGTATAACTAGCTTTAAAGTACTTCTTCCCATGGACTATTATGTTCATATGGAATGCTTTAAATCTGGGATATGCTACAAATTTGGAGTAAGTTCTTATAAAAATCCAAGTGTATTTGAGAAAACTTAAGTGCTTTAAAATAAAATTAAAGTTTCTCATTGAAAATTGCCCTTAACCATCTAAAGATTTTCACACTAAGAAAGAGATTGTAATATATGTTTTGAAAATGCTCATCCAGCCTCTTCTAGGCTCCAATTTATTCTCCAGGAGGACAATTGACCACAGTAGTAGATCCCCAATCTCTTGGAGGGAGATAATTCACTTCCCCAAAATATCAGCTCTTCTTGAGAAATAACTCTAGCAATGGAAACCAGTATTTGGTAGATACAAGGTCTATTACCCTGTCTCTAGCCTCTCTCCTTTTGCTTTCAGACTTTCTGATTGTTTAGCTTTTAGCTGTATGCGTTTTGTGGTACTAGGAAGACATTACACAGTTTAGAGTCTAAATAAATGCATAATAAAAGAATGTGTTCTGTGAAGTTTGAATTCAGTCAAAGGGCTGCAGTTGAGGACCTAGAGGGCCACATGTGGCCTTAGGGCTATATCTTCCCAACACTGGTTTAGATTCATAGGACCAAGGTTCAGGTTATAACTCCTCTGCTTACTGACTAATACCCTTAGTTAAGGCATTTAACCTCAACTACATCAATTTCCTCATTCCTAAAAGGTGGATATTAATAACATAATCCACCTTAAAAAATTCTTGTTGTTACTTTTAAAACAATAAACCACAGTTTGTATGTTAGTTTTCATTTATTATTTTTTCCATAAGAATGAAATTTATGCACAATATAAAGTATCATTGTTGTTATATTTTAAATTTACATATATATGTGCATGAATATAATTACAAATATTTGCAATGTTTTGTGTGTATACATGTGTATATTATGTTCACATATATTGATGCTCCTGTTTTTCCTTATCATTCAAATTTATCTTTCTACTGTTTGAATTGATCATTCAAGTGGCATATTAGCATCCTCAGATACTAAAAGAATGAGAAGGCCTATCTGCCTGTGGGGAGATATCTGTAGAGAATTTATGGGAAAACGTGAACAATAATCACATAGGATGAGAAAGTATGATGTGCTATAATCTGCTACTTCTCAGAGCTATGGCATCATTGCTCCACTATACGTAACAAATTATAAAGTGATTAGACGTAAAAAAATGATGATAGACATAGGCCTTGGTAAGTGAAAGAAAGAGAATATTTTAGGTAAGGAACCAGAAAAGTAGAATTGGAAAATATTTACGGCTGGAAAAGACATTAGAGATTGGGAAGTCCCATCATATTTAACAGAGGAAATAGCTTTCTAAACTTCATAGACAGAAGTACTAGAAAGGTAGACTAAGAAATCTGATGTTCAAATTTCAACTGTGCTACTTCCTGCTTATATTTTCTTGGGGAGATCATTTAACCTCTCAGGTTCCCTAATCATCTCTCATGCTTAGAATTCTAAGGCTCCTTCAAGAGTATCATATTTTTCCTTACACTTTTGCTGATTCTTTCAGTTGATAGCACATGCCGAAAAATTCAGTTGTATTTGTGATATTTTGAATAATTTTGATACATACTTTATATGTAGCTTAGATGACAGTTGGCACATTTTTGGTATCTCTACCTATAAAGGAGAGTCTACAGTGTTCCCCAAAGTTGTTACCACACTGTTGTAGCATATTCTGAGTCCTATGGGTAGGTAACACTGCTATGAGGGAGCTATAGTTCTATTATCCACCATAACTCTTGAGCCCCATTAAATAATTCAGTATTGAATTATTTACTAAACTCAGTGCAAAACAAAAGCAATTTTAACAGTCCACTTGGAAACCTGGATAATCATCTCCTATAAACACACATACAGCCCATGCAGTGAAGGGGGAGGGGATTAGAAACAATTACAGAAAACCTAACACAAAATTACATGAGTAGGGAAATGCATATAGATAGGACAGCTCATGGTTGTAGACTCTAGGTCTGAATGTCCTTGCCTCCTTCAGGAAACCATCTAAACCTACCATAGCCTGCCTCCTTTGTGGGGTCATTCCTCTTCTGGGAAACTGCCTTATTGCTCTGGATGAAGAACTTCTCTTACTCTTATGTAGTGTTAAGCTCTTCTAAATGAACAGAAGCAGAGGACTAAGTAGCTATGCTCCTTTGGCTAGCCTCTCAGTTATCATTAGCTCTCTGAAAAAAACAAACAAATTAAAAACAAAACAAAACAAAACAATTTCCTTAGATAAATCCCTGAGAGGTTGAAGGGGGGCAAGCAATATAGGGCAATATAAATAAGCCTCTTACCTGTCTTAAGCCATAGGTGACCGGAAAGGGCAATGCAGACAAGCCCCTCCTTTACCAGTCATCTCTTGTTAAGTAGTAAGAGATTTTTTCTGTTCTTCTAATCAGCTCCAAGGATTAATATTTTTTTCTCTCCAATTAATTTGGCTCTATACAATAGATGAGAAGCCCATTTTCTTCTAATCCTATGAATTTAGTGATTTTCAAACATCAAAAGGCAGTTTCCCCACCATCTGCTTCTCTCTTTTGCTTTCTGCTTATTTATTTCTCCCTCCCCAAAGCAGGGCCTCCTCATGTTTAGTGACTCACTGTTACCTTACAATTAAAATCTGAAATTCACATTTCTGTCAGCCTCACTGCAGACTTATTGCAGTGTTTTACTGCCACATAGTCACCAAAAATGTCTTTGGTGCATGATTTCCCAGGTACTACCACAAAGTTATATTAATCAGTCCCAGAGAAATGTGATACTTGGTTCATCTTTTCCTTCTGAGGGATTACTATATCAGGCTTTCTCAGATATATCTGTTTTTCTCAAATGCTTTTCTCTGTGAAGCAGTTTTTCTCCATGTTTTACTCACAGAGACACCACCTGGTGCATGTGGTGCCAGGCTTAAAGCTGGGAAGACTTGGGGACAAGGACCACCTCAGATACATACTGAATGTGTGGTACTGGGCAACTCACTTAACCTTTCAGTGCTCTAGGAAACTCTCTAAGACCAAAAGCTGCATAAAAGGTACTGACCTGAATTGGCAAGGGGATTTCTCCATACTACTGAAGTCGATCTCCATCTCTTTTCATATGATATTTTTATTCCCCTTCCAATAAATGCATTTTAAAAATACAAATTAGAAAGTGGTACTTTAAACATATGTGTACATGGCATCTCTTTGGGTAGAATGTAAGCTCCTTGAGGGAAAGACCTGGTTCACTAATTTCACTTCTGTCATGGTACCCCCAGGATCTGGCATAGTGCCTGACACATTTTAGGTGCCTAATAAATGTTTCTTGATTTTTCCACACATAGTGAATACTCAGTTAATATTAGCAAATTGTTCATACAGGCTCCTTGAACGTATTTTCTTCAAAATATAAATCTTCCATAATCACAGTCTGATAAAAGTGGTTTAGTAATAGGTATATCACAGAAGAAGGCAGGAAAAAATAGACACATTTGTTCATCAATGTCATATGTGCCTTACTATCTAAAATCTTTGAAGAAAAATGTATCTTTTGACACTAATTTTCACCCCTTCAAGAATAGACTCGATTTCTCATTTGTCTGAATTGGCTTATTTTCAGCATTGTGGTAAAATTCTCTCACAGCACAAATGGAAGTTTAGATTGGACATAACCTGTTAGGATTATGGCTCATAACATGCAATGATCATCTGGATTCTTTACTAGGTGCAGGTTTGATACGTAGCAAAGAAAAACACAATACAAAAATGCGTCCTGGAGGTTGCTAGGCCTGTGTTGGTGTATATCTGTGATAGTTGAGTGATGATCTCCATATTGGACACTGATGGAAAGAAACCATATATAGTCATAATTTTTTCTTTTATTTTTTCCCCTACTTAATAGTATTTCATTTTTTCAAATTACATGTAAAGACAGTTTTCAACATGCACTTCTGTAAGATTTTTGAGTTCTTTTTCTTTCTTCCTCCTTTCTACCCCCTCTGTTAAGTTCCCAAAGATCTCATGCCTGCATGAGCTCTTTCTTCCAGTCACAAATGAATGAGGTGGGAGCAAGGATGGTATGCACTCCGTTTATTCTCAGCTAGCTCAGAGTATATATAGATATTCTACTTCCTTTCAAGCAAGAAGGTTTGTAAATACTGTGTTCTGAGCTTACATGCTTGGCTGTTGTTATTCTTGCTCAAGATAATTGTGAAGGTTGGTAATTGCATAGGGGTGGTCCATCACATAAATCATGCAAGGACATGACATCTCAAAGAGATTTCTCCTGAGGGCATCATGACCCTGATAACCTGAGAGTTCCAGACCCCTTACACCCCTCCTTCAAGACAACAATCTGATGTAGGTTATACATATACAGTTATACTAAATTTATTTCCACATTACTCATGGTGTAAAAGAAAAATCAGAACAACCACAAGAAATACCACAAGAAAGACAAAAAAAAAAATGAAAATGGTATGTACAGCCATCATTTTCAATGAGGACTACAGAAACACTGCTGAACGTAGAGAAATTCCCAGGTGCTCCAATTAATCTTATGCCAATCTTGTTCCTGCCTGTCCATCCTAGCTCATGTTGCCCTAAAAGTTACCCCCCAAAAGTCCATCCACATTCTCTTGACAGTTCAGTGAAACAATAACGCACAAGGATGTAATATGTATAATAGAGCATGTAGAGTCCATATCTGTAGACTATTGTCTACAGATGCACCCTACCTACTTCAAGACAACCAATTCATCTTCATTTTTTGATAACATGATTTCCTTTGATAACATTCTTTTACCACTTATATGCAATTCCTTCCTTGGATTATGTTGCTATTTTATCAGCCCTTCCATTTTTAGGAGATCCAGAGAAAAGACAATCCCACTGGTGAAGTACCAAAACATTTCTGAAAAGGAGGAAATAAAGGTTTACTCCTAAGTATTCTTTAAATGGTGCAATGGCAGAAATTTCCCTTACATTTATATTAAACAAGCTCAAAGATTCATAAAGTTTAAGCTTGAAGGAAACTCTCAGCTCATCCAAACCAGTATCTTCACTGTACATATAAAAAACTCTGTTCCTGAGAAAGTAAACAACTTGTACAAAGTCACAAGGGTAACAATTGACAGTGCACAGATTTGAACCTATTGCCTCTGATTCCACATTCAATCAGTGAGCCATTTGGCAAAGTCACTGCCCTTACCAAAACAAAACAAAATAAAAACAACTCATAAATATAACAACAATAAGAATTTGTGTGTAATTTAATGAATACAATAGAGCAACTTTAAAAAATATTGTCTATCATGCTGAACAATGGGAAAGCATGATACCTGGAGACTGTACATATTTCATTATTTCACATACCATTTTTTAATTAATAAATTTATTTATTCAACTTTTTACATTGATTTTCACCAAATTTTGGGTTCCAAATTTTCGCCCCATTTGTCCCCTATCCCTACCCCAATACACCGAGCATTCTAATTTCCTCTATCACCAATCTGCCCTCTCTTCTATCATCCCCCCCTTCCCTTGTCCTCATCTTCTCTTTTGTCCTGCAGGGTCAGATAACTTTCTATTCCCCATTACCTGAATTTCTTATTTCCTAGTAGCAAGAACAATACTCAAGAGTTGTTCCTAAAACTTTGAGTTCCAACTTCTCCCCATCCCTCCCTCCCCACCCATTCCCTTTGGGAAGGCAGGCAATTCAATATAGGCCATATCTGGGTAGTTTTGCAAATGACTTCCATAATAGTTATGTTGCGTAAGACTAACTGTATTTCCCTCCATCCTAGCCTGCCCCTCATTGTTTCTATTCTCTCCTTTGATCCTGTCCCTCCCCAAGAGTGTTGACTTCAAATTG
>CM053772.1:199469552-199550968 GCA_028658325.1 Potorous gilbertii
CCCCCCCCCCCCATTGAAACTTTGCATGTAGGCATTTTGGCATTACTGTTCTCTTCTGAGTTTGTGTTTTGATTTTCCCTGTCACGTTACTTCCTTTCTATGGTAAGGGCTCCTTTCTGGATTTTATTCATTTTTTAGCCTATTTCATGATTTTTAAAGTTAAGTTCCGCTCCTGGGGTGGTGGTGTTCTAAGCTTCTTGCACTAGAGTCTGGGGACCTAATCACTGGGTTTTTACACCAGGGCCCCAGGTGCTGGCTGCTTGCCCACTGTGTTAGGGTGGTCCAGCTAATCTTACTTGTTGTTATGGGATTCTGTATGTGGCAGTTTACCTTCTGGACTGGGGCTGGAGATCTCAAAACTGGCCTGCTGTGCCACTGCCCTCCTGAGCCAGGACTGAGGGACTTAAGTTCTTCATCTGTGGTATGGCCACAAGACCCCTACTGGCTCTCCTGGATACTGTCTGTGCTGGACTACACTTCCTTTGTACTCAGGTGAAATAGACCTTTCCTGAAGTATTTCTAAGCTGACCTAAGCTCGGAAATTGTTTCACTCCATCTTTTTGTGGGTTCTCTCACTCTAGAACCCATGTAGAAGCTTGATTTAACATTGTTTCTAAGGGAAACTGAGGAGAGCTCAGGCAATTTTCTGACTTCTCTCTAGTATATTAATCCCACACCCTCTCCCCACTCCAAGCTAAGCTGTTTAACCAGGCTCAGAACTGTTGAGATAATTTTTATGTGTCCCTGTTTAAAAGGGCACATTTCATCACTGCTTTGTTCACAATTAACTTCTTTCATCTTTCTTTGAAACTAAACCTCACTGTGTTGGCTGCCACCTTGCAGCAGATTTGTACCTCAGAAAATCAAGTGCTTGTCACGTGTAGGAACCTGACTCTCTTTCCTTTTAATTATAAGTTCATGCCAGTGCATGGTGCTAATGTGAGTATTTTGAGAAATTTCTAAATGGTATTCCTATTGATTTGTTTCGTGTATCATGAGGAATGAGCTATTGAATTTCACTCAGAGAATTATGTAGCATAAAAAGAAAGAGAAAACACTAGAATGAAGCCAGTTGGATTGTAATTGTGTTCATAGCAAGAATGTCACAGATTTGAGAATTTATATTTTGCAATGCTTTTAAAAAATCAATTATAATTCCATCACACAAAACTGTAATATAGCATAATTGACACTTAAAATATTCCTTCCAGGATTGTTAAATGCCCACTTAACTTTCTTTGTAGTCTTTGGTAAAGTGCAGAAAATAAGATATCAGGTGGGAACTATGTTATGTAGAAAAGATTTTATCTTGATATCTTTTGAATAAGGCCATGGTTCCCATTGGATAGAAAAGGTATCTAAATAGAAGAGTATCTTTTACCATGACTAAGATCTCCATTCTACTTTTAAAATTGTTAGTATAGCATCTAAGACCCTGCCATTCATGCTTCTCCTACCATTTCCTTTCTCCTTCCCCTGCCCCCTGCCAAAGAAATAAACAAACAAAAAGCTAAACCAGATTTGTAATACATTGTGGATCAGCAAGTACCCAAAACCAAAGCTCAGTTGTCCCAACTATGTGTTTATTTATACTCATGAATATAGAAACACATTATTTCAAAGAAAAAAAATATTAATAACAGAACAAATAAAGTGAGAAGAATTATTTTCCCAATATAAATATGAAATGCATATTTTTGACTCAACTTACTCTCCAGATTTTTCTACCATCTCACTAGAAGCCTTCCCTCTCTAGAGTTACCTCCACCCTGATACCAAGTCTATAGGCTAGACTAACATTTTTTGAGGACTCAGTCATGCATATTTCATTCCCAATGTAATTCACTTTCTGGATTTCTCTACCTCTTCAAAAGCAATTTTGTCTCCAGGTTCAGCTACCCTCTCTCTCTTCGTATTCACTCTTTTTGTTTTCCTTTTATGTGTTGTTTTCACCTATTATACGATTAGTTCTAGATGGTATTATCTGCTTGTATTTGTATCCCAAGCACTTACAGAGCCTGGCTCAAGCTTAACAAATTCTCTCTCTCTCCCTCTCTCTGTCTCTGTCTGTCTCTCTCTCTCGGTCTCTCTCTCTCTCTCTCTCTCTCTCTCTCTCTCTGTCTCTCACTCTTTCTCTCTGTCTCTCACTTCTCTCTCTGTCTCTCTCTCTCTCTGTCTCTCTCTCTCTCCGTCTCTTGCTCTCTCTCTCTCTCTCTCTGTCTCTCTGTGTGTGTGTCCTCTGTTATCTTATTAACAATTTGGCAAACATATTAAACATGTGTGAACAGGGAACATGAATGACAGTCACACAAAAAGGAATTGTACAGGCACATTCTAGGAGCTTCTGAAAGTCCTATGCCTTGTTAGAACTTTAGGAATTAAGGATACCAATAGGGACAAATAGGAACTAGTTGCATGGATGGCTGGGAGAATTAGCATTTCCAATATCACAGTGTTACTGATAATTCTTTGAAAAGGCTAGCATGGAAAGCAATAGATATGGTTAAGGGCTCACTCAACCAAGATGCCGACTAAGACCCATAGCTGCCTCTGGCTAAGAGTGAATGTGCTTTTTTTGGCGGGGCAGGGTGTTGGGGGATTGACATTTTTCTGTTATAAATTTTAGGTTCTAGATTGCAGACAATCATCTGACTTTTAATGATTATATTCTTTTTAACTTCTAATAAATTCCTAATTCTGAGTCTTTATTCCCCAGTACAGTTTAGGAGACTGCATTACAAAAATCCCACTGAAAAGTTATAACAGACTACCTCAAGCTAAGTGAAGCAAAAAAGATCATCTCCCTCCACTCCTGATTCATAATCTTGCCTTTATAACGCTTATCTTCCAGCAATAAAAATAATGGTTTTCTTTTTCTTTGGCATTTTGGGCTAGCAAAAATCTTACTGCTTTCTCTATACTGTCACAACTTGAAGTAAGTTTAAGATTTCTCTTATTTTCTCTGGGCAAACACAGATCGAGAGATCAGATCCTGAAGGCTTTTGTCACTTTGAATATCAACATTCCTAAAATATAGTCTTTAAAGTTTTTATGAGTATTTATACAAAGTATATAGGACAGCTAGGTAGCACAGCAGATAAAGCATTGTGTCTGGAGCCAAGAATATGTGATTTCAAATTTGGCCTCAGATGCTTATCAGATGTGTGACACTGGGTAAGTCAATTAACCTTTCTTTGCCTCTGTTTTCTCAAATGGAAAATTGATATAATAATATCACTTACCTCCCTGGGTTGCTGTGAGGATCAAGTAAGATATTTGTAAACCATTTAGCAAAGTGCCTAGAACATAGTACAAAATTAATAAATACCTAATTCTTTCCTTATGTAATCTTTAATAGCTTTAGGTAGTAAGAATGATAGAAGCAGTTTCCAAGTGATATTTGAAAGCAAATTTATGAATTTTTTGGAGAAGCATTGTCCCTATTCCTCAGATAATTACTATAAAAATTTACTATTGGTAACTCAATCCAAATTCCAATCATCAAAAATACATGGCTGGCCTAAACATCTACAATATACATTGGCTAGTTAACAATCCAACAGTCAGTCCTGGGCTATAATTGCAATGATTTTTTAATGCCAAGACTAGATTGTAGTCACAATAAATTGTATTACAAAGAAATAGAACATGAATGACAATGAAGAAGCAGATGACAAGGCTAGTGGTTTCTGTGGAGGCCTTCATTTACCTCAGATATCTCCAGGCAGAAAATCAACATAAAGCATCTGGGGAAATGAGGCACCCCTAAGAGGCGTTCTGCCATCTTCCTTTACATACACACACACACACACACACACGCACACTCATCCATATATGTATATGTGTGCATATAAACATCTATTTTAAAATGGCACATATTCTTCCATTAATCTCTCATAGAGAATCTATCCAACACACTGAAGATCTTTATTTGGTTTAGATCATAAATTCTTTTAATATTTTTTGCATGTCAATACAAATTTCAAGTTGTCCATCAGTAAACTCATGCTCTCATTTTATGACTAAACTGCCTCTATTTCTGGTCCTACTTCTTGACAGGATCTTTTATACCAAATCTTACATGCAAGTCTTGAGGATATAGTTGAGTTTGTCCATGTAACAGCAAGGACTCATAGGAGGGCCTGCTGTACAAGTTCTTTGATCCGCTTTTCTAAAAGTAAGGCAACTTTTCAGGGATCAGCAAACACATTAATCAAATATATATCATTCACTTAGTTCAGAGGAAAAAGTTAGCACCCTGACCTACAGAGAAAATACAAACAGAGAAATAAAGACCAACAGACAGGACTTCCAACTGTCAGACCATTGCATACATACATACATAGTTACCAAAGAGAGAAGCGCCAACATCTGGGTTTTCAAAGCCAGGAACTCTTTAGCACCTACCCAGAGTCTCCTGTGGCCAAACACTTGAAAAGTGTAAGTCCCAAAGTAAAATCTCACACACACATACACACTCATCATACACACACACACTCTGAGGTGACAAATGTATATATATACACACATTTCCGAGTCAGAGGGCATCACAATACTTGAGAACCAGTGCTTCATTAGAAATTAATAAAAGGTGTAGGCCTTCTTACAAAACAAACCACCCGATCAAATTTCCCTTAATGGGAAGGCCCATTACTGGATGGAGATCTTTAGCTTTCATTAACATAATGAGCATTACAATCCACCATACATTTTTCCTTTGTCCTTTAATTTTGAGTCTTTTGAGACTAATCTGTGCAATGACTCACAGTCATAGAGCATTGGGGGAAGAATATTGAAGTTTGAAAGGATGGCTTCTGGTAGCAAGAAACTACTTGAAAAGAAATAGAATTTTAGAAAAGTAGATACTAGCAATAGCTCCATAGTAAAAAAAAATCATGTGGAAAAGAATATATGTATTCACATGAACGTCTGCATATGCAGGTCTATATAATTGGTTTTCTGGTGCACACTGAGAATTTTGTTTGTTTTCATGTCAACTAACCAAGGTATTCATCAAAAAGTTATTTGTAAGGATTTGCCTGGTAAATTAATGAATTAAACTTTAGTCAAGTCACTCTTCTGAGTCTGCCATGGCAGAACTGTTAAGCAAATATGAGACAGACTAAATGAGTTTATTCAGCTGGCAATGCAGATATCCAAAGGGATTTTCCCCCTTCTCCACTATAATTTAGGGGAAGGAGATTCCTGGATTATGGAAGAAAATGTTTCATAATCTTGCCTTCTCAGTAGTTTGCTAATTGACTAGACTTTTGCTAACATTATCTTCCACTTCAGTAAATCTCATCTTCTCTCCCAGTCCTATACCAGATTGATTAATTCCTTTATCTCCTCTCTTCATCAAGAAAGGCTTTCTCCTTTTCACCAGTCTCAACACACTACTTCTTTCCATACCAACCTCAAAATTGATCTTCTGTAAGAATAATTATTTCTAAGAAGAAAGTTTTTAACCTTGAATCCTTTGGCTTGTTTTTATCTGTATAATAGTTTGATAACTGTATTTCAAAATAACTGTTTTCCTCTATTAGCCTATATTTTTATTTCATGAATTTAAAAATATTCTTCTGTGACGGGGTTCATCGACCTCACTAGAATCCTACTGGACTCCATGACAAAAAAAGTTAAGAACCCCTGATCTAAGTGAGTCTATCTCACTTTGATCACTCATTCTTAATCTCCTCAGTCCCCAGGAGGTATAGTTTCCGCTCCTACTCCTTATGTCATATTATTTTGTAACTATCCACATGTCACTTTCTAAATTTTGACTGTTTGTGTGTGTGATGTGTGCCTCTTATGTTAGCACTGACCCAATGAACAGATTCACTTTGTGATGAATATACTTTTGTTCTATCACTGACACGTAACAGGAGTGTGATTTTGAACATATCACTTAACCTAAACCATTCTTAATTTCATTCTCTGTAAAGTGGGAATAAGGGTAAAGCACTTCATAGACATTAAACACACATAAAATTTATAAGGATTATATCGTTTTGTCCGGTTTAATGCTAATCTAATCAGTATTTAAAAATAATGTTAGTAACAAGTATTTGTCATACACTTAATAGTGCTTTGTCACGTTAGTCACTGCCTAGAGAACTTCACCAGCAAGTGAGGTACATTCAGAACCTATCCACAACCTACCTTTCCAATTTTACTGTGCCTTAATCTTTTTACACTTTATAATCCAACTGAACTAGCCTTCTTCTTGTTCCTCATACACATCTCCCATCTCTGTGCTTTTGCATTGGTAGTGTCCAATATCCAAAATGCACTTTTATTTCATACATAAAAACAGGACACATATCGGACTTTAAGTTGTTTTTTTTAAAGTTCTTTCTTCCCAACTCTAGGGGGGTGTAGTAGAGTGAAAAGAATGCCTTAATTGAAGAGGACCCTAGGTCTTCTCCTTACTACTTGGGTGACTTTTACCAAGTCATTTCAACTCAAAAAAATTAGATTCCAGCTAAGGTTGTGAGAGTTTCCTTTTAGTTTCTTTGGTCAAAGCTGACCCTCACCTCATTACTTTGATAAGATCTGGAAATGTGGTAAGGCTTACAGTCATAAATTTCTAGATAATCCAGGGTGGAATACTATTGAAGATGGTTCATTTCTTCCATTTCATGTCAATTTTTATTGCTTTCAGAAATACAAAGTATACTCTCTTTACAGAAGGGAATGATTGTGACTATGGAAAATTATATAGAATGCCTGCCTTGGTTGCTGTCTTAACTAGTTTTGCTCATCTCACTTTTTCCCCCATATTTGGAATGAAGATAGATTTAAAATAAAAGATACTATTTGTATCTTTTTAAAAGCTGTAATTTTTCTGATTTTGTCTCCAAATAAAAGGGATGTATCCCATTTTAAATTTGATCCTGGAGGATATAAGTAACCATTAGTTTATCGAATAGTGGAGTGTTATGGTCAAATCTATGTTTTAGGAAGATCAATTGAAGGAGTGAAGAGGAATTAGAGTGGAGAGACTTGAGGAAGGAAGAAACCTTGACCAGGCTATTATTGCAATAGCCCACACATGTAATCAGGCTTCATTTGGGACAATAATTACTCAGTTGTATAATTAACTTTGGAACAAATTCAAGATCTTTGGATGTCTGCAATTATAAAAACAGACAAAATAATAGATGAATCTAATTATCATGGAGAACTTCTGGTGTGGAAACTCCCAGTACTAATGCAGATTACAACTATCTTTGACTTTTTTTTTTCATTCAACAAGCATTTATTAAGTCAGTGAATGACTGAATAAGAAAACATTGATGTAGTACTGACTATGTATCAAATACACAAATATATTTATTTTTAGTTTTCAATATTCATTTCCACAAAATCTTGAGTTCCAAATTTTCTCTCCGTCTCTCCCCTCACCCCACCCCAAAATGCCAAACATTCTGATTACCCTCTCCACCAATCTGCCCTGCCTTCTTACACCCCTCCCTTCCCTTATTCCCATCTTCTCTCCTGTCTTGTAGGGCAAGATAAATTTCTATACCCTATTACCTGTATTTCTTATTTCCCAGTTGTATGCCAAAACAATTGTCAACATTTGTTCCTAAAACTTTGAGTTCCAACTTCTCTTCATTCCTTCCTCCTTACCCATCCCCACTGAGAAGGCAAGCAATTCAATAAAGACTATATATGTGTAGTTATGCTAAAGATGTCTATAATAGTGGTGTTGTGTAACTATAACTACATTTCCCTCCATCCTGTTCTGCCCCCATTTCTTCTATTCACTCTTTTGACCTTGTCCCTTCCCAAGAGTGTTTACTTCTAATTGCTTCATCCTCCCATTTGCCATCCCTTCCATCAGCCCCACACCTTACTTATCCCCTTCTCCCCTACTTTCCTGTAGTATAATATAGGTTTTCATACCAAATTGAGTGTTCATGTTATTTCTTCCTTGAGCCAAATGGGATGAGAGTAAGCTTCACTTTTCCCCTCTCACCTCCCCCCTTTTCCCCTCCATTGAAAAATCTTTTTCTTGCCTTTTTTATGAGAGATAATTTGCCCCATTCTTTACATCCTTTCTCCTCTCAATATATTCATCTCTCACTCCTTAATTTTATTTTTTTAGATATAATCCCTTTCTTTCAACTCACCCTGTGCTTTACATATATATATATATATATATATATATATATATATATATATATATACATATATGCATGTATGTGTGTGTGTGTGTGTGTGTGTGTGTGTGTGTAATCCCTCCAACTATGCAAATACTGAGAAAAGTTTCAAGAGTTCCAAATATTATGTTTCCATGTAGGATTGTAAACAGGTCAACTTTAGTATGTCCCTTATGATATTTTTCTTTCCTGTTTACCTTTTCATGCTTCTCTTGGTGCTTGTGTTGGAAAGTCAAATTTTCTTTACAACTCTGGTCTTTTCATCATGAATACTGGAAAATCCTCTGTTTCATTGAATGACCATTTTCTCCCAGAAGTATTATACTCAGTTTTGCTGAGTAGGTGATTTTTGCTTTTAATCCTACTTCCTTTGACTTCTGGAATATCATATTCCATGCCCTTTGATCCATTAATGTAGAAGATGCTAGATCTTTTGTTATCCTGATTGTATTTCCACAATACTTGAATTGTTTCTTCCTAGCTGCTTGTAATATTTTCTTCTTGATCTGGAAACTCTGGAATTTGCTACAGTATTCCTCGGAGTTTCTCTTTTTGGATCTCTTTCAGGAGGTGATAGGTGGGTTCCTTGAATACTTATTTTACCCTCTGGTTCTAGAATATCAGGGCAGTTTTCCTTGATAATTTCATGAAGGATGATGTCTAGGCTCTTTTTTTGATCATGGCTTTCAGGTGGTCCCATAATTTTTAAATTTTCCAGATCTATTTTCCAGGTCAGTTGTTTTTTCAATGAGATATTTAATATTATCTTCTATTTTTACATTCATTTGGTTTTCTTTTGCAACTTCTTGATTTCTCATAAAAGCATTAGCTTCCACCTGCTCCATTCTAATTTTTAAATAACTATTTTCTTCAGTGAGCTTTTGACCTTCCTTTTCCATTTGGTTAATTCTACTTTTTAAAGCATTCTTCTCCTCATTGGCTTTTTGGACCTCTTTTGCCAATTGAGTTACCTTATTTTTCAAGGTGTTATTTTCTTCAGTATTTTTTTTGGTCTCTGTTAGCAAGCTGTTGACTCATTTTTCATGATGTTTTTGCATTGCTCTCATTTCTCTTCCCAATTTTTCCTCCAATTCCTTTTTGAGCTCTTCCATGGCTTGAGACTATTGCATATTTAGTTTGGATGTTTTGGCTGCCTTGACTTCCTCTGAAAGTATGTATTGTTCTTCTTCATTTGAAAGGATGGAAGAAAATACCTGTTCACTAAGAAAGTAACATTCTATATAGAAGTCTTATTTCTTTTCCCTTTTTCGGGCATTTTCCCAGACAGTTATTCTACTTTTGAGTCATTTGTGAAGAGGAGGGTACACTCTGGGGACCTGTCAGTTCTCCATTCCTCCAAGATGACACAGTCAAGGGAGAGGTGTTGACTCCTCTCCTGGCCTGCACACTGGTCTGGGACCAACCAAAAAGTTTTCTGCCCAGAATCTGCGAGTAGTAGATTTCCTTCTTCACAACAACCTCCAATTCCTCCACGCTAGTGCTCCTTCTCATCCCAGGACTGTGCTCAGGGCTGAGATTCAGATCAGCTGCTCAATTTTCCCAGGGGCTTTAGGCTAAGTGCTCCACAAATGGACACTGCTGCTGCTCCTGCCTCCACTGCCACCATCTAGTTCTGGGTTCAGGGGAAGACCCTGCTTCCTTCTTGCCTAGTTGAAAAAGCCCTCTAACCATTTTTGAAGTTGTCTTTCATGTTTGTGGCTTGAGGGATCTGAGAACTTCCACTGCTGCTGGGTATTCTGCCCCCTGAGGCCTGTTCAGGTCCTATTCCTCTTAATGCTGCTCACAAAGGCTGGGCTACATTCTGCTCCATGTCTGGTGCAATAGATCTTTCCTGTTGGCCTTCTAGGTTACCTTGGGCTGGAAATCTCTTTTACTTTGTTGTTCTGTGGCTTCTGCTGCTCTAGAATTCGAGAGTCATTTTTTTTTACAGATATTTTATGGCCTATGGGAGAAGAGCTAGAGTATGTGTATCTTTTTACTCCATCATCTTGGCTCCCCCTCTGCCTGTCCCCCCAATCTCTGATTTATTACTAAAGGTAGATTGAAGCACACAGAAAGTTACTTAATATACATAAAAGGTAAGCAACATGTCCATGGTCACATAGCTCCTAAGTGTGAGAATTGTGATTTTAAACAAGTACCTCCTATTTTCATAGTCCATCACTTTATCTACACCAGACCTGTAAGAAGTTAGAGGCCAAAATTTAAATGGGCTAAACATTTTACGACTGAAGATAGGTTTTAGTGACTCAATTTCTAAGTAAAGGAATAATTAATGATTAAAACCGTTTTGCAGATAAACCATGATTCAAAAAAGAGAAATTTCAATTAATATATCAATTAATTACACATAAGGTTTTTATTTATCTTGAAGTCACATTAATGTTAAAATTACTTTGCTAAGCAGTACAAGTTTTAATTCATTTTTTCAGATTTTTCTTACTTTTTAAATTTAGTTAATGGGATGTGTTACACTTCTTGTCCGCAATAAGTTTATTGTACTTTGAAATCTTGTTTGAAATTGATTTCTTTTAGAAAACTGAAAACTAACCTTAGTAGCTGCCTCATTGTCTGAGTTTACTTTCTTGAAAAACTGGTGTTCCCCACTGAGATTTTTCAACAATTTGGATGCTTTAATTTGTTTTTCATTGGTGTCCAATTTGCTTAAGTCAGGATGTTTTGATTCAAAATAGAGATGAAGATTGTATTCCTTTGGCTATTACTTCTCAGCAAACAAGGCACAATATTTTGTCTCTCTTGTAAGTAAACAAGTATCTATTTGTCCACTCCACATTAAACACTATGTTCTGATTTGATTTTCCATTTCTTTTTATCACCCATTTCACAAAGTCATCCCAAAAACTTTAATGCTAGAACCACAAAATCTCCACAGCAAATGCTTGCATACAAAGAAGTAACGAACTCAGCATCTGACCTTGGAGAGAGCGCAGCACACTTGTATAACTTAGAGGACAGCTGTGCAGCAAGGGAAGGGACGTCTTGTGTTATTGCCACTCATCGAATAGCAGGCATCAGCTGCTTTAGCCTGTGGCTGCACTCACTTTGTCTCTATTCAATGCCAGTAACAACCAAAAAACAGGGAAAAATACAACTCTCCCTCTTCTTTAGAGATAGACTGACTATGGTTGGTTGCTTCAGATCACGTAACAAAGAGGAGAGTGTGCACAGTGGCAACCCACCACCAAATTACATGATGGGTCCAATAGTGACTAGTGGAAGGTCAATAAAATGTGTTTGGGAGGGAGGGGGAAGGTAGGAAGGAGGGAGAAGAAAAAAACCCTAAGTTATATGGTAGTGATTGTAGAACACTGAAAATAAATAAAATTAATTTAAAAAAATTTAAAAAAATGATAACAGGATTGCAAAAAATGTTTATAAAAAAAGAAAATTATATTGTATTTTAAGGCTGAGTAGAATTTTCAGACTGTCTTAATGACAGTTTCCTCTTCTCTCCCAATGTTGATGTCTGTATAAATACTTGGAATATGTTAGAATCATGTAATTTGATCAGACTGAGTTTTTAAAAATTAAATGAGAAAATGGGAGGGAGGAAATTTTGGTGGAGGATTCTATCAGCTTATCCCAGGACTATTTTAATATGTAGGTTTGCTTCAGCTCATCTAATATTGGGAGAACTGGTTAGAATTCTAATACCTTTTATGATTGCCATTATAAGCCTACAAAATGCACAAATTGTTGGTGCCAAACAATCCAACTGTTTTACAGCCAAATTATAACAAAGGAATGAAAGGATCTAGCCAACCACCAAACCATGTCAGGAAAAGATAAGCACTTTCAACTTGATTACATGCTTGTCATGTCAATTAACTCAGTGGCTCATTAAGATGCTACTCATGTGGATTTCCTTGCATCATCAGTAGCACAACCACCATTTCTGCAGCCAAAAAAACATTTGTAGGAAGTTGTTTGGACTAGAGTTTTCATTTCCCAGGAGAAAAGTACATTTTTAAAACTTCTCTATCCAAATGTTGCCAACATGTTTCATATTATTATTATATGATCAGGGAGTCCCAGGCACTTCAATATTCCTTAAACTATTCTGACCTTAAAGTTAGAAAGACCACTTGCCCAATTGATCTATTTTAAGGAAACAGTATAAACTTCTTTTGGCCAAAAGAAACACATGGATGATGATTGGAATATGGTTTTAGACTTTAATTTTAAGTAACATTGGTTCAAATAAAGTGAATTACAGATTACTTCCCACATATTAACACTGAAAAGCACAGGAGTCTTACTCTTAAACCTTTTTGAATTCATATGGTTGATCTGAGAGAATTCTTTCCAGACACAGAATTTAAGGTCAGAATCCCTGTTTTAATTATCTCTCTTAGTCCCCAGCACAGTGTCTTGAACATGGAATGGATGAATGAATGAATGTAAAAGCATGTATGAAGCAGTTACAACATGAAAAGCACTGTACTAAGTCCTGTGGACAACTGGTAAGAACTTTGATCTAACAGACTTCATATTCCAATAGAATATCTGTTGTATCCAACTTAGTGGGTTGTTGTGAGATTTAATAAAATAATCTAAGTAAAGTGCTTTGCAATATTCTTCTTATTAAGCTCAAAAATGCAATCCAATACTATTTAGCAAACAATAAAATAATTATTGGCTCTTGTCTTGTGGTGATCCAGGCTTGATCAATGAATTTCTGGGAGTAAATGATGATTCTGTTGAGAAGGAATGCCTCCTGAACTATCTTTCCCACTTAGTTTCAATGTAGTATTCTACCATTTTGATCTGATTGTATGCCCTCTTTAACTAGTGGCAGCCAATGGAAAGTGAGATTTCTTTGAAAAGTAAATACACATACACACACATACACAAACAGACTGAAGAATAAGCTGACACATATACATCACTCAGATTTTATACAAGCCAAATTCTGTGAAAGTATAGTGTGTTGGAATCAAAATGGCAGTATTTTATTGCCCTGTAAATTTTAAAGTCTTCATATGCTAGGGGAGTTTATTCCCAAATAGTTCTATATTTTATTCAATTTGCTTACCATAAAGACCATTAAAACTGATCTCCTCCATTTGTATCTCTGCATCTGCCAGCAATGCATAAGAAATTGAAATTATCTTCAGGCCAATAAAACAGAGATATTTTCACTAAAAAATTAAGTAACATTAATAACTTTAATTCTTCTCTCAGCATAGCTATTTTTAATGGGACTTCCTTATTGTATGTATAATTACAGAAAGGGGGCATTAAAAGAACATTCAGTCTATTCTTTCATTTTGTTCTTAAATATTTTCTTTTCTTTTCTTAGCCTGTAGTGACCTCATTCCAAATTGTCAACATAATCTTTGCTTACCTATTTTTTTCCTTCTGGCTTCTTCCTTTATTAATATTCTTGCTTTATCTTGAACTTATGCAAAATCTTCAGGGAAACAAAATAAGTACATACTCTAGTTTGCTGTATTTGGATGCACTTGTTCAGGACAGATAGACAGTGAAGGAATATGCTTGCTAATGTTATTAATTGGACTTTGCAGTGGTGTTCCTGTGGGACAGTAAGTTCCATAGGAAGAGTGTTATGAAGACTATTTTACAAAGGTATGTTTCTGGATGAATAAAATTCAAGTAATTAAAGCTTCAGAATAGTTGTTGCACAGAGCTATGACTCTTAACAGAGAATTAAGGGACCTGAGTTCAAAACAGTAGAATTATCTAGTGACAAAAGACACTTTGTGTCAGTTCGGTGCTAGAGAAACAAAGATAAAAATGAATATAAAATCCCTACCATCAAAGAGTTTTCATTCTATTGGAAGAGTAAGAGATGATGAGGATTAGATATGCTTCTGGACTAAATGAACTGAGCAGTTCTGTGGAGCTAGGTCAATTTGGGTTGGGTGGGGAGGCTAAGGAAAAAAATAAAAGGTGTGGATGCAGGCAGCCTGCTAATGTCTAGGAATGGACTTTCATCTTTCTTTATCTATTTAATTCATTTATATCTCCTGCTCTCCATCCTTAATGGTCCTATTCCAGGTCCTATTCCAAATTTTCTTTAAAGATGTTAACATATGGCTTCCAAGCTTCCTCTCTACCCCCTCACTCACTGTCTGCCTTAGAATATTAATATTTATACTGACAAATCTTCTAACATCTTGAGCACTCAGTTCCTATATCTGGATACAGTAACCTGCTTTTCTGCCCCTATTTAGTAAAACATTTTAGACCTCTCTCTCATAGATCTGTATCATCTCCAAGATCTTGTATTTTAATATCTTAATATCAGACCACAACCTTTCTATCCTTCCAAAATATTCTCAGTCCCTCACTCAGACTAAATTGCACAGTTTTCTAATCATGACCTCCTATGCCTTGACCTCATACTATGCTCTAAGTCTAACGCCAACCCTCATTCTGTCTTCACTTGCCCCCATACTTAGTTTTAACTTCATGGTCCATGGCTTTAATGGTTTATTACCCATTTCTTGAGAATCTCTTTCCCGCATGACTATCCACCATTCCCAGTATTCTAATCTTTAATAACAGCAACTGATAATCTCTACTTGTTCCCACTTCCCCAATGAAATGTAAGCTCCCTGTTGCAATCATCAACTTTTTATTTTTGTGTTTGTATCTACAGCAACTAATACAGTGGTTGTCATAGAATGAATGCTTACTAATTATTGGATTGGATTGAATTGCTCCTTCCCTCTGGCTGTGAATAATACTGGAAAAATTTCTGACATCAAGCTAATTTTGTGTACTATAAATTTATTTATATTATTTCAGTTTAGTCTTCATTTATGCACAGAAATCCTTCTATATACTCTAATCTACTCTTACTTCCTCTGCATCTTATTCTCTTCTGCTTTTGCTAGAAAAGTACCTATCTTCTCAATCCCTTTCCCTTTCCTTACAAACTCAACTTCTGTCACTTAACACCAAATAGTCTAGTCTTCTGCATTATGGAGAGGATCAAGACCAGCTAATGTAAATTTCCTCACTTCCCATCCTTATCTCCTCAAACTTCTCAGTATCATCACACATTCTCACTTCCTTTTTTCCTATTTCAAAGAAATATTTATCTATACTGTTTTCTAAGGCTAACATTTCAAACCATCCCACTTGTTTCCTCTAAATGTCTTTGGCTCCATTTCACATTCTCTCCCTCATCTTAGAAACACTTGAACATATAAGATTCAGTCACTGGAGGAAAAAAATAAGGAATATTAAAAAAAAAACAGTAGGCAATAGCCATGCAAGCTGGTCCAAGGAATGGAAGACTATCTGAAGCAAATTTTAAAAATGATTAAGTTGAAATAAAAGAATGGTTTGGGACATTAGCCTTTTAAGCATGAAAAACATAGGAAGGTGTTGATTCTACCAAGTTTTTGTCTAAATGGAATAGATGAAAACAAATGATCCATCATCTATCAGAAATATATATGTGTCCTTGACTAAGGAAACTTGGAATTAATTTGAGCAGGTTTTCAAATGAAAGGTGTTTTCTAAGAGACCTAGACTTTTAATGAAGAGCAATTGGGAGAAGTCCTAGATGTTATTCTTACCAGTTCTGTGACTTAAGACAAGCTATTTAACTTCTTTGATTCTCATCAACAAGTTAAGGATAATAAAGCCTGTGCTGTTCAACTCACAAAGTTGACAAGGAAACTGCTTTGAAAATTAGCTTACTATAAATGTGAGTGGTAATTATTGCAATTCTATTTAGCCATTTCCTCACCCCTGACCTCTTACCCTCTGCTTACAAATGTTTTCAGTTCTCTCAATGAAAAAAAACAGGTGATAGACCTTTGATTTTATTGGTATAGGAAATTGCCACAAAAAGAAACTCCCTTTACCAACACAGGTCAGCATGTTGTCTGCAACTCATTGTACTCAAAAGTTGTCTAGACAGAAGTTCCAAAGTCACTGTTAATTTATGATTTTCTAAATCCATGTACAGTTAGCAGGGATATGCTTTTGTTTGAGCTTGACACTACTGATGTAGAAGAGAGGTGTCAAACTAGCCAGACATGAGCCTCATGAAGCCCATAATACTCCCTAGTATGGCCAGAATGAGATTAGAATGTAATAGAGAAATGTACACAAAATAAATACAAATTTAATAAAACAGATAATGTTCATTTGTGGTTCTCTGAGTCAATATGTGACCCTCAGGAATCTGTTCCTATTTGAGTCTGGTACACTATCCTAGAACACAGAAAGTTGTTGCTTAGGGATATACAAACATTATATCTATGAAGAAGGGTTCAAACTTAGGTCTCTCTAGCTGTAAGGTCAGCTCTCTATTCTTTAAAACTCTAAATCAAAAAGAAAAAATTAAATAACAATAAACATCCCTTGATCCTTCTGTCCCAGTCATCTATTGTCTCATCTATTTTCTTCCCTTCATGACCAAATTTCTGGAAAGCAATAGTCTGTGCTCAATGAGTCAGTTACCTCCCTTTCTTTCTTCCTTCTTTCCTTTCTCTTTTTTTCTTACTCCATTACCTGTATGTATATAGTATAGTATAAATAACACTGGATTTAGGTCCTCAAATATTAGTTTAGAATCCTGACTTTGACACACTAATCATGCATTCATTTCCAAAGTCCTTTAGTATTCCAGAATTTCAGGACTTTCTTCTCTATGAGAGAGAAATAATTACAATTGTAGAATCTATTTCATAGAGTTGATATAATGATGAAAGAAAATGATGTACAGAAAGCACTTGAAAAATCAACAGATTTGTAGACATGTGACCTTTTATAAAGCTTGGAAAAGAGGTGATGAAGACTTGATCTAGGGTGGTGGCAGAGGAGGGCTTGAATGCAAAAGTAAACAGATAGATTGATAGACATATAAATAAATAAATTATTAAATTACCAAATAAATAAATATGAAAATTGAAGCACAAAATTTTAGAAAAGAATCGAATTCTGTGTGGCAGGAAGAAGGAAGAGTTGGCTGATTGGAGATTTTGAACCTATGGGTCTGAAAGGATGGTAATGCCATTACCAGAAGTAAGGACATTGGGAACAGGGAAAATTTCTAGGAAAAACATAACGGACTGTTATTTTAGGTTTTAATTCTGGTGGTATATTTATGTATAGAGGAGACAGGAAGGAAGAATTAAAAGTCATGGGAAAGATTGATGCTGGTTAAAGAGATTAGGAAATGATTTCTATAATTGAAGCTAGGGGAGAAAATCGAATTATCAAGGGGTAAAAGAAATTAGAACCATTGGTGACACATAGCATAGTAGAATATGAACTGAATTTATAGTTAGATGACATGAGTTCAAATACCATCTCTTTTACTTATGACCTGTGGGCAAGTTACTTAGTATCTCAATGCCTCATCTTCTTATATTCTAAATGAGGGAATTGGATTTGATGTCCCCAAAGGTCCCTTTCAGCTCTAAATCTTCAAAACTATGGGATCATATTTAGGGGCAGAAGAGAAAGATGAACCATAAAGACTACCAAGAAAGAATCATCAGATAGGAGATAAGTCTGTTGAATATTAAAAAATGCTACGGCAGTGCTTTTTTATAATGTATAATTATGTAAATTTTTAAATTTACAATTATGTAAATTTTATAATTTATAATAGCTTGGTTTCATCCTTGTCTGGCCCTGTGATTTCATTGGTATTGAACCTCCAAGCTGTGAAGACACCCCATTAGGTGCAGATATGTTACTGCTGGGTAATAATGTCTTAATTACTTTGGAAACTGAGAACTCCATTGACTTGTCCATGATTGTACAGTTCTCATTTGTCAGAGGCAAGATTTGAACAAAAGACTTCTCAGTTCTTTATAGATTAGATTGACTAAATCATTCAATGAAGAATTCAAACAATTAAATCAAATAGAGAAGATTCCATTTCTGTTGTGGATAGCTCGGTGGTGTAGCTGATAAAACAGTGGGCTTGCAACTAGGAAGATCCAGTTCAAATCCTGCCTAAAACATTCTAGGAACCAAAAAAAAAAATTTACCTTCTTTCAGTTGAAAAATGGGACAGCACCTACCTCTGAGGGCTGTTGTTAGTATCAAATGAGATTCTGTAAGTGAAGTCCTTTGTAAAGCTTTTAAGTGCCATGTAAACATTATTTTTCTTACTGTTACAATCTTGGTTTATCTCTTTTTCTCTTAATTGGACACCAAACTCTTAATTTACTACCCTTTTTTTTGTCATCCACATCGTATCAAGGTAACAGCTAGTCAGTATCTTCAATTCATATTAATTGGTGATTTTCTATTTTCATTTGATAAACTTCTTTCTCATATTTTTCTACCTTGTATTGGACTCCTGATGAGTTTCCTGTTAGAGATGTTTTCCTTTTTCCTTCTTTTTCTTGCTTGCAACTTATATACCTTCATCTGTCTTAGTCTTTTGAGGATCCTATTGATTAATTGCAGAAGTGACACATTGGTTTAGTCCCAAATACAACACCCATATGAGATGAATGAAATGTTCATAGATAATATTAACTTTTATTTCAAATATATACTGCATTCTTTGGTTTGAAAAGTGCATTCATTATACTTCTGTCATTGAGCTTTAAGTGACAAATGGAGTTTTTCAAAAAGACACTAAGTAAAATAGTATATTATTATATAGCCTCTAAAACGGTTTCTAAAGACTTCATTATATTTAAAAAGAAAATGTCTGTTTTAAGCTGTTTATAATTTTGTTATAAAAAAAGAACTTTCCAGCAGTTAACTATATAGAAAGACCGACTCTACGGCAGCTCATAGATAAAGAATTTGTCAATGATCAATCTACGTCCTGTATCGTCTGTCCTAGATATTTAGAAGATAATATATTTGAGCAACTAGAATTAATTAAAAGTAGTATAATTATTCAAAACATTAACATTCCGTAGACATCTTAATTTTTTCTCCTTTTCTGTGCAAATAGAAATATAATTCATTTATTGAAACTCACCATTGTTCTCTAGGAGGAAAAAAAATACAATCACATTCCTTTGCTTCCTTGGTAATGCATTTTGTTTAAAATGCTTTAATTTAATATCTAATTTTCTAATTTAATTTAAACACAGGTATTTTTAAAAGACTATCACAGTGTTCAAAGACCCACATAAAGGCCTGTAATACTCTCAGATCTCTTGATACTTTTCAAGTTGTGGATGCTATTTGTGGTCATTAAATATATAAAATTTGATGTGAAGCCCCTACCAATACACCTCTGTGACAGACCGTAAAAAAGATATAATTCTTAGGAGAAGAAGAATTTCAGTGAAGAAGACTAGGAAGGCAAATGATAGGAGAATATATCAGGCAGTATATATATTCTGGGTTCCCCTGCACGATCTCATCCCTCTGGAAAAGCAATAATTCCTATTTGATCCCTCTTTTCCATGCTTGAGAAAGAAAAGGATATAACTAGTTTAGAATTGTTACTATGGTGATGGTACATAGAATCCGACACTGATACCACTCTACTTTGTTTTGTTTTTCCTTGCAGTCTCATTGAGGCTTACTGGGACAATGTGGTCTCTTCCTTTCTTCTTCATAGTTCTTTGTAGTCCTTGTGCCAGTTTCTCTCTTGTGATGAAACCATGACTTTTACCTTATTCAGCTATTGTTGTTCAAACCCTGAACAATAATCATCATTCTAAGAATCTTCATTTTCTTTCTTCTGAGTCCACATCACCTACTTCCTCTCTGCTGGGTCTCTATCTTTTTCCCTAGTTCACTTGACATTTCTCAAATCTAAAGAAATGACATCTCAAAGCTATCTAAAATGAGAAGCATCTCCTTGAGAAGGAAGCATGGGCAAACTGAAAGTGTTCTAAATAGAGGTAACAGTTACCCATATTACATAAATACCTACATAAGGCATTTCTCTGTCTCCAGCATCTTTGGAGAAGATAAAGGAAGAATTACAAAATTTTGAAATACTGTTCTTGAAAGATTGTTGCTTTCAGAGTGTCTTAATTGCTTATATTTAGCCTAGATCAAGGTAAATATGAAATTTGAACCAAGAAATGGAATAAAAGGTAATAAATAAAATTTATTAAAACATTTCCTGACAAAACAAAACATCCTTAAACACAGAAAGACATGGTAAAACTAACCTGAAGAAAATTAAAAATTTAGAGAGTAGTTGTTAGAGAGGTTTGAATATGTTCATGATGAAAAATTCAATTTATAGCAAAAAGGATGGGAAACAAAAGAAAGATAGGCAAGGAGACTTCTCTTAATAAATAAAGGCCAAATAGAGTCACATTCCCAGAGGAAATTTTTACTGAATCTCCAACCATCGAGTAATTTAAAACACTACCCGCCATCAGATACAATACAAAGTTAATACATCTGGTTATTTTCAGCTAATGTCATAGTTCTCTTCAAAGATCCTGAGATGTTATTATCAAACTTCCCCTTCAGGCTTCAAGATAAACTAGAATAAGGCAGAGGTCAGGGATTCTATTTACTTTTTTTACTTTACCTGAATAGTATATCATTTAAAGTACAGAAAATGCAGACTATCTCAAAATACAGACGTCATCTACTCAGAATAGAAAAATGCTAAAAACTGATTTTACAAGTGAACTTGTTTATAGTTTTCCTCATTCCTAGCATCTCATAAACATCTATTTATCATATTTTTTGTTCTGTTTATAATTTTTTAGCAATGATTTACTAAAACTATTAGATTTATGAGTGATATGAAGCTGAGAGTGGAGTTAGCATATTACATTACAGAGTTAGGAGGCAAAAAGATCTCAGTAGCCATTAAAATAGAAAGAACATTGAATTTATTGTCAAATAATTTGGGTTCAAATTCTGGTTCTGCTCCTAAATTTTCTGTATGAGTAAGGTAAATCACCTTGGGGCAACTAAGTGATACAATGGATAGAGTGCCAGACCTGGAGTCAGGAAGACTTCTCTACTTGGGTTCAAATTTAGCCTCAAGCACTTACTAGCTGTGTGATTCTGGGCAAGTGACTTAATCCTGTTTGCCTTAGCTATCTCATCCATAAAATAAGCTGGAGAAGGAAATGGCAAACTACTCCAGTGTCTGTCAACATAAGCCCAAATGAAATCATGAAGAGTCAGACATGACTGGAAAACAACTGAACAAAAGTAACCTAAACTCTCCAGTCCTCAGCATTCTCATTTTTCAAATTAGGTGGTCGACCTAGATTTTCTCCAAGTTTAAAATGCTAAGCTTTATAATAAGAGAAAGTTAAAAGAAATAAATGTAAAGTCCTACACAGGTTTAAAAATAAAAACAACAACTATTCCACAGGTACAGTGGAAGGGTCGTGGATAAATAATAGCTCATATGAAAGACCGAGAGGTTTATTTGTATGCAGTTTCCATCTGGGTTACTAGTATGGCATGGTAGAGTCAGTATTTCAGTATGACAAAAAGCTAATACAATTTTAGGGTACATTAGTAGAAACAAAATGTCCAGAATAAAACATTTGATACCTTCACCCTACTCTTCACTAATCAGTTTATGTATAAAATATTGTGAAATTTGGGTGTCAGTTTTTGGAAGGACATTGACAAACCAGGGTAGTATCTAAAAAGGATTGTATTATCACATAGGGTAATGAAGGAACTGGGAGGTGTGTGTTAATCCATTGACAACCCACAATTCCAAACATAACTTGTATAAAAGGAAGTCATGATATAAATATGAAGCAGTTGAGATTAACTTTTGTCCCAGGGAGATTTATCTGGGATCCATCAATGGCCTTATTGGATTCTAAGAATATAAAAGTAGTTTATAGGCCATTGGTAGGGAGATCAAAGGTTCCCAGGGAAATTAATTTTCAATTGTTTTAAAATTTCTTGCCAGTGGTTTTTATCTGTTCTTATCTTTTTGAGCTGGTTTTTAACTGTTTCAGGGATTCCTATACCTACAAATATACATATGTATGCGTCTATGCGTTATACATGTGTGTATTGTATGTATTATATATGTGCATATAAATCCTTATACCATCATATATACCATATGCACCCTCACTTGTTTAAACCCTAAGTCTGGGTGACCAATGCAAAGGTGTCAAACATAGTATTTCAGGCCACATTGGGGCCCCCAAATACCTTCAACTATCAGATCAGATTAAAATGTCATTGGGAAATATTTATCAAAATAAAATAAAACACAGATAATGTGAATATATGATTTACTAAATCAATACTCTAGTCACGATTACTTGGTTCTGATACCTGTCCCAATTATGTACCTTGTAGTTTCTGTTTCTATCTTAGGGCATAACTCTGTTGTGTTGCTTCTAAAGATTGTGTCCTGTTGCTTTTAAAGACACACAAGGAATTTCAACTGACCAAGAGATTTTAAATAGTCACTTATATTGGGTTATGTAGAAGACACTCTAATCTTGTCAAAGAACAATTATGCCCAACATAAGGAAGTGAGTCAACATCTTCTGTGTTTTTGGGTCATTCAAGCAATCTCTTTCTGACCCCTCTTAAGGTTGTATAAACTCTCTAACTAGCAAGAGGAGAAATAAATTCTTTATATTCCTATCAGAGACCATAGTGTTCCCTTCTCCTTGAACATTTCCTATCTGTCCTCAACTGTGAAATTACACCAATAGGAGATGGTTTATTTACTACTCCTAAATCCAGGTCTCTTAAAGAGGTTCTATAACCTTATCTGGGTAAACGATTCATCTATTTTTTAAATCTTTTTTATAAGAAAGTTTATCATCCTGAAAGGAGGATTATGGCATAATGGAAAACTCACTGACTTTGGAATAACTAGATTTGAATGCCAGCTCCACTGCTAATTAATTGTATGACCTTGGGCAAATTTCTTAACCTCCCTGGGTCTCAGTTTCCATCTCTGAATTGAGGATCTTGGGCAAGGTCATATATAAGCTTCCTTTCAGTGTTAAATCCTGGATATATTTAAAATGATCCCTCTTAAAAGTGAGTTCCATAGAAACATCCAACAGCTGTTCAGTAGCCATGCAGATACCTGGGGAGTTATTATTAAGTAATCATTCAATTGTATTTTAACTCCAAGTTGAATAATCGCAACTACTTTGACTTTTTGTATTAGGGCTCTTTTCTTGTTCTTTAATAAGTTTTGTTAATGTCCTTTGGCCCCTGAAGAATAATAATGGACCACATTTTTTCCTTAAAGAATAATCTTTAAACTAAATCCTTCTGATTCAGCTAAATAATTAAATCCTAACCAAAATAAAATAAGATTTAATTCATGCCAATTGATACTAAGGCATCTTACACAAATGTTCAAACACAGTACAATTAGATGTTCATAATTTTTCTTAAGCTTCTTATATGGGGTTGTAAGGTTTTTAGATTCTTTTCCAATCAAATCAGGAAACCTGTCAATGAAAATCTCTCTCAGCAGGGAGTCAATTTCTCTTGCAGTGGGAATCAAAGCCCTACTTCAGCTTGAGTGAATTAACATCCAAAGTCTCAATATAGTCTCCAAACATGAACAGGAATTTAATATGATGTTTGATGGAGTTAAATATAAAGCTTGTTAAGGCTTTCAGATTGACAGCCCTGAAAACTGAAGCACATATGATTAGGAAGGTATCAGATAGATGAGATGTAGGGTGGGGGTGGTTGTGAGGAACTCACTGACAATGGCACGGTTTTACGTCTCAGAAAAATGGTAAAAGGGAATTCAGGTCTGGCCACTAGGTAAAGTAGCCATGGAACATTAGACCCTCAATTTCTTCCTCATTATACTTTAGCAAAATAATTCTTATATTACCAAACTCACAGCGTTGTCACTTTCTAAATTTCAAAGCATGATATACATGTGAAAATATAACTTCTTGTTATTGTTGCATAGTGTTTCATGTTAAAAAAAATCAGAAATCTCCTAGAGTGACTCTTTGTACTTCATAAAATATTCCATGAAAAAAATAATCATTTCTATCCATTAAAGATAAAGACATTTTAAAGACAGGAATTTCATTCTCAGATTGAGGAGGTGGCTAAGAGAGAGATTAAAGGGAGAATTCCATTGATCTTTAACCATGGTTTTCCCCAAAGATTATTGAGTTAAATTGTCTTCCCTTGAACTCTTCTTTCTTCAATTTAATACAGATTATATATTTTTGACTTTGTAAAAAGCATTTTTCCAATTACATGAAAAGATAGCTTTTAACATTCATTTTTTATAAGATTTTGAATTTCATATTATTTTCCCTCTCCCTCTCTCACCAAGACAGGAAGGAATCTGATATAGGTTGTACATGTGCAATCTTGTAAACATGTTTTCACATTACTAATGTTGTGAAAGAAGAAACAGAACAAAAGGGAAAAGCCACAGAAAACAACAAAAAAGTGAAAATAGTATGCTTCAATTTGCATTCAGACTCCATAGTTCTTTTTCTGGATGTGGATAGCATTTTGCATGATGAGTCCTTTGAAATTGTTTTAGATCATTTGTTGCTGAGCTAAGTCAAGCATAGTTGATCATCAGACATTGTTGCTATTACTGTGTATAATATTTTCCTGGTTCTATTTACCTCTCACAGCATCATCAGTTCATGGAAGTCTTTCTAGGATTTTCTGAAATCTGCCTGCTCATCACTGCTTATAGTACAATAGTATTCCATTACATTGATATACTACAACATTTTCAGCCATTGTCCAAGTGATGGGCATCCCCTAGATTTTCAATTCTTTGCCACCACAAAAAGAGCTATTATAAATATTTTTGTACATATAGTTCCATTTATCTTTCTTATTATCTCTTTGGGATGCAGACCTAGTAGTGGTATTGCTAGATCTAAGGGTATGGATAGTTTTATAGTTCTTTGGACATAGTTCCAAATTGCTCTCCAGAGTGATTGGACCAGTTTGCTATTCCACTAACAATGGATTAGTGTCCTAATTTTCTCACCTATTCCCAATATTTATTATTTCCTTTTTTTTGTTATATTACCCAAAATGATAGGTATGATATAATATTTCAAAATTGTTGTAATTTGCATTTCTCCAATCAGTAGTGATTTAATTTTTTTATATGACTTCAATTGCTTCATCTGAAAACTTCCTGTTATATCCTTTGATCATTTATCAACTGGGGAATATCTTGTATTCTTATAAATTTGACTCAGTTCTTTATATGATCAAGAAATGAGGACTTTATACTTGCTACAAAAGTTGTTTCCTGGGTTTCTGATTTCCTTCTAATCTTGGTTGCATTGATTTTGTTTGTACAAATCTTTTATTTTAATTTAGGGTTTCTAAGTTATTCTTTTTGCATTTTAAGATGTTCTCCATCTCATTTTTAGTCATAAATTCTTCCCATCATTATAGATCTAACAGGTAAACTTGTTCTCCTAATTTGCTTATAAGTAACACATTTTATATCTAAATTATGTACCCATTTTGAACTTATCTTAGTATAGGGTGTGAGATGTTGCTCTAGACCTAGTTCCTGCCTTAGTAATTTCCAGTTTTTCCAGCAGTTTTAGTCAACTAGTGAGTTATTATTCCAGAAGCTGAAGTCTTTGAGTTTATCAAACAGTAAATTACTATAATCACTGACTACTGAAATTTTATTCACCTCCTTAACATCTTTCTTATTTATTTTCTGGTTAGATTTGTCTACTTCTGAGAGGAGTAGGTTGAGATTCCCCACTAGTATAGTTTTGCTGTCTATTTCTTCCCATACCTCACTTAATTTCTCCTCTAAGGATTTGGATGCTATATCACTTGGGCAAAAATGTTTGTATTAATATCACTTTATTGTCTATAATATCTTTTAGCAAGATGTAGTTCCTTTTCCTGTCTCTTTTAATTAGATATATTTTTGCTTTTACTTTTTCTGGAAGACTGCTACCCCCCATTTTTTTACTTTAGCAGAAGCAGAATATATTCTGCTTCAGTCCTTTACCTTTACTCTTGGTGTGTCTCTGTCCTTTGGATGTGTTTCTTGTAAACAGAATATCGTAGGATTCTGTTTTTAATCCACTCTGCAATCCACTTCCATTTTATGGGAGACTTCATCCCATTCACATTCACAGTTGTGATTACTAGCTGTGTATTTCCTTCCATCCTGTTTCTCCATTTATACTTTTTTTCTGTCTCTCCTGTCCCTCCTTACCAGTGTTTTGTTTCTGACTACTGCCTCCCTCAATCTGTCCTCCTTTTTATCAGCCCCCCCCCTTTTTCACTTTCCACTCATACTTTCTTATAGGCAAGATAGATTTCTTTACTCAAATGAGTGTGTATGTTATTCTCTCACTAAACCTAATCCAATGAGAGTAGGGTTCAAACAATGCTCACCCACTCCATTCTTTCCCTCTACTGTAATAGGTCTTTCATGCTTCCTCATGTGATATACATTACTCTATCCTGCCTCCTCCTTTCATCTTTCTCTAAAAGCATCTTTTTCCCCTTAATTTTTTTTATCATCACATAAAAGTCAACTTATACCTATGCCCTCTAAGTATACCCCTTCTAACTGCCCAAATAGAGGTACAATTCTCAAGAGTTACAAAAATGGAAATGGTTTCTCATCAGAATTGGTCCAAAGAGGGAATAACATACACATTTATTTATGTATAGAAAGGAAAGAAAGAAGCAAAGGTGATAAGAAAGGGGGGTGATAGAAGGGAGGACAAATTGAAGGAGAGGGTAGTTAAAAGTAAAACACTTTTGAGGAGCAACAGGGTGAGAGAGAATAGAATACATAGGGGGATAGGATGGAGGGAAATACATTTAGCAATAGTAACGGTGAAAAAACCTTTTGAAGCAAGTTTCTCTGATAAAGGCCTCATTCCTCAAACATATAGATAACTGAATCAAATTATAAAAATAAGAATCATTCTCCAATTGATAAATGATCAAAATATATCGTCAACCTTCAGATGAAGTAATCAAAGCTATCTATAGTCATGTGGAAAAATACTCTCATTATTGATTGGAGAAATTAAAATTAAAACAATTCTGAAGTATTACCTCATACCCATTAGATAAGCTAATAGGAAAGAAAAGGTAAATGACAAAGGTAAATGGAGAAGATGTGGGAAAAAAATGAGACATTAATGCACTCTTGGTATAGTTGTGAACTGATTCAACCATTCTATAGAACAATTTATAACTATACACAAAGGGTTATAAAACAATGCATACCCTTTGACCTAGTAACATCATTACTAGGTCTGTATCTCAAGAGAGATAAAAACAAAAAGTATAAAAGGATGCATATGGCAAAAATATCTGTTCTGGGGCAAGAATTAGGAATTTACAGGATGTCCATCAATTGGAGAATGACTAAATATGATTATGATGAAATACTATAAGATATGATGAGCAAGATGTTCCCAGAAAAACCTGGAAGGACTTGCATGGGATGATGCAAAGTGAAATGTATGGTTTACAAAGTAACAACAATATTGTATGATGAGGAACTGTGAATAACTTAGCTATTCTCAACAATAAAATGATCCAAGACAACTCTGAAGGTCTAATGATGAAAAATGCTATCCATCCCCAGACAAAGAACTAATGGTGTCTTATCCAAATTGAAGTATACTTTTTAACTTTATTTTTCTTATGTTTTTGTTTGTTTTCTTTCACAACATAACTATTATAGATATGTTTTGCATGATTACACATGTATAACATATATTGAATTGCTTACCTTCTCAATGAGAATGCGTAGGGAGAGAATTTGGACCTCAATGTTTTAAAAACAAATGCTAAAAATTTGTTTTTACATATTACTAGGGAAAGCTAAATTACTAAATATAATAAGATATAAAATTATAAAAAAATTAAATATTATCTTTCCATGTAGGGATATAAACAGTTTAAGGTTTATGAATAACATTTTGATTTTTCTTTCCTGTTTACCTTTTTATGCTTCTCTTGAGTCTTGTATTTGAAGATTGAATTTTCTGTTCAGCTCTGGTCTTTCCATTAATGATGTTTGAGAAAGTCCCTTATTTCATTCAATGTTCATCTTTTCCTCTGAAAGATTATGCTTAGTCTTGTGGGGTAGTCGATTCTTATTTGTAATCCAGATTCCTTTGCCTTCCAGAGTATCATATTTCATGTCTCAGATCTTTACTATAGAGGCTGCTAAGTCCTCTGTAATCCTGACTGAGACTCCTTGATATTTGAATCATTTTTTTCTGACTTCCTTGCAGTATTTTCTCTTGACTTGATAGTTCTGAAATTTGGCTTCCTTATTCCTTGCAGTTTTCATTTTGGGATGTCTTTTAGGAGGTGATCAGTGGATTCTTTCAATGATTATTTCACCCTCCAGTTCCAGCATATCAGAGCAGTCTTCCTTGATCAGAAGGATTTCAGAGAATGATAATCAGGGCAATAACAGAACCTACCTTCTATGGTTGTTGTGTAGATGAAACAAGATAATAAGTGTAAGTGCTTATCACAATACCTGACACAACACAGCAAGCACTGTGTAGATGTTTGCTATGGTTCCATCATCATCATCATCATCATCAAAGTTCAGTGTCAAACTTTTTGTTGACCATGTGCCTTTTTTCTACACAGTAAATACCAATGGAAATGGTTCTTATTCAGAAGTTTATTTGTTTCTTCCTTTCTCTATGGGTCACCTCATGTTGTTTTATACCATTCCTTGTTATTACAGGTGAAATGAAGTTCTTGATTGACTTTCATCCTAAAGCATAAGCATGGATTCCATTTCCAAGACAATGTGAAATGACTTGTTGATGCTTTCCAGCACCATTTTTGCAATTCAAAGAATCTCTGTTCTCATTGATGTGGATATTCTCTCCACTGGTGTAGATCATAATTTTATACACACACACTCACGAGCTATGACTGCTCTCTATGGTTTTCTATTAATCTTCTAGATGAAGGATACCTCATATCCTGGTAGTTTATCTTTAGATTTTTTGAGGCATGCAGTTCATCTGTCTGATACCTCTTCCTCTTTCTCTAAGGCCAGTCTGCCTCCTTCTGTGGACGTAACTGTAGATGAATCAATGGACTCCTAATATCAAAGATCATGGGATCAGATATTTAGAGCTAGAAGGGACTTCAGAATCCCAATGCTATCATTTTACAGGAAAGGAATCTGAGACCCAGGGAGGTTAAATAACTTAACTCATGATCCCACAGGCCTTAAGTAGCAAAAGCAGGATTTGAACTCAGGTCCTGGCTCCAGAACCAGTATTCTTACCTCTCTACCATGTGTGACAATGATTCCCACACAAATCTTCATTCGTAATATGCTGCAGTATAAATTAGTAATATTCTGCAGTATAAATGTATCTATCATGCATGTCACTGTTGCCCTTTGAGGCCCTAGAATTTTGATTTCTTGAGGATTCATAGCCATATTGCATTACACAAAGAATTTTAGTATTAAAAGTAAGAACTGCTGTTTCTGGGAGCAGCTCAGAGTGATACACACTATATAAGTCCTTATATATCAGTCCATCCACTTTGTTCCACCAGTGAAATTCTTAATATACTTCATTCTCAATCTGTACTTTCTTTTGTCCAGTATAGATTTACTGATAGATAGTATATTCTGTTGTGTATTTCTATTTAAATATCCAATTTGGAGACCAGACAGTCTTTATCAACAGCTATTCTATGACTTCCTTTTGCCTTCTGGTTCCATTTTTAACAATATAACACCAGTGGGGATACATATGCATGTGCCATGCTAAGGAGGGTACAGTGTTTGACCCATGCCTAGTCCTTTCCTTTCCCTCCTCTGTGCTATAACACAGGGGCAGAGATGAATCTGTTCCAGGATTATGCTCTCTTTTTCCTGGCAGTAGTTTAGGTTGTAATCCTGTCTTTGGTTACCTCCCTTTACTTTCTACCCTCCCTTTTTTTTCCTATGGAAGTTTAATTAGCCATACCCTGTTAGAACAATTAGTTTAGAAACAATATAATGGATCTGAGGATCTCATATATACTCCATAACAAAGCAAAGGAGTATATATGAGATGAAAGGTTAGTAGTACAATAATACTCCCGTTATGAAAATCACTAGCATACAGAGAGATGTCCTGCCCATTTACAATTCATGTTTATCTCCTGTCAACTCCTGACATCTTTATGTTTGGGACAAAAATCAGGATGGTGGAAGTTTAGGTAAAAGAAAATAGCAGAATATATCATGGTGTTTGTTAATGGACAGACACAGAAGGGAGAAGTTAAGGAAAGAGCAGAACTTTTATTTTTAAATGAAGTTTCCTTGATTCCTTGAAGAAAAGGGTACAACTCAAAACTTCAACTTGAATCTGTTCCCAAAGGCTGGTAGGAGGCTAATGGCCCTCTTTGATCTCTCCTTTCTCTGTCACAGTTTTCTATCCTTTCATTTTTGCATTTCAGTTTTTCCTTCAGTTTCTTCTTTAACCGCTTCTCCTGTGCCACCACTTCTATCTGGCTCAGCTTATTAAGTCCTGACTGGGGCTGGTGATGCTGTCTCATCAGTACAAATACTGCTTAGCTCTTAAAGTCACTATTCCTTCCTTAGTGTGTTTTGCAGACTATCTGTGCTTTTAAGAACTGGCCATGACTCAAATCTACTTTCTAGCGCAAAGATCTCAGGAGTTCCAAATCATAATTAGAACTGGAGAAGGAATGCTTGTCCCCTGATTCCAGTCAGTTCTCAAACTCCCTTTACAGTTAAAATGACAAAGTTAATGGGATTCATCCTCCTATGAAATGTAAGTATGTTAGCAGTTATGTGGATTCTATGCTTAGGACAGTGAAGTAAATATGTGATTTTTAACACTCTTTACTTATTCACCATTCTGTCATCATTAGTGCCAATACTATATAACTGGAAACATTTTAGATTTGCATTTTTTTGGAGGTTGCCAAGGCCCAATGATTCATTTTCTAGCGGCCAATTGAAGGTGTCCCAAACTTTGAAGAATGGCTAAATTTGGCTTTGGAAAGCAGACACAATTTTCCAGCATGGTTACAGATTGCTGGAGTTTGATCTTTGCTGGCATAGCCTTTGAGAATCCAGGGGTAACTCCATACCAGCATTTTAATTAATGTAGCTCCCCATAGGACATCTGAGCAAATAAATATATCACAATGTCATATTTCAGTCTGAAGTAATTTTGCTTCCAAAATTGCCTAATTTCCAATTTCCATGGTTGATTCATTTATATGTATTTATGTATTTTAAAGTATAGATCTTGAGTTAGTGAACTCAAAGTAACAGGAAAACTTAATTTTTTATGTAGTAAATTATAAATTACACAAAAGTTAAAGGTTAAAGAAAGTGAAGAGCCACCTTGATATTTAAGCCATGACACCCAAGTTCCTAGATAGTAAAAGTCCTCATTGACTATTTCTCATCTGGAGATTTCTTTTTACAGGATACAGAGCAATCATGGAAGGCTGAAGGGAAGGCAGATGAGAAGGGTTATTGATGGCAACATTAATAACCACCCTCTAGAATTCTCTGTTGCAGGGAGCAAGGTGCTCAACCTTCAAATATGTCACTGTGTGACAGGATGTAATAACATGTGACAAATTACTTAGTTGGGGAGCATGTTTTATTTCCTTTTTTGTTTTTTAGCAGTATGCTTTGGAATCTTTTTTAGAGATAGTAGTCCTCGTTTCACTCTGCCAAATCCTTCTTAATTTTAACTTGTGCGAGGAAGCAAAATCTTCTCTAGACCTGTATTCAGTGCCCTGAAAGATACTGCAAATAATTCAATAAAGAATAGGAAAGGGGAAAAAATGAAAGAACTCACCAATTACATAGCAGCTGTGAGACAAAGTCACAAAAAATGTAGAATAACTCACTTTCTCTTTGTCCTTTCTCTCTTGGCTTGTAAAATCGATGGATGGAAGCCATGAATTTCTTCATGTCATGTCTAACAATAAAGGGAATGTTCATATTTGTAATATTAGTCAATGATTAGCATTGTCTTGTCAACATTAACATAAAGTAGCTTGTTTTCACATTTACCAATTGGGTTGGTATTTTCTTTTTTCTTTTTTTCTTATTTTCTTTTTAAAGTAGAAAATATTTTTCATGAATGAAAACTGATATTTTCCATCTTATTTTTAGTGATAAAAATTTCCTCAGTTAATCATATTATATATTTCACTATAGAAATTGATTGCATCTTAAATATTTAAGTAGCTGTAAATTAAAAGCAATATGCTATACTCTACAGAAGGTTGTCACTGGAAACCAGAAGATGTAGGTTGAAGTCTTTCCTCTGGGACATATTAACATTTAGTCTTTCTGGCCCCAGGTGACTGCTACTATAAATTATAGACAAGGTATTAGTCTGCTTAAGTGAAGAGAGATTCCATACCAGAAGATCCTTCCCATGGATTAACTTGCTAGTCTGGGTATGAGAAGGAGCAATTATAAATAAGAAAATAATTTCATAAAGACAATAGTCATTCACTACTAGAAATTACTTCACTTTTTAAAGATCTTCCTCTGCTACTTCCTTTGAGAAATTTAACTACATATTTTGTGACATAAAGTCTAGGATTTCATACCCCACCAAGTCATAAGAGATGCAGGTGCAAGTCTACTTTTACCATCTTAGAGAAGAGTCCCCTGAAGACTTTGATCTGAAGGAAGAATAGTTATCTAGAAAATCATTTCAGGTATATTGTATTACAGTGCAACATCTCCTACTAGGATCACCTGCAAAGACTGACTGCTGGAGTGATGCCATGCATCTTTCCTACTTTGGCATTAGAAATCAGCACATTGAAAGTCATGTAGAGCAGTATATCCAAAATGGATATTTATGTTTTTTGTCATTTCCGTCACTCCTGTGTGGAATGAAAATATTAAACTCTGATTTTCATTTTAGAGTTTTAAGAAGAGGAATTGTCACCATTGTACTTTATTCTGCCGTAGAACCCCATTGTGATAATGAGCTAATATGGTAAGGATCTGTAAAGTGGGAAGAGGGAAGATTCCTTCTATCAACACATACCACAACCCTTCTATGACTTAATGAATATATACTCAGAAGTTGCCTAAGGCACATATAGGTTAAATGACTTGCCCAGGGTCAAATTACTAGAAGTAACTAGGTGGCACAGTGGATAGAGTGCCAGGTTTGCAGTCAGAAAAACTTCAAATCCAGCCTCAGACACTTATTAGGTATGTGACTCTGAGTAAGTTACTTCATCTCTCTTTGCCTCAGTTTCCTCAAATATCAAATGAGAATCACCTATTTCATAGGGCTGTTATGAGCATCAAATGAAATAATGGAATACAATAAACTTTTATTAAAGCTCCTACTGTGTGCTAAGCAGCAGGGACACAATAGCAAGGACAGCCCTTACCCTCTAGAATTTTAGGATCTAAAGGGAAAGACAACACACAAAAGGGGTCAGGAAAGTGGGGTTTGGGGGGGAACACCAAGGGCTAGCTGTTGAGGGGACATCTCGCTTCATAGAACTGAAACCAAGCAGAGCAGAAGGTGCAAATGGGGATAAACCTAGACTCTGCTTTCTGCCCTTTATAAAAGAAAGCATTGGGAGGAGTTTGTACTCTGCCCTACAATCAGAAAGAAAAGAAGGCTAAGGAAAATAATGTCAATCAAGCCTTGAGTTAGTAGAATAGTTTAGAAACGATTAACTTCTCCTGTGAGAAACATCTTTACTTTTGGAGTTGAAACTAGATAGAGCAGCAAATACAAAGTGGAAATCTTATTGTAAGGCACTTACTACAGGATCTGGCACATGCTAGGCACTGTGCAAAAGCTTATTTCATTCACCTTGTCCCAGGATGAGAGTTGTTGTCATTATCTGTCAAAGAAGACAAAAAAATGACATCTCTTTGTCAGGGTCGGTATATCCAACTGTTAACTGATCAGACCAATACTTGCTGACAAAGCTCCAGCACAGGTCAGCCACAAATGGTTCGTATGAATATTTGGAGCAGAGATGTCTCCAAATTTGTGCCTCTCATGTTTCTTTTTGAGTATTTGCAATTCTGCTTTGCTCATAAAGCATAGCACCCTCTTTGATATGGGCATACCATGCTAGGAGGTCCTGTGCCAGTGTTTTTCATGTCTCACAATCGATTCCTAAGTTCTTCAGAGAGATCTAGACAATGACCTTATATTACTTCTTCTGACCTCCATGTGAGAACTAGCCTTGTGTGAGTTCTCCATAAAACAGTCTTTTAGGCAAATACATGTTTGACATTCAAACAATGTGGTCAGGACATCAGAGTTGTGCTCTCTGCAGTAGAGTTTGAAGGCTTATCAGTTCAGCTCAAGAAAGGACCTCAGTGTCTAGTACCTTATCTTGCCAGGTGATTTTCAGAATCTTTCAAAGACAATTCAAATGAAAGTAATTCAATTTTCCTGGCATGACACTGGCATACTGTCTAGGTTTTACAGGCATACAACGATGCGGTCAGTCCAATGACTCCATAAACCTTCCATTTGGTAGGCAGCCTAAAAACTCTCTTCCAACTCTTTCCTTCAGAACCTTCCAAATACTGAGCTATCACCAGCATTGTGAATGCCAGCCTCATCATCTATGTGGACATCTCTGCAAAGTATACTTCTAAAGTAAGTGGAGTTATTCACAGCATTCAGAAGCTCTCCATTTGCTATAACAGATAGTTCCACATATGGATGGTGCAGTGCTGACTAGTGGAAAACTTCTGTTTTCTTGGTGTTAATTATTAGGCCAAAATTAGCACAAGTAAAGAATCAATCTATACTTTGTTGTATCTCAGCATTAAAGGTTGTATTGAGTGCACAATCTTCCACAAACAAATGGTTGAGCAGCAACTCTCCTTCCACTTAAGTCTTGGTTTCTAGCCTTTTCAAGTTAAATAATTTACCATCTGTGCAGAGCTGACCTTGATGTAATTTTTGTTCTCATTGAAGGTGTCTGATAACATTGCTGAAAACATCATGTTAAAAAGCATGGGAGCAAGTAGAGTCTTATTTCACTTCATTGTTGACTAAGAAAATGTGAGAGCATTGTATGTTATCCAGAACCTGTGCAAGCATGTCATTGCAGAAGTGACATACAATACTGGTGAACTTCTTAGCGCAACCAGATTTTTCCATGATTTCCCACAAGCCCTGATGACTGACAGTATCAATGACCTAGGTCAGATCTATGAAAATTATATACAGACCTTTGTACTGCTCCTGGCATTTCTCCTGGAGTTGTCAGGCAGCAACACCATATTAACCATCCCTCATCCATTTCTGAAGCCACACTGGCTCTTGGGTAGATGAACATCTTCTAGACAAAGGATCAGTCTATTAAAGGGGACTGTGCTAAGAATTTTGCTGGCAATGACTAAGAGAGAGAGCCTCCCCCCGCAGTGATTACCACAGGATAACATGGTAACTATTACTTGAGTAAGAATCACATATCAGATTCAAATCCTGCTGTTTCTGAATTCAAGTAGAGCATTCCATTTCCTTATTGTGTATGTATACATACATATATACATACACATACATACACACAAACACACACGTACACTTATGTAGCACAGTGGAGAGAGTCCCAGACCTGAAGTCAAGAAGACTCATCTTTCTGATTTCAAATCTAGTCCTGGACACTTTCTAGCTGTGTGACCCTGGGCAAGTCACTTAACTCTGTTTGCCTCAATTTGTAATATATAAAATGAGCTAGAGAAGGATATGGCAATCTATACCAATATCTTTGCCAAGAAAATCCCAAATATGGTTACAAAGAGTCAGACATGTTTGAACAACAACATTAATTCACTAGTATTTTATCAAGTGACTGAAATGGATAAAAGGGGTAAAGTTAAAAAAAATTACTCCATTTTTTTCTCAAAAGAGAGAGTTCAGGAATCCCTGATAACTCTAAATGAAGACATTGTGTTTAACATCGAATGTGCATTCTTGAAACTCTCTTCCACTGTTGCTAACTGTAAACTTCAACAAGGCATTCATTTCTCGATTCCCCAGTCCCTTTACATCTAAGATGAGGCATTTGGACTAAATAACCACTAACGACCATTCCATTTTCAAATTAATGATCTTATAACCTCACAAACAGAATAATATAAGATTTACAATTGGAAAGCTATATTCCTGGCTTTTTTATTTTTGTTATTAATTTCTCTTAAGTGAATTACTAATTCATGCCAGAAATTTTTTTAAAAAGGGCATTGTCATATTATAACCAATAATCCTAAAGGAACTACCTTATATTACTTAATAAAACCCAGTCATAATTTCATTTATGTCTCCTCCAAAAATACTATTCATTATTTCCTATTAATTCTGATTAATTTAGGTCTTATGTTTGTTTTTTTCACAAGGTAAGTAGAACAAGCATATGAGAAAGGTGTTTTTACATTCTTTTTGACCCAACAGGTTTCTACCTATTGAAAATATTTGAGGTTTTGGTTTAGAAATGATTGGCACAAACTTTAGAGGAATTTATAGAATTTATGCTAATTGAATCGGTTTACCACAACTCTTTCAGATAACTATTAGTATAAAGGTTAACTTTTGTTTTCATTCTTATATCTCTTTTGCAACATTATCCCATATTGAAAGGGCTCTATCAAAGTCAAAATTAGCGAGAAAATTGACAGTGGGGACAGCAGTATATCTTTAGCATATGTTCGGTGTTTTAATAAGTCACAGAATGTTCTTCATATAATGTGAATGCCATGTCTTCAAGGCAAAATATCACCATTAGGAAATGCTTTCCTAACCACATATTAGAAAAATAGCCTTCTTGTTGGTCCTTCATTCTCCAAGAGGACCAGTGACATCAGGAGAATGATGTCTTGATTTGTAAGTGAATTGAATTTAGGGAAGCAGAAGTATGCAGAGTCATCAGTCTCACTCTTTTCTCCAGGGGATGTCTGAGTTCAGTGGCAAGACATAGTCAAGATGACAGGAAGTGGTCCCAGATGCACTAGGGACTTTGACTTTTTTAAGCTGAAGTCTTTTCCAGTTCTCAGACTGTCTAAGGCAAAGTCCATTCAGTATATAAAGACTCAGTAAGAACTGAGGCAAAAGATGGCCTGAATGCAGAGGTCATCTTGGCCAACCCCATTATAACTGAAGAAACCAAGACCTAGAATGGTGAAGTAGTTTGTTCAAGGTCACACAAGTAATAAGTAATGGGGTAGATAGACAAACACAGATGGATTAATAATAACAAATCTATGCACACACAGACTCACACACGCACACATACATATATATGTATCTACTTACAGTTTATCTTCATTTTATGATATTCCTTTTCATGTATAAGATATGGTTTATGTTGGAATGACAAAGGCATGCAACTTGATATGATTTCTATTTTTTGGGGGGGAAGTATGTTTAACTATGGGTCACTTGGTGGCACAGTGAATAGAGTGCTGGGGCTTGAGTCAGGAATACTCATCTTCATGTCTTAAAATGCAGCCTCAGATACTAGCTGTGTGACCCTGAAGTGAAATCATTTCACCCTGCTTGCCTCAGTTTCCTCATCTGTAAAATGAACTGGAGAAGTAAATGGCAAACCATTCCAGTATCTTTGCCAAGAAAACCCCAAGTAAAGTCGCAGAATCAGACATGACTGGAATGACTCAATAACAAAAATGGTTAATTATTGGGAAGAAAATATTAGCTTCCTCAAAAATGAAATTTTGCAATGCAATGTGCAGCTTAGTGCAGTAACAAACAAAACTGATGCCTGTCTTCTTCATCTGATTTTTAGTCTTCTTTTCTAAGCAAAAGAGGTCAAAATAATATTAAGGATTAAAGGAAAATGTAACTAATCAGAGAGTAATGCCTTTCTTACATTTGGAGGAGATGTATTTGAAAAGGACCCAAAGGAACCAAATGAAATTGGCTTGAGATCTTGTGGAACAAAGACATCTTGCAAAACTTCAGTCATAATTTAAGTGTTTCCTGAGTTCTCTTCATGTATCTTGACCAATCTGAATATTATATAGAACATTTGGAGAAAATATTTTTTTTTCAACTCTAACTTACCGAAGAACTTTCTAAGTTTCATGGAAGTATGGTTTGCAGTGATGTTTTCCTCTGTTTCCAGAGGCAACAGATCTAGTTCCTTTGCTACAGAGAAGGGACGCAGATCTCCAGCCTGGCTTTAGGAATACAGCAGCCATAGCAGGAGCTCTGCCAGCCAACCTCCCTTTGGTGTTCCAGTTGAGGAAGGGGAATTTGAGGGAGGATCATTCAAATACCCATGTTCTCAATGAGCTGTGTGGTACAAAAATAATAGTTAATATTTAAATGGTGCAAAGTGTTATAGTTTGCAAGGGATTTTCACATACACTATCTCATCTGAGATGCAAAATAATGCTGCTAGGTATGTGCTATTACTATTCTTATTTTAAAGATGAGGAAACTGAGAATGAAAGAGATTAATTGACTTACCTTGGGTCACACAACTACTGTGTTTGAAGCAGGAATCACATTTTAGTCTTCTTGACCCCCAAATCAAGAACTCCATGTACGATACCACTGGTTTTGGACATGGGAAACTTAAGTTGAGATCAAAGCTTTGTCACTTACAATTTATGCAACTCTGGGCAAATAGGTTCACCTGTGTAAGGCTCTGTTTGCTCATCTGTAAAATGACTAGATGATCTCTCAGGTTCCTTCTAGCTCAAAAACCCTTTGATCCTAATTTGTGATTTATTTTTCCTGGAATGCTCCCCAGCACCAAGGAATTCTCCTTATTGTCACCTGATTCTGACTTTGCCTTTCATCATGTGCTAAGAATTTCACTGTTTGGATAGAAACATAAGGCTTAATGTGTTTGGATCACTTTGTACAAGCATTCATTGTTCCCGAAGAATCAAATGGATGGTTGCTGCCAGTGGAGATTAGTCAATTTGTTCACAAGCTTGTTTCTAAATGAAACGAGGATAAAAGCAAAGTCCTCTCCTTGATTTAGTTCCCTCCAAGACTGTTGCCACATGAATGGAATTTAAATGGGTGCCAACTACATTCTTATGATTCTATGACAAATTCAAATGGGCATTGTGCTTTAAGGAGTCAAAGGACTAAGGTCCCATTTCCATCAGGTTCTTGTCTGTGACTGTAGTTCAATGGTAGTGCTGGAACCACTATTAGCTGTGGCATTAAGCACTCTATTTGATCTCTCTGTAGCTTAATTGCTCCATGTCTATTGTCTATTCAAATTCAGGAGAAGGCCAGAAAGGTAATTAGAGGTAGTGGTGGAGGGGACTCTGTGAGGGATGCCACACGGATGCTCTTTGAGAGACAAATGTAGCTGTCACAAACTGTCTCAGGGAAGTGGCAAGGCTATGATGAGGTAAACAATTCTGGGAAGTAGAGTTAGGGGGCTGAAAGGGGTTTTTCATCTATTTCCAAACCCAGAAGCTATTTCAACAGCTTTTATCACATTTAATAATACCCTTCTGTACATGGAGGGTCTCTGAAATGATAAGAGATTTTTTTGGGGGGTTGTTCAATGCACTCAGTTCTTGTTGACTTTATACATCAAGAGATAAAACAAGTCCTCATAGAGTCTGCCAAGCATCTTACCAAAGCAATAAGAGAATTTAAATGGTTAGATGAAGAAGATTATTCTCTGGAACAATTCATGGAGATTTTCTACTGAACTTTTGGCCAGTTCTCAACATATCTTTGGAAAAGCCCTAAAACCATTTTGCTTAAGGGTTATTACAGAATTAAGCAAACTCGTGTATATAAACATTATGACATAAAAAAGTTTTATTTTTTTCCCCACTCACAAAGTAGAAATTTTAAATTTTTATTTTTTTATCCCATGAAATTAATGAAAAAATATTTAGGAAAGTTGAATTAATGAAAAATAACAGCACCTTACTTTTTGGAGAAATATACTGATTCCATATTAGTATGAGGGTTAGCGTAAGCACAAGGTCTTTCATTGTTTTTGTGTCATGGACCACTGAAAAAAGCCAATGGACTCCTTAGAATAATGTATAAAATGAAATACAAATGATACCAATCACACACACACATTTAATAAATTTATACATATTCCAAAATCTATCTACAGACTTATGTGAAGTTCAGGACTCCAGGTGAAGTACCCCTAACTTATGGTTAGGTCAAATGCTGCATCAAGGAAAATGGAGGGAAAGAATAAAGAATATTTTCCACTGTTTTTAGAAAGATATGAGAGGAATTCATTTTAACTCTTCTACGCAACATGACTAAGGTGAAAATGTATGTAGTAAGAATGTATGTGTAGAACCTATATAAGATTGCACACACTGTCGGGGAAGAAGCAGAGAGTGAGACAGGAGGGAGGAGATAGGGGAAAAATGCTAAAATGTATGGAAGTGATTGTAGAAAACTGGAAACAAAATAATTTAAAGAAAAAGAAATGTATGGGAGGGAATCAAATACCATATTTACTGTTTTATTTTATTTTCATGAGTGGTACTTGACTTATATAACCCCAAATGTATAAATTGTCATAGAAACTCTCACAGCTGCCCTCAATTCATTTTCCTACCTTCTTCCCTTTCATCTCCTTACAATTGTAGATAGATGTCACTACTTTATGTCTCACTCTCTGTTGTCAAACTTTGCCTCTAGTCTTCTATCATTTACTTCATCAATGAAGTAAAGTTTAGTATGTCATCTGGCAAAGTGGGATGAAAAATATAAACTGTTCACATAACAATGAGGGGTAAACAGGGAGTATAAAGGAAGGATGCTTGCCCAGAGGAAGCGTGGCAGTATAATAGAGAAGCTAGTCTCTATCTTCCATTGGTATCATCATATCAGGAGAAAGCACTGTGGACCTTGATAACATTAACTGGATCTTCTTACGTTAATTATGGAAAAACATAGGTGGAAGGGACAAGCCTGTAAGAGTTGTCTTCTGAACCTTTGGAGGGAGTATCACTAGGAATGAGACTACCGAGTATTGGAGTATTAAGTCATATTGATCTTGTATTTCACTCAAATGCTCAGATCTTTTTTAGATGAACTCTCCTATACTCATGCCTTTCTATTTACAAAGAATTTGCAATGTTGAATTTCACTTGAATATACTTTACATCAATTCTGACTAAATTTCATCTTATTAGATTCAACCCACTTATCTTACCATTGAGAAACTTTTGGATTTGGACTTTTGTTCTTTATAAATTTCTAGGCACTGTCATTGCTATTTTCCTATATCTTACCTATTCTCTATAGTATCTTGCATTTTAATGGAGCTCGGTGTGTTCAGAATTAAATTTAAAGTAAACTATTTCTTCCCTTAAATGATGATATTTAAAATAGTTATGTGGATTGCTTGAGAATAACATTTGAGAATTTATCTTTTTTAGTCTTATTAATACAATGTCTTGCTCTGTTTTTTATTACCTATGTGTGTCTATACTATTTTTAATGATTTCAGTGTCATTTAAAAAAATAATATTTAATGAGTTGCAACTTGAAGACCAAAAAAACCCTTATGTATTGGCCCAACAGGACCTCATCTTGAAAACTAATTGGGTTGTAATTAACTTTTCTTTTGATAACTATGAACTATAATAGAAAAAATATAGATATGGCAAAACTCTTGAGAACAAAGAACTAACATAATTTCCTTATAAAACTGTGGAATTGAGTTGTCTTGTTTCCAAGTTCCGTGATGCTGGTCCTCCCTTTGTACCCCTTTGTTAATGGTTGTGAATCGAAGATGATAGCCCTGGGAAAACCAAAGTCCCTGGGATGTTAGAGAATGGAAATTGGTGTGGGATCAAGCTGATGTTAATGAGTCTTAAATCTGACTGCTTTTACTTTCCCGTTCTTAAGAGTTATCTTCCACTGAGGATAAAAGAAGTCTCGATAGTTATTAACTAATTCTTCTTAATCTTTCAAGGAATTTTGTAGGTGATAAATATAGTATATAGATGAGGAAAGTGAAAGTTCAAGAAATGAACTAATTTACTTTGAATTTCATATAAAGGAGTATGAAGAATTGCTGATTATCCAATGAATTTTCTATGGATAGACAATTTTGATAACTCTACTTCACCTTTTTTTCTTTCAACTATATTAATAATTCAAATATGAACCAGTGACCAAGTCTCCCTACCCCATGAATTCCAGCAAAGGAGTAAGGAAATTTATTAATCCAAGCTTGAAAGCATATTTTTAGAGGAAAAAAGATCTAGAAGTATGTGTCAGTTATCATTTCTTTATTTTTAATGTCTCCCTCTTTCACATACAATTTAATATGCCCTCCAAAATTGGTTTGCTTGTTTGCATAGCATAGATTTAGCAAAGAAATAATACAAGTCTTCATAATTTTTTTCTTCTATATTTGAGTAACCACTGCTGACCCCACTGCCTGTCTTGCACTTACACATAAGGTTTGGATTAATTTAATCCTGGTAGAACCTGGCTTCTAATGAAAGGAGTTACATTCCTTATTTTTGCATAGCTTCAGGTCATCAAACTCTCATCCCAGCAACCTGGATTTGATTTTATTTATAACTTAGTTATGACTTATATCTGTGGTTTGCTCAAGGATTAAAAAAACAGGAAATATATATATATATATATATATATATATATATATATATATATATATGAAACAAGTGTATAACATGAATCAGGCAAGAGAAGATTAATTTATTCATACAAATGCTTCCATAATATACATTAACAGAATGATTTTGAAGAAATTATTCAGTAACTTAACATATACCTATTATTAATATATGGTGAGAGGCTGAAAGGGAATAAAAAGCAGTTGCTAAGACTGCTTTGGTATTTTATATTTCACCTCAGATCTACACTGTCTACACACCCCAAGTACATATTCACTGGTGAAATGGTCAGGCTTATGCTAATTGTCCTGCCTATAGTCATATTATTCAATGCAGAAACTCTTGCCACTTACAGTGTGATAGGACCCCAGGTTTCTAGACGTCTTAAACTTAGTAAATCTCCTATAAGTCATGACATAATTAACTTCAAGATCAGTCCCCCTACTCAAGAAACAGAGGTAGAAGAGGAATCCAGGGGCCTATCTGTATGTCACCTTGTTGAATCCATGCTCTATATGGCAACAATGATGGTACAGGGGAAAGAATATCAACTGTTCCCAACTCTTCCTTTACAAATTGTCTAGAGACATAAGACATAATCTACCAGCACTGTGCTCGCATTGGGCCAGATGCAGATCCCAAAGCTTCTGCATGGTGACAAAAACCAGGAAAGAACTCTGAGCATGCTCAGCCCTGCTACACTTCTGTAGAACACTGAAGTTCCATTAACATCAATTCATATGGCTCTCTAAATAACCCCAAAGCAGGTTGATAATCAACAATCATTGAATTTAGTTTATGTAATGTGAACATAAATTCAGATATTTTAAAAGTTTTTTAAGTAACAGAAATATAAGATTACTGAGTCTCAATTGATCTCCCTTTTAACAGATATTAATGTCTACCAATATCTTGAGGTTAATGATGAAAAAAATGGACATTATGATGAGAATGAAATTCAGTTTAATTCCAGATCCTTAAATATAAACATTTATCACCAGCTATCTTCCATGATCCCTACCCACCAGAAATATTGTGTCATAAATGATCAAGAAGTATCACTGGAGTTAGGAAAACCTGGGTTAAAGTCCCATTTCTTTGACAAACTGGCCATATGACCCTGGGAAAATCAATTAAACTTTCATTGCCTAAGGCATCTAAGACTATAAACTACAGAATAGTTGCAGATGTTTATTGATGGAGCTATTTTCCACACTAGAAGTTCCTACACTGAAGAAATCACTACTCCACCCCTATCTTACCCACCTTTAACCTCCTCCCCTCATATATACATACATACAACATACAAGACTGAGGCTGAGTAATACATATTTAAAAATCTATATTTTAATCTGAAAATAGCCAGAGTCCTAATTAAATGACACTTCCTTCAGTCCTGAGAAGAGTTAGTCCCTTTTGATATCCTTATAAAGAAGGTGGTGAACTTTTGATTACATTCTAAGAGTTAAGTTGATGAGTAGCAGTTTATTCAATTTTAAATGTTAATCTATGGAATTAAAGTAGTCTGAAGGGAGTTTTAAAGTATGTTTTCATCATCCTTGTACCAGTCATTTTTAAAAATTAGAAAGCATTCTAATCAAATGGAAAGAGAGCTAATTTGGAATATGAATCAATATTTAAAAATATCTCAAAGGGTAGATAATGGCCTCAACAAAGAACATTATAAGGTAATGTAATGAAATATAAATGTAATGTAAGATAATGAAAATATAAAGTTAAATACTTGAAATTTTTTTTAAATCAACTACCATTAAAGATAACTGGCTTAATGGCATTTCATGTGAGACAAAAACCTAAGGAATGTATTGAATTCTAAGATGCTTAAATGCATAGGTTTCCTTAATCCTGTGCCCCCATTGCAAGCCCCATTTCTATGTGTATTGTTTGTAGAGGGTGATCCAAGTTTATGGGGAGATTATTATAAAGTGATTGTTTCTTTTTTTAATCTTCTAGTAATTATAAATTAAGATTGCTTTTTAATTAATTAAATTTTTAATTAATTAATATTAAAAATTTTAATTTAAAAATTAAATTAAATTTAAACTAAATTTAATTAAATTTAATTAATATTTATCTTCTTTCAATTAAACATTGTTAAGATTACTCTTGTTTTGTCTTCTCATTTGGTAAATGTTTTATGTTTAAGAATTAATGATACTGTGACTACTTTGCATAAGTGGGAAGCACAGTAATGAGGGCCAAGAAATTTCAGAGGTCGATTGTAAGAATATATCCCACACACATAACAGAACCATGTAGAGTTGGACCATGAAGGTGAATTGTAGCTGTGTGCGCAGTCCTACTTGCTCCCAGTAACCTTCTACAATCCCTACCAGGGTTAAGGCAGGTTGGGATGAGTAAGCCAGCACACACAATGAAAAAGGTGCCAAGTTAGGTACTATAGCTCTACGTTACACTGGAAGTGTGTGATTGCATGGCCATATAAAAGCTATACAAGTGCATAGAGTAGCTAGTGTAGTATGCAATAAGACCTGGTTGAAGACCTTTCTCTGACAAACTATCTATATGATAAAGGATTAGCTGCCTAGAAGCATTTAGGTGACTCAGTGGATAGAGCAATGGATCTAGAGTCAAGAAGTCTTAAGTTCAAATCAAGCCTTAGATATTCCTGGACAAGTTATTAACTTCTGTCTACCTCATCTTCCTCTATAGTAAAATGGAGATAGCACCAACTTCTCAGGGTTGTTGGAGTATCAAATGAGACAATACTTGTAACGTGCTTAGCATAGTGCCTGGAACATATTAGGTGTTTAATAAATGCTTGTTTCCTTCCTTCTTTCTTTATGTCACTTAATCTCTCTCATTTCCCTAAATTCTCTAAAACTCTAAGTTACTGATGAGTTGTAGATCTGATTTGATGGAGGGAGTTTAAACACTAAGAGGTTCTTGCATGGATGAAATCAAAAGTCTTTACCAAAAATAATGCCCAGAACAAACAAACTGATATCCCATACTACTCTGAGATGAACAGACCACATTTGTAGTTTTGGGTTCCCTTCAGCCTGTTAAAATTTAAGCAGAACATGGCAAGCCGGAAAGTAATCAGAATGGTGAAGGGGCTCTAAACAATATCATTTGGGGAATGGAACCCTCTAAGGAAAGAGAACTCCTGTGGGGAGGGAGAAGGACAATAACTTAGAGAGATGAATAAATGTCCTCTGCAAAAGAGATAAGACTTACTCTGTATATCTTCGGAGTGCAGAATGGGGACTCAGAGAAAGGAGGTGAGACTTTAGCTAAACATACACAATAAATATTTCTAACAATCGGCAAAGCTCATAGTTTGCTTATGAAATAATGAGCTCCCTATTCCTGGAAATTTTAAAGTAGAAACTAGATGATAATCTGTCCTCTATTTTATATGTTAAACATTTATCACTAATTTAGAAAGGAATATAGTAAAACTGAGACAGACATCATGTACACAAAAAATTAGTTATAAAAGAATGACAATGCTCTGTCTCTTATTGTGTAGTGTTTCTCCCTCCTCCTAGACTATTAAACCTCAGGCCTCCATTAGAATCAATATATAGTCACGTTCCTTCTTTTCTTTTCTTTTCCTCTTTATTGGCTTTAAAAGTTGCTAAAGAACATTTCTTCAAACTTTATTCTTACTATCTCTGTCTTCTGAAATATTGCCTTTTTCTTGTGTTTAAATACAATAGCTTCCATTCTGAAGACCAGTGAATGGTACACTTAGATCTAATTATTGATGAAGGATATGTTTCTGCATTTAAATTCCAGTCTACACAGAGCCAGTAGCTAAAAAAATAGGAGAAAGAGTATTAATTAAATGACCTTACAGCTCAGTAGACAGCATAGCAAACTAGTATGTGGGAGAACAGGACCTGACAGCCAGGCTTAGTCTTCTGATCCTTAGGCTAACAACAACTCTTCAACCCTGGTGGAGGCATGTGAAGTGACTTACTGAAAGGTGGCTAAATAATTTTTAGGCTAACAATTTGAAGAAAGGTGATAAATGAGCAACAGCACTAGATTCAGTCTGAAAAAAGATAAAAATGCTCTATTAGAAGGGTTGGAAGAAAATCTGATGATTTAGTAGAAACCAAAAATATGAAATAGCTGAATTGGGATGACTGGCAGCCTTTATTATAGCTGCTGTAACAGAATGGGTGCTGTCTTTTTCTGCTTCTTATTACATTGTGTGACTACAGTGCTGTAGCCCTATAAACAGATGCACTCCAACTTCACATCTCAGGCAGAAAATTTAAGAGGGGTATACCAAATAGAGTATATTTTAATGTTTCTCCAACATGATACAGACAATTACTGATTATGCTACTTACAGAGAGGAATGGTATCTGCCATAAACTAGATATCCCTGATGAATATTTCTGGGAAAAGTTAGAACATTTAACAAATACAGACTCCTACTATGTGCCAAATATTAAACATAAAAAGATAAACAAAGGAATTCATCCCTGCCCTCAAGGAGCTTTTATTCTATTAGGGAATTAGTGGGAAAAAGGAAGATCTTCTATGTCCTTCTCCCCATAGTCCAATAATCCCAGAGCCTCTCTTTTATTAGACAGTCTAAACTTCATATCTCCAGTTTCTTGATAGACCCACATGTCTATTGTACCAAGGAAAAGGGGAAGATATTGATCAGTGGACCAAAGAAAAAAATTTCAATTAATAAGTCTTTATTAAGTTCCTATTCTGTGCCAGGGGTTGTGCTAGGCTCTGGGGGTTGGGGGAAAGACCCAAAAGAAGAATGTACTTCATTCAAAGAGCTTACCTTGCAGAATAGAAAGCATATAATGCATATGTATGTGTAATATGTATCTATGTCATCTATATCTATACCACCTATCTATATCTGCTTTCCTCCTGTCCTCAAAAACAATCCTCATTGAACCATCCATTCAAATTTTATATATTTTTTTAAACTTTAACATTTTATATCACCCCTCCTTTTTGTAGCTAAGCTTTTTGAGAAGGCCATCTACAGTAGGAGTCTCTACTTCTCGATCTCTTGTTAATGTTTTAGAGTCTGCCTTCTGATCTCATCATTCAAACATAACTCCTTTCTCCAAATTTATTAACAATGCCTTAATTACTGTATCTACTGACTTTTTTCAATACTTTCCCTTTCTGACTCCTCTGCTGGATTTAATCCTGCCAACTGCCTTCTTATAGATATTTTTGACATTACTCTCTCCTGGTCCTCCTCCTCCTACCTTTCTGATCACTCCTCTTTCTTCCTTGTTGGGTCTTCAACTGTGTTATGCCCACTAACAATGGATGTTTCTCAAGTCTATGTCCTACACCCTCTTTTTTCCCCCTATCCTATTTTGCTTGATTGTCCCATTAGTTCTGTGGGCTTCAATTATCATATCTCCACACATGAATTAGATCTACTCAACCAGTTCTAATCTCACTCCTGATCTCCAGGGTCACATCTCCAGATACTTTTCAAGAAACATTTCCAACTGGATTTCTTGGAGGCATCTTCAACATGTCTAAAACTGAACTCGTCGCCCTCCCCAATCTCTCCTATCTTCTTAACTTATTTATTATTATTGAGAACACCTCAATAGTCCCAGCTACCCAAGCGTGAAACCTGGATATCTTGCTCAACTCTTCACTCCCATCTACTACATTCATTTGGTCAACACATCGTCTTATCCTTTTGACCTTCATAACATCTTTTGTATGTAGTCCCTTCTCTCCTCTGATACTGCTAACACTTCGCATATATTAGTCACTTAATAAATACTTGAAGACTCTCCCTGAAAATACTTTAGTGACTGAATGGAGTGTGTATTCAAGTGGACCCACCAGCAGGTTATTGTAATGACCAAGGCTTGAGGTGATGAGGGCTTGCACTAGAGTGATGGTGGTATCAGACAAGAGAAGTGGGGGGGAGGGGTCTGGAGAGTTGTGGCAAAGGTGAAATTGATAGGCCTTGGCAATTTGTTGATTGGATACAGGGATAGCGAGAATTCCAGAATGATTGCTAGGTTGTGAGCCTGATAAACTGGAAGGATGGTAATGTCCTCTACATTACTAGGGAAAGTAGGATGGAAAGGGAGGTTAGTAACGTTGCACAGTGCTCCCTCAATCAAGTCCTATTCATGTCATCATCTCCTTCATGTCATAGTCCTCTACAAGACTGAAGGATAAACCACAACCTGTGAGTAGGAGGAATGGCCCCAGTGGGGACCCATTTGGCCAGTTCTAGTTGAGTAACTCAGCTCATTATCAATGTTCCCTTCCCCTTCCCCTTCTCCTCTCTTTTCATCTCCCAAAATGGGTTATCATACCCTTGCCTGATGATAATCTGCCCAAAGGAAGGTAAATTTTGATGAGTGAAACCTATCTAGTTATCTTGGGGTTTACTGGCTAGATAGTTATCTCAAAGACCATTCCTTAAACCCAATTCACTCTGGATCTCATGGATTGAACAAAGATAGGTCCTTGCCCAGGCACCACTTAATGATTGTTTTGGGGGCCCTATTGGCTCAGTGAATATAAATAGTAATCATTTCTCTTTTGACCAGCAACCCTGAGGGTCTACCTGTCTCAGTCTGATTTTTTTTAAATAGGTTAAAGGGGACATGGTTGACTCACTTCTTAAACAGGCCTATTCACAGAATGGCCATTGCCTCACTCAAAGTGAGAACTCAGAAAAACCTTAGCTTAAAAAGGCCAAGGCTTCTCACTGTATCCTGGGCCAATCTCCAATTGTCTTGATCTGTATCTGGCCTCTGGCCCTAGATGACTCTGGAGAAGAAAGTGAGGCTGGTGATTTTGCACAGTCTTTCCTTCCTCAAATCCAATTCAGTGCAAGTCATGTCATCATCTCCCTGAAGTCATGGTCCTCTTTGAGAATGAAGGACAAACCACAACCACAACTATAGACAATAGGGAGGGTAGGAGGAGGAAGAGTTTAAGGGACAAGATAATGACTTTGTTTTGGATATCCAGTTAGAGAAATCCAAAAGACAGTTGGGAGATGAGGTCAGTGGAAGGATTAGGACAAAATAGGAAGATGTGAGAATCATCAGCATAGACATTATAATTAAATCCATGAGAGCTGATGAGATTACCAAGTGAAGTAATATAGAAGGAGAAGAGAAGAGGGCCCAGGGTTGAATCCTGAGGAACCTATGGTTAGAGGGCATGATCTAGTAGAGAATCCAGCAATGGAGACATAGAAGGAGCAGGTAGGAGGAAAATCAGGGGAGAGTGGTGTCCCAAATACTTGAAATGGACAGACCGAGAATAAATCACAGGCAAATCAATTAGGAATTTCAAGAGTGTCATTTATTAGCCAGGCTGGCAGCTGCCTCATGGAGAGACCCAGGAGAGACAGCCCTGAACTGAGATGGGTGAGTGCATTTTAAGCATTTTGGTGCTACTTGGTACAGCCTTGCGTTTTCCACAACAAACAGAGTTCTGACAGAGCAAGAGGTGGGGATTGCTGCTAGGCAAGAACCCCCAAACAGAAGGTGATTGTCAGGGTGCAAAAAACAGGTGCCAGGAGAGGTAGCCAATCAGGAGGAAGGGTGCTCATCAGAAGGTGGTACCTGGCAATGGGGGGCCTAACCTTAGGGGGGCGCAGGTGGTTACCATGCAAATGGACTAAACAAAAAATGACTGTTAACAATTCATCAGATATTAAACCAAAGGGGAATAACATTTTGACAGGGGCCCAACAACAGAAAAACTGTTACTAGGCAAGTTATCCAACCCTGCCCAGTAACCCAACAGATCTCTCAACCTAGGGGCCCAGGGAGGAATAATGTCCATTTTATACCTAAAGAGAAGATAGTGTCAAAGAGGAAGGAGTGATCCACAGTGTCAAAGGCCAAAGGGAAGTCCAGAAAGAGGACTGAGAAAATGCCATTGCATTTGATCATTAATAACTTTGGAGAGATCAGTTTTGGGGATTTTTAAGGTCAGAATCCAGATTGTAAGAGATTAAGAAGAGAATGAGAGGAGAGAAAGTGGAGGCCCCTGTTGTAAATGACCTTTTTAAGGAGGTTAGCTACAAAGGGAGGAAGAAATACAGGGTAGTAGTTAGCAGGGATGGAAGGATCAAGTGAGGGAGGATAGACATAAAAGAGAGAGAAGCAACAGCAGGAGAAGACACTCACAGGCCACAGATATCACTTTAAAAAGCAGCAGTAAAGACGGAAAATAAGTACTTGCCACTGTTCTTAAGCTATGTAACTGAAAGTGATTTATCTCCTAAAAGAACTTACCAAATGGTTAAGATCCACGAATAGAATACAAATGCCTCTTTTATAAAAATAGAGGGGTTTAAAATGGCAATTCAGGATCAGGTCACTACCATCAGAAATTATAGGATTAGTCACACAATCCAGGGATAAGCATTAATTAAGCACCTACTTTGTGCTAAGCACTAGCTACACAAAGAAAGTGCTACAAAGAAAGATAATAGACTCTCTTTGTTTTCAAGTAGCTGATGGTCTAATGAAGAAAACATGTGAACAACTAAAACAAGCTAAATATGATATGAAATATTCAACAAGGAGAAAGTACTAAAATTAGAAAAGCTCCTTATATAAGGTAGGATTTTAACTGAGACTTGGAGGAAGCCAGGGAAGCCAGGAGGCAGAAACTAGGAAGGAGAGAATTCTATGCAAGAGGGATAGTCAGTGGAAATGCCTAGAGTAAGGAGGTGGAGTGTTTTGTTCTAGGAATCACAATGAGGCCAGTGTAACTGGATCACTGAATACATGAGGTGTGGGTATAAGGTCTAAGAAGACTGGAAACAAAAGGAGCATGTCATGAAGGGCTTTGAATTATATTTGATCCAAGAGGTTTTAGCGAGCCAATGGAGTTATTTAATTAGGATGAGGGAAGTGGATGGGAAAGGGGATGGCACTTCCCCATTCCCCAGCAGCTGGGGAATGTGTGTTAATCTCTTCAGGAAGTGATTACTTTGCACTTTAGAAAGATCACGGACAGTTGAATGAAGTATAGAGAGATCTGTGGCAGGCACACAGTAATTGGATATTGCCACAGTGCAGTCATGAGGTGATAAGGGTCTTCACTTAAATACTTAAATAATTGTCAAAGGAGAGAGAGGGGCATATGGGAAAGATATTACAAAGATAAAATCAACTGGATAATAGGGTTATCCCTCAGGATCATGGACTTAATGATGAATTTAGATTATGCGAGGAAATGTAAACTTTAAACAACACTTCAGGTGGAAAGAAATTGATTGAGACATGACTTAGTGACTAGAATAATCTATTAGAATCCTGCTATATATCATAAGCTAACAGAAAACAAATTCTAGTGCTTCCCTGTAATGCAAATTTCGGATGTGAAATGTCCTTCAGAATTCAGTAAATAAAGTTTTTATGGAACTGGTGTATTATCACAGGCAAAATTATTTCTCACAATTATCAAGATATCACATTGAGCCATAAAAATTTTAGAATACTTTGAATCTCAGCCACAATTCCAAAGTCTCTCAATCTCCAAGCTATAGGAGGATGAAAATCTTTCAAAACAGAAACCAAGTGGTAGAAACTGAAGTCACTTGGAGTATAACTAATAGTCCTCATTATCCTCTTTCATACTCACAGGTTGTGTTTGTCCTTTGTTTTCAAAGAAGACCATGACATCAGGAAAATGATGACATGACTTGCAGTTAACTTTGATTTGAATGAGGGAGGGCTGTGTAAGGTCACCAGCCTCACTTTCCCATCCATAGCTATCTCAATCCAGTAACCAGATATTCATCAGGAAGACTGGAGACTGCAGAAGATTCAAGGGCAAAGACTCTGGCCCTTTTCAGGTACTATCTTAGAATGAGAAATAGGCCCCTTTAAGTAGTAGTCAAGAGATGGTCCCTTTAATTAGAAAAAGAAAAAAAAATAACAATGAAGCTGGGAGAGCAAGACCCTCAGGGTTGCTGTTCCAAAGGGAAACATTTACCATTGACATTCCCTATAAGCCAGGAGGGTCCAAAAATCACTCATTAAATAGAGTCTGGGCAGGGACCTATTGTATTCCAGTCTATCGGCTTTAGAGTGAACTGGGAGGAAGGAAGGAAGGAAGGAAGGAAGGAAGGAAGGAAGGAAGGAAGGAAGGAAGGAGGGAGGGAAGGAAGGAGGGAGGGAAGGAAGGAAGGAAGGCAAGAAATGTAGCTAGAGATGAATTTATATCCTAAAACTTATTCTGTTATGTAAAGCAATTATTTTTCTGCTTGTACAATATACCACAAAAACCTCAAACAAATAATGACAGCAAGATTTGCCCCAGGAATGATTCTATCTCAACTCCATAAAAAATATAAAACTGAACTATTAGCATTAATTCTAATATTTGCAAACTTTATATATATATAAAATTATAAAATAAATATATATATTTATTATATATTATTATAAAATAAATATATATATTTATTATATATATTATTAAAATATATTATATTATATATAGTAAATATATTATATATATTTATATAAATATTTATATAAATATAAATATATTATAAAGTATATATATATGTATATATATAAAATCTCATTACTGTGACATATTATCCCCATGGTATAGATGAGAAAATTGAGTTATCTTGACATTAAGTGACTTGCCCTAGGGTCAGAATACTAGGCAGTATCTGAATTAGGGTTCCAATCTAAAACTTCCTGATTCCAGATCCAGAAATCTATCCATTATGACATACTACTTTTCAGTTGTATATTGACTGCCTCAGAAGGAATTAAAGCATTCTTTCTCCAGTAGATTAAGGCAAATAGCAGTTAAGTGACTTGCTCATGGTCATATAACTAGTAAGGTTCTGAGGTCATATTTGAATTTAGGTCTTCCTGATTTCAGATCCAGTGCTCTAGCCACTGAACCACCTGTCTCCTATATGTAGTAGAGAGGATTCTTATTTAGTGATGAATTTCTTAGATTCTATGATTCTATAATTTATGTAAAACATTATAAAAAATGAAAATCGTATATTACTTTATGACATCTGGACAAGTTAACTCTGTATGATCTTAGCCCTAATGTTGTTGTTGTGGTGGTGTTTGTCCTTCATTGCTGAAGAAGACCATGTCAATAGAGAAATGATGATATGACTTGCACTTGACTTTGTTTTGAGTGAGGGAGGGCTGTTCAAAGTCATCAGCCTCATTTTTCCTCCAGTGCCATTGAATCTAGTGACTAGATATTCTTCAGGATGAGTGAAGATGACCCAGAATGGCCCCTTTAGGCCAAGGTCTATTCATGTACTCACTTAGAGTGAGATAACACCCATTCAGTGAATATGCCTGTTTAAGAAGCAGTCAAGAGGATGGTCCTAATGATACCAACGATGAATATATATACTCCATCTAAGTCATTAAGTTTCCTCCAGGGAAAAGTTGTGTTTCACTGCCCTAGACTGTCCCTGTAACTTATAGAATCTTTAGTTCAGTGGTTTCTGTTATTCACAAGAGGGATTAGTTGAGAATATGATTGAGTGAAAATTCTCTCTTCTGGGGAAAAAAAACCCAAAACAACTGAATAGGCTTGTCCTACTATCAGCAGACTTAAGTAGACTATTAGAATCATGAAGGTAAATGAAGGACAGAACTTATATTTTACTATGTATGCAATTATCAGATGCTAAAACATGATTGTCTTCATCTTTAGTAAGTCTAGTTCAAGAAAGGACTAGAAGTTTATACTGAGAGTTAGGAATCAACAGTGGCATTTGATCAATTTCAGGATGAATCAATGACAATTTCACTTTGAGGTTCTTTCTCAACTCCTTTTGATCATGACCCCCTAAAAGGTTCAGAAACACTGAGCTACCCCAGATCGACCCACTGTCATAGAAGGAAAAAAAAAGATTACAGTATCTGTGGTGACTGTGAAAACTAAATGAAATATCCAATTATACAAAAGGTTGAAAATGTTCAACTCACCTAAACAGAAAATGCAAATGCAAAACTGTTAGACCTTGGCATTTCAGGGTTTTACTGCACTCCATTCAGAAAGCATCCCTGAAGATTTATGATTAATATAAAACACTAATTGAAGGTAAATCTTAGAAACACACCTGGAAATTTCTGCTAGTTACCTTTAACTTCTGTTATAGTGAAACTCTCAGAAACTATTTTTGGAGATCAAATGGGTAGTACTTTGAAAAGCTCAGCTTGATTAAGAACAGACAACACACATTTAGGAAATGAAAGGAATTGCTCGCTACCTTTTTGAAATCTGTTAGAGACCTCACTCCAGGTAGACAAATGGGAAGAAAAAGTTAAAGAGGATTTTAAACTTAGATGTTTGGAAAACCTTTGACAAAATTCTTTACTGTCCTGTAAGATCTGAGGTACACACCAATGAAAGTAATAGGAAATTGGCTCACTGGACTGAACAATGATTTATGGAAAGGAAAAAAGTTACTGGAAATAGTTTTTCAGGCTCAAATCTGTTACTATATTTTGGTAATTTGGAAGTCAGCAACAAATGTCTAGTCTTGTCATGAATACAATAAAAACATTTGGAATTATGGTTTGTAAAACATGACTTTTAAGCTATACTTACTCTAAATAATATAGTTTATAATATTAATGCAAAATAATGTTATATGATACTAATAATTAGCTTTTCTATAGTACTTCAAGCTTTACAAAGGTGTTTTTAAAAAAATATATGGTAATTGATTTGATTCTCGCTTAGCGATTTCTATCAAATGCAAGTAAGTTTTATTTGAAGGAGGAAGCAGCAGGACCTCTGGAAGCTTACTTCTCTAGTCTAGTGTATTTAATAGCAATGGAATAATTGTCAGAAAAATTACAGTCACTCTGGGCAATAATCTGTGCCCTCGTTATTGTTTTCAACAGGTGATAATGGCTGGCTTCCATTGGTTCTAATTATTTCTCATTTATCTAGACTCAGTCAACTTTTGAATATCATCATTTTCATTTTTATTAGCACTTTTTAAAAGTTGACAAATGAAACCTGGGATTTGTATTTGCTATGATTGATGAGAACGTGTTTTTGTCTGGACAATAAGAATCAGTTGTTTACAACTTAATCCATATGTTCTTTTAATCTTTCCTCAGTTAGGGCTACTTTATAGACATATTCTGAGCATTAATTGTTCTCAGTAATGAAAGGTTCTAAACATGAAAACATTAAGTATCATAGTATAAATTTAGGTAAGTATTATGAATAGTGTAAGATTTTGGGGAGTCTAGGAACATATATTTATGTATGGATAAGACAGGAAAGGCAGCATACAGCACTGGATACCAAGAAGGCTCCATGTCAGGAAGAATTGTATTCAAATCTTGCCTCTGCTTCTTCTTGACTTTGTGACCCTGTCATTTAAACTCTCTGTTAGAAATCCAAGCAGTTTTCAAAGAATATAAAGGGCAGAAAAACTCCTGGTCCACATTATTCAGAAGAATTATCTCACTGGAATTCTCAACACTAATGAAATCAAAGGACAACACACACACATACACACATGAATGATATAAAAAGTAATGTAAAGCATGATTAAAATATTTCGGAAAAGTAATGGTAGATAGGGGAATTATTTTCTAAGCTTGGATCTATGTGATGGGGATCTGCATCAGGGTGATAGCAGTGTCAGAGGAGAGCAGGACTTCTAAATGAGTTACTCTGAGGGTAGGAATTATAGGATATTGGTTTGGATAAGAAATCAAGAATAAAACATAAGTTATGAACCTTGGTGACCGGTAGAATTGTGGTGTCCTATTCAGTAATATAACGCTTGATAAGAAAGAAGTAGGACTTTACAGTAGACAGAAAAGGGGTGAATAATAAATATATTTTTGAATATTTTGATTTTGAGAAGTTTAGTGGACTTCCAATTTGAGATTTTCAGTAGGCTGTAGGTGATATGAGACTGAACGTAAGGAGAGAGGTTAAGGCTGGACAAGTAAATCTGAGAATAATTTGCTTGGAGATGATCACTCAAACCATGGGAGTTGAGGTCACCAAGTTTAATAGTAGAGAGTGATGTAAGAAGAGATTATGATTAAGGGAATTTCAGGGTTCCTGAACATTGTGTAGATAACAATTGAGTATTGTATGTTACAGAGGTAGGGTAGGTAAGTAGGTCATGGGAAATTAGTAAGTTGAGAAATTTAGAGATTAAAATATTTGAAGGAGTATCAATATTTATGTTGTAGTCTGTCTTCTAGTATAAGGACCAGAGTTGGGGAGGAGATAAAAGAACCATTTGAAGAAGGAAGGAGAGTATCTTAGAGATCTGTAGGCAGTTGTCACCAGAATCTTGACTGATTGATGAATATAGATAGAATGAACCTCAGAAGGGTGGAGTGATTATAGGAGAGAGAAAGAGAGAGAGAGAGAGAGAGAGAGAGAGAGAGAGAGAGAGAGAGAGAGAGAGAGAGAGAGAGAGAGAGTCTGGACATAGCAATGGGGTGCAAAAAAAATCGACCTGTGACCTAGGGAAACTGTGACCTAGGGAGAGGGGTTGAAGTGTAACAAGTGCTTGAAAGGACTACCAGAGAAGTGATGTCATCAGGATAGAGCCAGGTGCAAGAAGACAGAAGGAATAGAAAAGGAGAATTTTTAAGATGAAATCTATTTTGTTAACTATGAAGCAGGCATTTCAAAGACCACAGTGAGAGAGCAAGATAACTTTGGAGTGGGAAGTTATGGAAGCTTGGGTTGAAGGGGATGGGAATAAGAGTGGTTAGTGGAGAGCAGAGAAATAGGAGTTTGAACAATGGTAACGGAGGATTTAGCATTGCTGGATTGTGAAGAAATAAAAAGATGGAGTTATGTTAATTATCGATGAATAAGTTCAAATAGGTTATTACTGTTCATAGGGATTTAGTCACTGGTTACTCAACATAGTATGTGGTAGGAAGGGGAAGGTGAGGGAAGGTAATCCAGTCAAAAGCAAAGACTATAGGTGGTTAGATAGGGTTCCTCAAACATCTGGAGCTCAATATAATGGCTGCCGTACCAAAGAGGCACTTCCTCCCCGCAATATGTTGCCTGCAGTTTAGATTTAAATGGATGGGCTTTAAAGTCCTTTACATCATATATATTACTTTTTTCCTTTCATCATTTCTATATGGTCAACACTTCCATTTTGATTTTATGAATGAATGATCTAACTAGTGCAATAGTATGTGATGAGAGTGGTTCTGCTACCATTATATTAATTTGCCAATTCCATTATCCATTTTCTAAATCTAGCAGGATTTAACTATATCTACAGAATGGTTGTAGAATAGAAATTGGTAGTACCTTGTCTTTGGTCTATGTCATGGAGTAACATTTCCATTAAATTCAAAAATGTTTTTAATATATCTGCTACTGATTAGCATATAAAAATAGAGTTCAGTCTCCTCTTTACAGATGAAGAAATTGAGCACCTTCGAGGTAGATTGACTTGCCTCACATAAATCTGGGAGTAGGTAGCGGAGTTAGCATTCAAATCCATGTTTTTGGATTTCAAAATTCAAACACAACTTCAAACAGTTTGATGACTCCTAAAAACTCACTTAAGGCATTTGATATCTTAGAGTGGTCTTACAGCAAGTTTCATTTGGATCCCTTGAAGCTATGCTTCTGAGCCACCAGGTTCTTAGTCAGGAGGTAAGGGGAAAGAATGATGATATTTTACAATAGAATATTGGTTCTAGATCTTGGATAAAGACCCAAATTAACATCACTTACATTTTGGACTTTAAATGGTTCTATGAAAAATCTCCAAGAAGGTGGTGAGCACATATGGCCATCTTGGATCATATATAGGATAGACGTACACCCTGTTGACCAGGAAACCTTCCTCTCTTCCATCCTATCCCTTCTGATGTAGGCAGCGAGTAGATTACATGTGTGAGTTGAGGCAGAAATGAGAGTAGCTGCCCTTACTACTGATGCTGCCTGGTACTACTGACTTTTGTCAGTTTATAATCTTGTCCCGATTGAGGGCATTTTTTAACTCAGAATGTCAGTTTGGTTCTATGTTACAAAAATAATAAATGACTTAAACGTGTTTGAGAATATGAAAGATGCATCTGAAAATATAATAAAATCTAATTCCTTTTAAATTTCTTAAGTTAAAATTATGTTTTATGACTGCCTTACTGATAGATGGTCACAATCAATATTTAATCAGTTTGGTCAGTTGTGTTTTTAAAATATTTATTTCCCTGAAAATTGCTCTTCTGCATAATAAGGACAAAGAAACTTATAATTAATAGCTAATTTTTCCTCAATGAAAAATACATTTTCTATAATTTTTCCTCTCTATAATGTTTTGCTCTCAGAAAGTGAAAATGTTCACATTTCTTGAAGCTAAATTTTACCCTGAGGTCATGAAAATAATCTCATCTTTCATTATCAGAAACATTTTTAGCTCTTTCCTTAATTTCTGTTCATGTTGTATATCTATGTTTCCATTTTGGTGAAGTCTGTAGCTCAGAGTCAGGAGGGATAGAGGGATGATGGGAGGGTGAGGCCAAGGAGGAGGTTATACATATTTAACAAGGGACTGGCTATGTAATTTTCCCTGACAAATACAACACTGTGTCTTCTGGAATTTTGCAGGAAAGGCATTTAGCCCAGTCAGCACTGCTGTAAATTTCTAAACACCAGCTAGACAGAATTGAATTCAATCTTTTATGTGCCTTGGGACACATCCAACCCATTTCTGATTTTCCTCAGAAATCCTGCTGACTTGGAGCAGGTGTGCCTTAAAATAACAAGAACTCATCATGGCACGATTGCTATCATTCTGACGGGTTCTTCTTAACTCCTTCCTGTTGCGCACACCTGGTCACATAGTCATCCTGAAATTTTTGGAGTGAGCGGCAGACCACCCCACAGAAAGGCCTTTTTTTCCTTGTAGAGGAATAAAAGAGATTGCTGTATTAATAACTGATGATGGACATTGAAAATGGAACTGAGCTAATAAGGGAAGTTTTCATAAGAGTTCCACCTGTATTTGGTCTGCCACATTATCCTGACTTAGCTTTTCACTTTGGGATAACAGGTGCAGATTCTTTGCTGTATTGAGAGATCTCATAAGCCATGTTCTCATTACTAATTATATAATTTCTTTCATTTTAATTGAAGCACTTAGAAATCTTCTCAGTCTAAACATCATAAAATGTTATTGGCAACCAGTTAACATTGTAATTCTGTTTTTAGCTGATGTAAACAAAAGCCATATTGCTTGGCATTTTCCAATTGTGGAAGAAAATAAAAAGTAAAAGAGAAGGACTTTTTAAAAAGTAGTAATATCAATTTAAGTCTTGACTTTTCTTTCACTGAAGGTGAATTCAAGGGAATATGTCTTTCTCCAAATTTGGTTGTTTCAATGTTAGGTAATAAGAGGCAGCTAAGCGGTACAATGGATAGGGTGCTATACCAGAATTAAAATAGACCAGGATTTAAATCTAGCCTCCAAAACTTAGTTCTATTACCTGGACAAGTCACTTAGCCTCAGTTTCTTCTTCCATAAAATAGGAATAATAAAAACACTTCCCCGGATTATTATAGGGATAAAATAAAGTAATATTTAAAAATCACTTTGCAAACCATTTAGCACTATGTAAATATTAATTGTTATATCATTATTTCACTATCATTACAGTTTAATACAATGCTGAGCACATAGGTGACTGAAAAGTATGCCTTGCAAATAATCAAGTGGAAGATTTATAGGAGGATATAGACGAGAAACACTTAAGATGGTCATACATGGATGGATTCTGTACAGCATCACTGAAGTACAGAAATGAGCTTTACAAAGCCCTCTCCTCATATTGATGCTTTGGAATAGGCAAGGTATGCACTAACACCTCCATTTTTGAAGACGAAAACAAATGGACTCAAAGGAACTGAGAGTAACTTGCCTAAGAGTAGTACAACACGTGATTTATCAATGTAACCTCATTTAAAAACCCCTCCTTTCTCCTAAAATTTCTAATGACCATGGTCTTCACCTGTCAAGACTGAAAAAAGTTATGGGTGGTACTTAGAAAGTATATATTGTAGAACTTCTCAGCAGACTACATGAAAATTATGGATTAAAGATCATATTTACTGCAGGAAAAGCAAGGGTCATATATATCACATGTTATATAACGATCATATCACATCTATTATCCATAACATATTTAGTTTAATAAAATACCTCAAGTTTATTTATCAGTTTAAAATTTACATAGAGCTTGTCTTACAAAAAGACTATGAAACAGGAAGTGCACAGATTAATAACGCTTTTTACAGATTAGGACACTGAGGCCTAACGAGATAAAGTGATTTGACGAAAGTCACCAAATTGAGCAGTTACTGAGCCAAAATTCAAAGTCGGTTTTTTTGATCCCTATTTAATTCAATGCCCTTTGTGCCATATGACCCTGTTTTTTGGTCATAATAAGTATGGTATAAATGACACTCATCTCTCTTTTTTTCCCAGATGGTGGTGGTGGTGGTTATCCTTCGTTCTCAAAGAGAACCAAAATGACATCACCATTCTAGAGCCAAATTTCAATGCATTCAACTGTGACTGACCAGACCAATATGAGGTCAGAATGTTCCACCACAAGTCGGGTACAAATAGTTCGTGTGAACATTTGAAATGAATTCTCTAAATTTGTGCATCTTATCTTTCCTCTGATTTGTTTCAGTTCTCCTTTTCATATACAACACAGCACCTTCTCTGATGAGGGCATGTCCTGTGCCAGTCTTTCCCATGTCACACAATTGATTCCAAAGTTCTTAAGAGAGACCTTGAGAATGTCTTTGTATGGCCTTTTCTGACCACCATGTGAATGCTTGCCCTGTGTGAGTTCTCCATAAAATAGTCTTTTTGGCAAGTATACATTTTGCATTTGAACAGCATGGTCAGTCCATCAAGTTGCATTCTCTGAAACGTAGCTTGAATGCTTGGCAGTTTAGTTGAGTAAGGACCTCAGTGTCTGGTACTACGAAGTGATCTTCAAAATCTTCCTTAACAATTCAAATGTAAGTGATTCAATTCTCTGGCATAGCACTGGTAAACTGTTCAGGTTTCACAGGCATACCACAATGAAGTCAGCACAACAGCTCTGTGGACCTTCAGTTTGGTAGTCAGTCTAATACCTCTTCTTCCCAAACTTTCCTTTAGCTCCTCCCAAGCAGCTCTGACAGTGTATGCATCAACCTCATTATCAATGTGTACATACCTGGAAAGAATGCTGCCAAGGTAAGTGAACTTATCTACAGAGTTCAAAACTTCTCCATTTGTTGTAACTGATAGTTCCATGTGTGGATGGTGTGGTGGTGTCTGATGGAGCTCTGTGTTTTCTTGGTATTGCTAGGCCAAAATTAGCACAAGCATCAGAGAATAGATCCCTACTTTGTTGCCTTTCAGCTTCAGAGGCTCCACTGAGTGCACAATCATCTGCAAATAGAAAACCATGCACCTACTTTCCCTCTGCTTTGGTCTTGATGTGTAGCCTTTTCAAGTTGGAGAATTTGCCACCAGGAGAGTAGCTAACCTTGATGCCATGAAAGCATTTGACAACATGGATGTAAACATCATGATAAAAGCATTGGAGCAAGCACACAGCCTTATTTTACTCCATTGGTGACTGGGAAACCATGAGAGTATTGTCTATTATGTAAAATCTGGGCATGCATGCTATCATGAAATTGATGTACAATATTGTGCTGATGAACTCCTTCATCCAACAAGACATAATTTTCCATAAGCCCTCATGACTGACAGTATCAAATGCTGTGGTCAAATCTACAAATGTGCACAGACCTCCATTCTCCTGGAGTTGTCAGGCAGTAAATCCCATACTGACTGCTCTTTGGCTCTTTCTGAAGTCACATTGTTTCTCAGGTAGATGATCATCTTCCAGGTGAAATATCAACCTATTAACGATGACTCTGGCAAGAATGCTCTGCCAGCAATGACTAAGAGAGAGATTGTCACAGAGCAATCTATTTCCTTTACCTTTAAAGAGACAGACAATGGAGGCATCCTTGAACTCCTGGGGGAGAACCTCCTCTTTCCATATAACCTAGAAAATTTCCATCAACTTTTGTATGAGCAATGAACTTCCTTCCTTGTAAATCTCAACTGGAATAGAATCAGCAGCAGGTGCTTTGCCATGTGAAAGGACCCTAATTTAAACCTTTTCTTTAGTTGGAACTTCAGCTAGGGAGGGATTGACTTCAACCTGGGGTAAATGGTCAATGGCCTCAGCATTGATTGATGATGGTCTATTCAGAACACTATGGAAGTGTTCAGCCCATCTCTCCAAGATCATATCTTTATCAATAATCAATGTGACTCTGTCAGCACTGCCTAGTTGAGATACACCATAGGTCTTTGGCCCATAAATAGCCTTCAGGGCATCATGAAAGCACTTAGGGGCAACTAAGTGGTGCAATGGATAGAGCACTATGGCTGGAGACAGGAGGAGCTGAGTTCAAATCTGACCTCTGACACTAGCTGTGTGTAATCCTAAACCCATATATTTACCATGCATTGAATAAAAGGAAAAAGATTGAGTTATGTTGCATTTGGGAGTATTCTGAAACCCACTTAATGCCCCAAGCTTCCTCTTGTCTTAAGCGTCCATATATTAATATTGATGTCTTAAAAACAATGTCATAGGACAGTAAGTCATCTAAAAAAACCCAAAATTGTAGATAAAAAGTTAAAATGTAAATGTATGAAGTTGTCCTTGAAAGACTGTAGCATATTAACGTTGATAACTTGAAAGACAAGTTATGTTGAAGACATAAATGAAATGTGCTAAATCACTCAGGCATGTAGTAAATGAATACCCTTGCTGCTGCATTTGTATTCAGAAAATATTAAAACCTTGCAAAAGATTCAAATGGGTTTGAGAAATCCTCTATAGATGACTTATGGAAGGATATGGACAAGAATCTTATAGGTTCAGGTCTGGATGGCTTGTGATTAGAATAATTTCTAGGAATGTACAGATCCATTCATGCTTAAACTCATCTGTCTTCCTTTCCTAATCTTGATTTTTCCGTAACAATCACAGTATGAACAAACACACACATATGTATACACACATGTTTATCTACATGTACAGGGTTTAAACTTGTGGAGTGTGTGTGTATCAATTACTTGTGAACTTTTTAATACTCCTCAACACAATATATACTCCTTAGGAGTAGGACTATTTTCATTTTTGTCTTTTTATTCTCAGCACATAATATATTGAAAGATCCTAGAAATTCTTTTAGAATTGAAATGCATTGGTGAGAAGATTACCCATACCCTTGAGATCATGGGTCCAGAAGTGTATTGAAATAAGAATGAATGAGAAAAAAAATGAATGAAGTTGAGACTGAACTAAAGTGACAGAATTTGGTTAAAGAAAAGTCTTATGCTATATCATATTGTGGAATAGCAAAATATAGCTTAATTCCCAGAGTGACATCAAATCAGCACAAAACCAATTCCAAATCAAGTGTATTCTGCTGAGTGGTAAGGTTAGAGACTGCAATTAAACTCATCTAGATTTGAATGAAACACAGCAAACCAATGAGAAAAAAGTTTAAGTTAGAGGCATATAATATAAATGTTAACCATTGAAAGTATGTCACTTCATGAAACTCCAAACTTCCTAAAGTGGTATTATGCAATACTTTTTATCTTTTAAATTATACCTTGAACTTAACTCAGCATGCTGTCTCATCTAACCTTCTAGTTCTATGAGTCTGGCAAATATCCATACTTCTTCCATCAGTTAAAAATTACTAAATATATTTTTTGTAAGTAAAGCAGAGAAAGATATAAAAGACTTTTCTGTATGACAGCAAGGATTTGAATACAAAAGTCTTCATTTTGATACAGCAAACATTTGAGGAAAATGAGTAGAAATCACAAAGGGCTTAATGTCTCTAAAAAGAAACATTATAATATATTCCATGTGCTAGAAATACAACTTATACAAAAGTTCAACTTTATTTGAGGAGAAACAACACAATAAGTTCTGTGTAAAAATAGTTTTTAATCCTTTTTTATAAATCAAAATTACTAGATGTATAAAAACACAGTAGTATTTTAAGGTGGTTTGATCATATTTCAGTAAAGCATTTTTCTACACTTTTAAATTTTTTTCTTAATTGGTAAAAATATACTGAATTACCACTTTCCTGGCAGCTGGAAGTTCATCCATGTAGACTATGCGTTTTCTTCCCCTCACAATGCCTAGCATAGTAGAAAACTTATTCATAAAATAATTTGTTAGTTCGTGGTACAGTAGATAGAATGCTGGGGCCTAAAGTCAGGAAGACGAGTTCAAATCTAGCCTTACATGCTAGTTGTGTGACCCTGGGCAAGTCACTTAACCTCCACTTACCTCAATTTCCTCATCTATGAAATAGGCATAATAATAAATACCTGCTATTGTTGTTATGAGGCTCAGATGAGATAATGATTGTAAAGTGCTGAACACAGTGCCTGGCACACAATACATGCTATATGTTAGCTATCACCATTAGCTTTTTTAATTAATTGATCTCTGGATAGAATATACAATCCTTAAGGACAGGGGAATTTTTTTTCTTTGTAGCATCAGAATCTATCACAATTTTTGGCATTTAGTAGGTGCTTAAAAAATTATTTTTTAATTGTGGGCAAGCATTGTAACTTGTCTGCTAATCATAAAAACTATTGAAGTTGTCACAGTTTTCCTTAGAGTGAAAGTTTTTATTAATTTTTCAGATTTGCGATTTATCCTCCAATTTTAATGAACATCTCTTGTTTGACCTTATACTCTCCATCTAATACCCCACCCTACCTTTTCTCTCAAGGATTAACAAATCAACTTTACTATTGTGAAAAGAATAACAATCTACCGCCTTATGCCCTATGGCTCCACTCAGTGTCCCTGTGCTTTTGGAGTGGTAGCTGACTAGGGAGAAATTCCTTTTCCTGACCCTGCCTTATCATGCAGCTATTACCTATCTGCCTCATCCCTTTTATGTCTCTGAAACATTTTTCCATAAGTGTGTGTGTGTGTGTGTGTGTGTGTGAGACACGTGTAAGCACATGCAGGCAAACAGGGTGAAGTGACTTGCCCACGGTCACATAGCTAGTATCAAGTGTCTGAGCATCTGATGTGGGCTCAGGTTCAAATACTAGATTTGATCTGACCTCAAGTTCAGATACCAGAGCTATTTTCATTTTATAACTTTTATATACTTAGATTTTTCTTCTCGAATATAGTTTACTTATCTCACTTTCCCTCAGCTTCAGGGACTTCTCTGCTAACCTATACTGTCTGGCCCCAAGCTTATTGCCATATAGGGGAAGGCAACATTTTTAGAACTCTGTGTTAAAAAAAAATAAAAAAAATAAAAAAAAATTAAGCATTGTAGCTTTAACAAGCTCCTGTTTAATTTGCTTCCAAATTTCTCTTTTCCCACAAATACTTTTTTGCTTGGACACTAGTTAAGCCAAACCTTTCTTTTTCTAAATCAATAAGGCAAGATTAGAGGCTTCATTTTTTTCTTCCTTTGATAGATTTGCTTGCCATTTTCTAGATAGACCTACACAATATGAGACTGAAGAAATTCTTTAGTCAAGAAATCCTAATGTTGATATTGATAAAAGGATCATAAATAATTTTTGCATTCAGACTTTTTTCAGGAAGTTGAAGCTTCCTTCCAAGAGAAATAAATTGGATCTTCACACAGGACAGGATACACAGGGACCTTACTTTGGATGCAAAGATGTTCAAGTTTGGAAGGAGGAAGGAAATCAGAAATTCAGGTAAGATGTACCCTTCTGTCCTGATACTGAAGTTATACCAGGATACAGGTTATTCCTTCAGTTCTCTGATATGGAATATATAAGCTGTCCTTCAGAACAAGTTCACATGAAGGAGGGCCTGCTTCATAAGGAGGGGTGCGGGATTTCCATTAGATAGTTCTGATTGGTTTCCTATTCCTGATATTATATGATCTGAAATGAAGAGACTTGCCTGGGGTCAAATCCAGGCACTAACTTTTGCTAAAAGGGATGTAAGCAACATTTGCATTACCTACTTCACTGGCTTGTGATAAGGAAATCATTTTATAAGTCTTTGAGTTACATAATTTAAGTTGTGGAATAAAACAGTTTTCCTGAACTAGAGCTCTCTGTCTGTATCTGTCTCTCTTTTTCTCTTGACCCTTTTTTAATTAGATCCGGCTAAATCCAGCATCTAACAGATCTACATTTCAATATACCTTTATAAAATGACTTTGCCCTATAATACTGTGTTAAAATAGTTGCTTTATTGGGGCAGAGGGTAGTCTGTCATTGATTTTATCAAGAATTATATTGTATGGGATTCATTGGTGTCTCCTTTTCCCTAGGAGGTTTCCAGGCTACCAATTGTACTTTACACATATCCAAAGGTAGCCTGTTCACTATAGTAAGATAGCTTTGACTCAAGAAATAAAATAGTTAGTGGAAGACCAGACATTTATGGCAAAGTACAGACCAGCACGAATAATTATAATTTATAGATGGAAGAAATGGTAGAGGTAATCTGATGAACATCCTTCTTTTTTAGATTAGGTGACTGAATTCCAAAGAAGTTAAATGCTTTCCCCAAGGTCACACAAGTAGTACATGGAGAATAGGTATTTTTAACATAAATTCACTCACTGTAAATCTAGCACTAATTCTGGTATATAATGCTGGCTCTTAGCCCATAATGCAATTCTTTTCTTTGGTATATTTTTAGCATGGATAACATATATTCAGTTTCTCTCCCTCAGATTAGAGTCAAAGGATCATATATTTGGGCATGGAAGAAACCTTAGAATTCATCAAATCCAACCTCCTATTTTATATATGAGGCCAGAGAGGTTAAGCAATTTACCCAAAGTCATGCAGATAGCAACAGAATGCAGATTTGAACCTAAATTCTCAGACTCAAAATTCAATGATCTCTTTTCAGCTTTTCATGCTGACTCTATTGCATGAATTGAATGATTATGAATCATATGTTTATTATGTGTATATATTATCTCATCTTTTCACACTTAAATATATTAGAAAAAACAGTAGACAATGCCATGTATGTATGTGTTAATACCGTATCATTTCAAGAAGCTTTAAGATTTGTTTATCATAGATTATCTCTCCAGAAAAACAGACATAACTTTCAATTCAGGACTTTGGTAGATTATTTGATGGGTTACTGTGAATCTTCATCCCTCCCAAAAAAATCTACCATCTGATGGCCAATTTTCCATTTAGAAGACACATATGTGTCTATTTGTGTGTACTCATACATACCAGATAGGCAGTTGAGATTAAATGAGAAAGCACACTTAAATTTCAAAGGGAACTGAAATTTAAAATGAAATAGACATCTAAAGTTCCCTTCCCCTCAAAAAATTAGTCAAATTTTATCTAATTAGTTTTATTCATTCATTCATTCATTTGTCTATCTATCTGTCTGTCTGTCTATTCATTTATTTGTTTGTTTATTTATGTGGAATCCAATTTCTAGGGCCTCAATTATATAATTAGCTGGTGTGGTGCAGAGGAAAGCAATGCTAAATTTTTCTATAAAAATAGAATCATGGGACTTGAGTTTTAATCTTATCTCAATCTTTTGCCATTTTCTTGACTTTGAGTAATTCATTATGTAACCTCATTGGTATAAGTTTCCTTAAATCATTTATAATAGGGGCTGAATTAGAAGTCCTATTAATTCCCATCTAGTTCAGGATCTGTGATCATCCTAGATTCAAGACCAATGTGAAGTCATATCTACGCAGGAACCTTTGAGAGATTTTTTTTTTCAGTTTCCATTAGCTCCTAGGATCATGTTTGATGTGGCCCTGAGATCATCCAAATGCCTATTAAATGATAAATCTCCATGTATCTCTTCACTTATCAGGATTTCCTTGAGGTGCTTAGAGTTAGGAATAAACTCTGGGATGTAGTTTTTATTGCTTTAGGACAGATTAATCTAAATCTGATATGAACTGTTACTTTTCACTCATAGTAGTTTGGTCACAATATTATACTATACTCTGTCAGTAGTCATCAGCTTCTCCTATATTGAGCCTGGATCCATTTATCCAGGTAAAAATGGGTAATTCAGTTGATCAACTAGCTTCCTGTTCTTCCTCATTCTATACCTTTAATTTGATGAGTTTTATTTTGATTGATGACTACTCCTTGAGGATGAGTCCAGCATCTGACTCATTTATGCATTTTCCCATAAAGCCCGGAAAAGTATTTTGCTTTTAGTGGGCACTCAAGAAATTTCTGGTGAATCATGCTTAATATAAACTTACTTAAGGCTAAACCATATTGAATGGAGGCTTAGAAGACAACAGAAAGGTATCTTTAAACCTTAGGAGAAAATCTATCATGACTACTCTGGGTGATTAGTTCATTTTTTCTTCAGAGAGTAAAAAGATTCATTTGCAATGTCATGTGACATACTACTTCCTGAGAGATATATAAATGTGATAAAGACTTGTCTCCTAACTTGGAGAGAACCCTCATGGAAACAGATATAAATAGTAAATGCTCAGATATATTAAAACTTTGAGAGATTACCTGTCTAGCTCAGAGAGATTTATGGCACTGGGAAAAAAAAAGGAAATTAATACATTTTCATTTGATATTTTTAGCAATTCTCTAATGATAAATCTGGTTCTCAAGGACCAGAAAGTGGCAAACATAACATGATTATTCAAAAAGTGGGACATAGAATACAGCAAGCAATTATAGACAGGTTAAACTTTCATTAGCTGTGGGAGAAAAAATAGGAGAAACAATTTCCCAAACTATTTTGAAGCACTCCCTTCATTGGTTGATCTAATTAGAAGCAATCAAAATGGATTTATCAGAGGGACAGTTTCACAGTTTGGACATTTCTGTGTACTTCTAGACATGAAGAGGTACCTATTTTTCTACTTGAATCTTAAAAGACAGTGAATTTATTTTGAATAAAAATTTTAAAAACCCTATTTTTTAAAACAAAGGCGAGTAAACCATTGTGTGAAAAAAAAAGAATAGAAAGAGATTGAAAAAGCTCTTTTTTGTTAGAGAATACATGTGAATGATGTAGATAAGAATTACAAATGCAAAATATCCATGTGTTACTCAAATAGTCAGGATTAATGCCATCACAGGAAAGGGCTTTCTGTCTTGGGGTTGATTTAGACAGGACACGGAAATGGAATGTTACATAGACAAATGTGAAATAATTAGCTTCAGAAACAGAGAATACAGATGATGTATTTAATGAAATAGAATAGCTATGCAGTTTGTTGAGCAAAAATAGAATTATTTACAGCAGTCAGCCATTAAAGGGAAGGAAGAAAAGAAGGCTTTTCCTCCCTCTCTACCGCCTCCCCAAAAAGGAAAGCAGACCAAATTCAGAGGAATAGAATGCACAGAAAATCAGGATGCTTAGGATAAAGATAAAGACAAATTTACAGATGGCAAGGGAAGGGAAATAATTCAGCTAAGATGAACCAGGTAAGTAGAAGGCAGAATTTGAACTCAAGTCCTTTAACTCCAAAGATTTTCCATTTTGCACTATGACAGGTATTTTAAATGTTATTATTTATACATATATACGTATTATACATACACATATACATATATCTGTATTATACAGATATACGTATATCTGTATTATACACACAGATATACCTATATCTGTATTATACATACAGATATACATTACATATATTTTTATATATGTGTTTATATATATATATGTGTGTGTGTGTGTGTGTATGTGTGTGTGTGTGTGTGTGTGTGTGTGTGTGTTAAACTGTTTCTTATTTGGAATTCTGTCTCATTCTCAGCTCCTAGCAATATTTTTTTTAACCTTGTAGACCTGTATAGATTAAAGAGTTGTAATGACACTCACATCGCCACTTTCTTGCTTTTCCCTCTTGCATTATTTAATTTTAAAAATCTTAATATTCAGAGGTTCAATAAAAATATATAATTGAGTTAAGCTTTTTTTTCTCCCCTGCTTTTATAGATTTAGCTTGGTAGAGTGTTAGAGTTAAATTTTATTTTAAATACACCACAAATCAATAGATTTTAATGTCATGATAGCTTTTCCCACACCATTCCATGAACACAATTTAAGTAACCTTAAGAATAAAGGGAGGATTCCTCTCCACACTATGAAAATTAAGCAAATTAAAAAAAAGTTAACTCCTAAGAAAATATTAAAGCAGTTCCCCTTTTATTCCAGAGTTCCTACCAAACTCACAGAGCAGTTGTGAGCATAAAATGGGACAAAATTTTGAAGATACTTTTAGAAGTTAAACAGAATTGTGCATATTATTGTTAAAGTTGTCTTGCTTACAAATGAGGTTTCATAGTAATTAGGGAGTACATATTATATATATATATGTGTGTGTGTGTGTGTGTGTGTGTGTGTGTGTGTGTTTGTATATACAAAGTGAAATTTCTGAAATGGCTGAACAAAAATGTTAGCTCAACATTACTTATTCCCCTTTTTTCAGGTATAGTGTGAGGTGATGTACAAATGTGCCTTACAAAATTCTTTTAAAAATTGTTTTGATTGGTAAATTGGTGGTGGGGTAAAAGATTATACTTTGTATAGGATATCGTAGTCTCTGACTTTGTAATGAGATGTGTACCTGGCACTGTTCGTTATTCTCTGGTAAGATGAAAGTGAAAACATAAAAACAGCTTGCAAGAATAAAAATTCACCCTCTGAGATAACTTGGTAGTTTCAAAACGCTTTACATTCATTATATTATTTGGACCTCACAATAACACTGTGAAATTGGTCATGCAAATGTTTCCCCCATTTTTTTGAGGAGGAAATTAGCTGAGAGAACATCTATGACTTGTTCTAAGTTATTCAGTCAGTAACCCATGTCTTGTAACTGTATCTCTACTTCTCTATTTTACTATACCAGAATCACAGAACTTCAGAATTGGAAGGGACTTTTAAGGCCATATGGTTTAACCAATATGTGAACAACTTCTACAACACTGATGTCAAACTCAAATAGAAACAGAGGTCACTAACCCATATATAAAGATCTCCATGACAACAGGGATTGATAGTTTTAAGTTGTAGTGTTTTCCATGTTTAATTTAATTTATTAAATGCTTCTCACATTTTAGTCTGGCTAGAGCAGCACACTCTCTGGTAGCCTACAGGTCCTGGGTTTGACATTTCTGTGCTATGCTATCCTTGATAAGTATTCATCTAGACTTTAATTTAAAAAAATTCTAGTGAATCAGCATTTTAAAGTACCTATGTGTCATGTTCTATACTAAGTGCTTTATAAATATTATCTCATTTGGTCCTCACAACAATGCTGTAACATAAGTGCTATTATCATTTACATTTTACAGTTTTGAAAACTAAGGCAAACAGAAGTTAAATGATTTGCCCAGTTGTACATTGCTATCAAACTCAGCTTTTCCTGCCTCCCAGCCTAGTACTCCATACACTGCACCATCTAGCCAGTAAAAATGAAAGAAGAAACACTGCTTCAGCACTTACAGGAGAGTGAGGCATTATGGGAAGAGTTGAGGACAAAATGGAAAGGCCAAGAGATAATTTCCTCCAGGAGCAGGCAGTCCAATGGGGGAGATAACAAGTACCAAGGAGGTAGATACAGTTTATATATAGAATAGGTAGAAGGCACTCTGAGAGTGGATGACATTAGCAGCTAGGGAAAAATCCTGGAAAGACTTGCTGAGTCGATTCCATTTGGGAATAACTAGTTTTTAATTGTTTTTTTCCCCTTATAAGCATAAACTTACTTCTCTACAACTTTCTCCTTTTGTTCCTAGTTCTGTTCTTTGGGGCTAAGCATAAAAAAAATTGAAATCCTCTTCTATATAACGGGCATACAAATACCTAAAGAAAAGAATCGTGACGCCTGACAGGTCTTCTCTTTTCCAGATGGGATATTCTGAACCCCTTCAGCAAATCTCTCTATAGAATGATCTCATTCACTTATCATTCTTGTCATCACCCTCCTGTTGCTTTCCAATTTATCAGGGTCCTTGCTAAAATGTAGTAGCCTGAACAAAATCCTTCAGAGCAAAATATAGTGACACAGTCACCTCTCAGTATAAGTAAAGATAGTGAAGATACTAATGCTCCTTGATTGTCAGTCACATTGCTGAAAATGAGCTTCCAATCTATGCAAAACTCTCTTTCTCTCTCTCTCTCTCAGCAGAAACCTTCCATATATATTATTTCTCCCATTAGAATGTGAACTCCTTGAGAGCTGGAACATTTTTACTTTTCTTTGTATCCCCAGTATTCATGTTATGAATTTTTGTTTTTGATCTGATAGTATGATTGTATTTTAAAAAAAATTACCTGATATATAGTACACTATTCTATACTCCCATTTTTATTTTGTATTTCTTTGCTTTTTGTTGTGTGTCTTATATGTAAGATTTTGCAGGATTTTCTTTCCTAATCCACTCTTCCACTCTTATTTGATTGAACATTTTATTTTAGTAACTTTTAAAATTTTGAGTTAAGCTTTATGGTTCTTTTATTTTTAGAAATTACTTCCTCTTTTAAATCAGTACCTTGTCCCAAGTCTTCTGATTTTTAGTTCAAAAGTGAAACAAAAATTCTCCTCCCAAAATTGACAAGCTTTTTCCCCCATTTTTTTCCATTTTGTTGTTGCTCAGATGTTGTCTGACTCTTAGTGATGCCATAGATAAGTTTGTGGGGTTTTGTTGGTAAGGACATTGGAGTGGTTTGCCATTTCCTTCTCTAGTATGTCCCAACTTAGGCAAAGAAGGGTTAAGTAATTTGCTCAGAATCATATAGCTAGTAAGTATCTGTGACTGGATTGAGCTTCCTGACTTTAGGAAGTTTGGAAGTTCTATTCTGGTGTTCTATCCACTCCACCACCTAGCTACCCATTTTTAAAGGACTTTTTTTGCATACATCTATTCAATACCACTGTAGAGTACATAATCTTTTTTTTCTAAATCTTCCAGTGGCTTATTAGAAATTAACTTCATATATTATTCCTTCAATGTTTGATGCTTCCCTTCAAAAACGCATAGCCAAATCTACTTATCTCACCCTAACTTCTTGCTGATCTCCAATACTGAATCTCAAATTACATATTAGACACCTTGAACTGGATATATTGTAATTGTATTAAAATTCAACATATCCTAAACTTAACTCATTATTTTCCTTTCAAAACACTTCTAAACTTCTCTGTTACTGTCAAATGCACAACTTCCCGTCTCTAGGCTCACACCCCAAGTGTCATCCTCAATTCCTCACTCTCTCACTCCACCTCCATATTCAATCTTGTCAAGGCTACTAGAGTCTACCTTCATAGCAGCTCTTTCATATACTGCTTTTTCTCCTCTGATACTGCCATCACCCTGGTATAGGAACTCATCACATCATGGTTGTACTCTTGCAATAGCTTGCTGGTTTCTCTGCATCACACAAGGCTTTATTACTCGAATACATCCTTCACTCAGCTACAAAAGTGATCTTTGTAAAGCTCAGGTCTCATCATGTCACTCTTCTACTCAACAGACTCCAGTGGTTGCCTGTCACCTCCAGATTCAAATATAAAGTCTTCTGTTTGGCATTCAGAGTCCTTCCTAACTTGCACCCACTCCAGATTTCCAAACTTCTTACACCTTAAACTCTACTATGTTCTCTGAAATTCAGTGACACTGGCCACCTTGCTCATCTTTTAACACAACACACCATCTCCTGGCTTTGGATCTTTTCACTGGTTATTCCTCATGACTAGAATATTCTTCCTCCTCATCTCTACCTCTTGACTTCTTGCAAGTTCCAGCATAAATCCTATTTTCTATAGGAAGCCTTTCCCAATCTGTTTTAATTCTAGTAGCTGCCTTCTTTTGGTGATTTCCAATTTATCTTGTCTATAGCTTATTTGTACAAAGTTATTTACATGTTGTCTCCCATATTAGAATGTGACATCTTCAAAAGCAGAGACAATCTTTTGCTTTTCTCTGTATCCCTTGCCCTTAGGGTACTGCCTGGCACATAGAAGGTTCCTAACAAATGTTTATTGACAGACTTATTGACACAGTTAGAGGTATGCTGGTGAATGTTTAACGACCAGTGCTCAAGACAAAACATATTTATGAAATGCTTTAAAATTTATTCTACACTATTGACATTTTCTTTGTCACTTTCTTATGTCTAGACAATAAAAAAATAAATTCCTAACTTACAGCATTTGATAATTTCTGAGATACAAATTCTCAAGAGCCATTTTGGGCAGGTCTTGAAAATCCCTGTATTGAAGAGTCTTTCCCACAATTTCAGTAGCTACTCATGGCCTCTTTTTGTTTATTCTTACACTGTTTTCAAGGAAACAATTTTTTTATTCCTCAGTGATCTCTGTATTGAATTTTCTCTTAACATGATGACTTTTTCTTGAACTTTATCTTCGGTAGTTTTATGTCCTTCATTTCTCAATTAGTGAAACTTTAGTTTTAATTTTATTCAGTCACTTGAGGGAACAGAAAGAAAAGTGCCATCCTTTGTTGTTCAAAGTCACATTCAATTCAATGCATCTTTGCCTGAGAAAAAGCTAGATAATAACGGGTTCATAGTTTTTTGGAATGATACTCTAAAGAGACTAAACTTGTATTATAGTGACTGAAATCCTTTTTTCCTTTTGATTTTTATAGTGAGAATCTGATAGATTTAAGAGCTGTGAGTTCATTAATTATTCTTCAAAAAATGTTATCTCAAAAGCTGAAAATGTAGATGATCCAGTGATCCAATTTGGCCACTTGTAATAACCCCCACAACACACAAGCAAGAGGATAGGAAAGGGCTGTAGGAGATGTTTGAAGTGAGAATTCTAAATACAAAGCTGCCTTTTGCACTTATTAGCTAGCTTTGTTGTGAATCTACTACAGAGTCACATCCATAGAAATGCTTCTGAAGAAATCTATTGTTTTGTTCATCAGTTTTCCTTATCTTTGCACTTGTTTGTTTTTATTTTCAAAGCTCATCTTTCCAAAGGAAAATAAATTCATTAGCAGCATATTTTTTAGCTTGTACTTAAATATTAATCCCATAATATCTTGGCAGTTTAAAATAAAGAAAAAAGGTGACTATGAAAATTCAGAGATGTATGGTATAAAATAAGAAGCTCCGAAAACTTGGATTCTAGTCCTTAAGACATAATTTCCTCCATCAAGAACTGAATTTTTACTGGATCTTCTATTTTATTTTAAAATAATTTGACAAAGATATTGAACAGGATAGAACTGAAAATGTAGTCTAGTGATATTCTATAGAGACTGTATTCCAGGTTCATATCAATAACACTTCATGGGGTCAATATGATCTAGTGGGAAAATTCATAAGATTTGAAGTTAACAGGCCTGGGTCTGAATCCTAACTGGATCTTTGAATAACTTATAGTTAGACTTTGGGTAAGTTACCTGTATGAGCCCCAGCTACATATACTGACAATCTCAACAGTTACCTTACCAGGAGTGTTTATGATTGTTACTTCATTAAAAAAACAAGTGTGCTTTAGTAACAATTGATTAGTATTTTTGTAAATTTGGTCAGTGATTATAAATTCTTGTAACTACACTATGATTTAGCCCACGTTCCTTTATCTAATTCAAGGATCCAAGGTTCAATTCAGTTTGGCCGAATAAGTACTCAATAAGCACCCACTGTGTTCCAGAAGCTGCATTAAGTACTGGTGATATAAAGACAGAAATGATACAGTTTCTACCTTTGATGAGCTTATATTATAATAGGACAGATAATGTGTTCATATATTGACATTTATAAGATACATTTAAAATAGAAATGAGATAAACTTAGAGGGGGTAAAAAATCATATCTGGGGAGGACTAAAAAAAGTATTCTGCAAGAAGATACTGCTTGAGCCAAGTCTTAAAGGAAATTAGGGATTACAGGAGGCAGACACAAGGAAGAAGATCATTTTATGCAAGTAGGACAGCCATTGCAAAGGGATAGATATGGGAAGTCAGTAGTGGAGTGAGCAAGGTTGTATGCTTATTTCCATGCTTTTTCACATGATGTTTTCAGTAATGCTGTTAGACACCTCCAACAACAATGAGCAAGGCGTCAAGGTCAATATCACACTGATGGTAAATTAAACTGAAAAGACTATAAGTCAGGACTCAAAAGAAAGGAGAGTTGGTGCATGGTTTTTTGTTTGCAGAAGATTGTATACTAGGTGCAACTTTTGAAGCAGAGATGCAACAAAGAATGGATCAATTGTCCTGGCATTTTGTGCAAATTTTAATGTAATAATTGACACCAAGAAAACACAAGTTCTTTACCAGCCAGCATCACATCATCTATATATGGAACCATCAGTTATAGTAAATGGAAAAATTTTGAATACTGTGGATAAGTTCATTTACCTTGGCAGTATACTTTCCAGAAATGTCCTTATAGATGATGAGGTTTATGCACATACTGCCAGAGCTAGCTCAGTATTTTGGAGGTTTTGAAGGAAATTATAGGAAAGAAGAGGTATTAGGCTGCTTACCACACTGAAAGTCCACAGAGCCACTGTACTGACCCAATTGTCATATACCTTTTGAGACTGTACAGTATGCCAGTGCCAGTCCAGGAAACTGAATTGCTTCCTTTTGAATTACCTTAGGAAGATTCTGAAGATCACCTGGCAAGATAAGGTAGTGAACACTGAGGTCATTTTTTGAACTAAAATGCCAAGCGTTCAGACTCTACTGCAGCGATTGCAATGTGCAGACAATACCGGATCCAGTCATGGTAAGTGTAGTTGCACAAAATACTGGTTCAGAAGAGAGATGATGAGGCCAGGAACTCGGACTGCTCATGAGGGTCTATAGGAATGATAGAGATAGAGGATTTAGCAATTATTTGTATATCTAAGGTGATTAAGAGTGAAGTGTAGAGGATGACAGCAGGTTGCAAACAGGCAATTGGAAGCATGATAGAAAGTGGTATGGAAATAGGTCCATAACATGTATATATAAACATGCACAAAATTAATATAATGTAATTTCAGGGAATTAAGAGTTAATTTAAGATATGACTTGCCAAATCCAAGTATGCTATATTTATATAATTGCCTTCAAATATCATTAATATATCAATCATGGGAAAATGATACAAGACAAGCAGCCTAAACAAGGTAGCTGGGCACCTAAACCTCTTACTGAGGTATACTTAAGAGTGTAAAGGATTCCTCAGGTGATATCAAAGCTGCAACTTGCACTGGTCTGGGTGGTTTTGAATTATCTCAGTTAAAACTTTCATTACTCTCATTATTCAAGACCTCCAGAAATTCAGGATTGACACCTGGGGAGCACCAACATAGTTTTAGCTGTATTCTGGACCTCAGCACCATTGATTATGAGATTTGGTTGAGCCTTATTGAGACTGAAAAAGAAGGTGAAGTTCAGTCCAAGTTACTGTGTATCTTGAGAAGAGGGGAAAGGGTGGAAGAAAGGAAGAATTGTGACTTCTGCTCAGGGCAGTTATTAAAAACAGTGCCAGAGAGAGAGATGTGGCTTCTGGCAGGGAATAAGGATGGGAATGAAACTGCTTCTGGGACCATTTTTAGAGAGCTGAAATCCTATGTGTCCTGATCTTTAAGGTCTACATGGCAGTACTTGTAGGCTATTTAGATCAGAGACTTTTCTTGATTTTCTACAGCCTATTCCCAAGTTCCTCCAGAAAGCTTGAGGCCAGTTTGAACCTTCCATATGTTAAACTTTATGTTCTATTTGAGGATCATTGAAGATACATATCCATTTTTAGAAGAGAATTTGGAGTCTGAACTTTAAAGACACTATCTTTTAAATTCCTTTCTTCATATATTTTCAAAATCTAAAGACCTCTTTTTCCAACCCCCCTACTGTGTTGATAGGTGCTGAATGAAGGTCATATTATGACAATTGAAAATTAAGGTCAACTGAAAATTAAGGCACCAGAAACCTTGGAGCAACAGCCAGACAAGGGGAGGTGGGGAAGCTACCATTCCACCCCCATACAAGCATGCTACTCTACTCAGGAGCCAACAAGAGGTTTCACCTACCTCTTTTTTCCGTCTGTCAAGGTCAGTCAGTTCTTCAATACCTTCAGTACAATGAACCAGGCTATAAACACAAGGTAAGTCCTACTTTTTTTTCAGCTTTGATGTGATGATTACAAGTATCTCCATTGTGTGGACAAGGCTAATGACCTCCTGTAAATGAATGACAGCACCTGGTGCCTTCTCACCCCCAAAGTTCAACTGTCTCATGGCAGTTGTAACACTGGGTGGTATTGGATTTAACTTGAAAAAGCCTTGATATTGTCAGATAAAAAGTCCTTTCAGCTTGCCTAAAAAAGATTATTCTTTTAAAAGAAGATAAGATGTTAGAAAGTTATGCAAACAGCACTAATTGAGATACACCCTTTTCAGGTTTTTAAGGCTTATGAAAATAAGGAAAATTTACTAAGTGCACATCCAGGCAAATTTCAATATTATTGTAATTACAATTTTAAACAAAATGTTTTTAAAAGTCCTTTACAATAAGCTCTTCACAGAGCTTCGGGAAAAGAATGCTGTTTTGAATAGGATTCTTTTTTTTCCCATTTTCATTTTTTTTATCGTGGATTTTTATTTCAGAAACCTCCAGCAGCTGCTTTGTTTTGTCTCTTACCTTTAACCCCTGGTTTTCAAGAACCTCTTCAGTTTTGGAGCAGCAGCACAAGGAACAACAATAACAGGGAGATTTTGCCTGGGCAGCAATGAGAAGCATTTCTGTAATGAAAGACATAATTGTGGCTCCCTGCCTCTGCTATAATTGAAAATCGAGGAGAGAGTCTATTCCATTTAACTTTATTGCCTGAGTTCAAACCACTGTACAGGAGGGAAAGCAACACTAGAGTAATTCCTCTAATGTTGTTTTCCTGTCCATACACCAGTTTGAAACCCAGCATTAAAGTTAAGCAGAAGAGGCAATTAGATTTATTCAATTACAGCTGTGTGAAAGAAGCATAATTATCCGTTTCATTATTGGAAAGGCACTGCTTGCCAAATATTTTCCTTGCTAGCCTGGCTACCAGATTCACTCCATCAGACTAGAAAACTGATAACACTTCAATAATATGGTCCAGTTAATTAATCCTGAATTACAACAACAAAAAAACCTGTTACAGATGTAGTCATTGTCATATCCACATGAATGTGATGTACGTTCTAAATGCTACTGACATACCTACCCATTAGGTGAATGTCATGTGACTGGGCCTTTTCTGTTAGGTAGTCTAAGTTTATAATTCTCAATGCCACCACTAATGTGGTGACAGTCTTCTCTTGGGATGAGAGTTGGAAGCGAACTCAGCTGGTTTGGTTCAGATAAACAATACCAGCCAAAGTCTGTTCTCACAGCTGGTAGACTCTAGGGATACCAGGAGGAGGAAAAGCTGGGCATCTGAAACAGTAGAAGCATATGGTTGCTCTTAGCTAGCAGTAATCTTTTGGACATTTAGGAAAAGTTCTGAAGTAAACTGGAAGCTGGTGGGAGAGGTTAGGGCCATCAAAACTAGGTCAGAGGTTGTGAAATCAGTGTGTGAGCCTAGGGAACCATGATTATGAGTGAGAGGAGGGAGGGAGGGGGAGAGAGAGAGAGAGAGAGAGAGAGAGAGAGAGGAAATGCCTACATAATTTTTAGTAAGGCTGAGTTAAGGAAGCTTGGGAAGCATGGCAATGGGTAAGTAGGAAACATAGCATTCAGGAAGAGTAACCAGGAAGAAGATAGCTAGAGTGTCTTTGAACTTTGAACCCTGGTGGATCTATGCAATATTTGACCTTATGTGTATCTACTTTGGGTCTTGGCATCCCCCCAGTTTTAAGTTGCTCTAAATCTTTGATTGTAGTTAGATATCTAGGAAGACAGATGCAAGGGTTTAGAGCAATTCCTTTTTAGACTTTAATTCCATCTATACATGAAGGAGTATGACTCATGGCTGAGCAGGTGGCAGATGCAATGATATTGTCCCCTGGGATTTGTCCTTTTTTTGTGATTTTTTTTTCTACCAAAGTTGGAACCAACTTTGGAAAAGGGATTAAAGATTTGAAAAAAAAGAAAACTTAGTAACCCCTGGAAATGTTTCATAGTTATTATACCAATAACAATTAACTGGTTTATAGTATTTCTTTCAGAGATTAAAATTTGAAGGATATAACATATTTAGAATAAACTAGAATGAACCCTTCTGCCAAAGAGTTAAGCTCTGGTTCTGGAAAAGGAGTTCAGAGAAAACGCATTACCCTACACTTTATTCTTTTTTTTTTTTTTTAAATTTTTAAATAAATTTATTTAACGTTTTACATTCATTCTCACAAGATTTTGGGTTCCAAAATTTTCTCCCCATTTGTTCCCTCTTCACTCCCCAATACACTGGACATTCTAATTACCCATATCGCCAATCTGCCCTCTCTTCTATCATCCCTCCCTTCCCTTACCCCATCTTCTCTTTTGTGCTGTAGGGCCAGATAACTTTCTATTCCCCATTACCTCTATTTCTTATTTTCTAGTAGCAAGAACAATACTCAACAGTTGGTCCTAAAACTTTAAGTTCCAGTTTCTCCCCATCCCTCCC
>CM053772.1:199551468-199567764 GCA_028658325.1 Potorous gilbertii
GTCTAAAACCAAGAATCACCTACCCAGCAAAACTGAGTATAATACTTCAGGGGAAAATCTTGTCTTTCAATGAAATGGAGGACTTTGAAGCATTATTGATGAAAAGACCAGAGCTGAAAAGAAAATTTGACTTTCAAACACAAGAATGAGAAGAAGCATGAAAAAGTAAACAGCAAAGAGAAGTCATAAGGGACTTACCAAAGTTGAACTGTTTACAATCCTACATGGAAAGACAATATTTGTAACTCTTGAAACTTTTCAGTATCTGGGTAGTTAGTGGGATTACACACATACACACACATACCCATACACACCCACAGCCACCCACCCACACACACACACACACACACACACATGCACACACAGAGACAGAGAACACAGAGTGAATTGAATAGGATGGGATCATATCTTTAAAAAATGAAGTTAAGCGATGAGAGAGAAATGTCTTGGGAGGAGAGAGGGAGAAATGGAATGGGGCAAATTATCTCTCATAGAAGAGGCAGGCAGGAGACATTTTAGTGGAGGGAAAATGAGGGGAGCTGAGAGAAAACATGAAGTTTACTCTCATTACATTTGACTAAAAGAAGGAATAAAATGCACACTCATTTTGGTATGAAAACCTTTCTTGCAATACAGAAAAGTGTGGGAGAGGGGATAAGGAGGATAGAGTGGATGATGGAAGGGAGGGCAATGAGAGGAGGGAGCAATTTGAAATCAACACTCTTAGGGAGGGGCTTGATCAAAAGAGAGAATAGAAGCAATAGGAGGCAGGATAGGATGGAGGGAAATATAGTTAGTCTTACACAATTTGACTATTATCAAAGTCATTTGCAAAACTACACAGATATGGCCTATATCGAATTTCCTGCCTTCCCAAAGGAAATGAAGGGAGGGATGGAAGGGGAGAAGTTGGAACTCAAAGTTTTAGGAACAACTGTCAAGTATTGTTCTTGCTACTAGGAAATAAGAAACACAGGCAATGGGGAATAGAAAATTATCTGGTCCTACAGGACAAAAGAGAAGATGGGGACAAGGGAAGGGAGGGATAATAGAAGAGAGGGCAGATTGGTGATAGGGGAAATAAGAATGTTCAGTGTATTGGGGTTGGGAGAGAGGAGAAATGGGGAGAAAACTTGGAACCCAAAATTTTGTGAAAAGGAATGTAAAATATTAAAGAAATAAATATAAAAAAATATGTAATAAAAGACCATGGAAAAATAGACCAAAAAATAACTGAAATTAAATAATTTAATACTAAAGAATGAGGGAGTTAAACAAAAAATTATTGAAACAATCAACAACTTCATTCAAGAGAATGACAGTAATTAGACAAACTACCGATACTTATGGGATATTGCAAAAGCACTTCTTAGAGGAAGTGTTATATCATCAAACACCTGCATGAATAAAATTGAGGAACAGGAGATCAATGAATTGGCCCTGTCACTAAACAAGCTAGAAAAACAACAAATTGGAAATCCCCAAGTAAATACAAAAGTATAAATACTGAAAATCAAAAGTGAGATTAATAAAATTGAAATTAAGAGAACTATCGAAGTAGTAAATAAAACTAAGTATTGACTTTATGAAAACAGCAAGAAAATTGATAAACCTTGGTTCAATTTAATTAATATTAGAAAGAAGAAAACTAAATTACCAATATCAAAAATGGAAAGGGTGAACTCACCTTCAAACAGGAGGACTTTTAAAACAATCACTAGAAATTACTTTACCCAACTGTATGCCCATAAATTCGACAATCTAAATGGGTGGATGAATATTTTAAAAAAATATAAATTGCCCAAATTATCAGAAGAGGAAATTGAATACTTAAATAACCCCATTTCATAAAAAGAAATTGAACAAGCCATCAATGAACTCCCTAGGAAAAAATCTCCAGGGCCTGATAGATTTACAAGTGAATTATATCAAGCATTTAAAGCACAGTTAATTCTATGTTATATAGACTATTTGGGAAAAATTGGTGAAGGAGTCCTACCAAATTCTTTTTATGATACAAATACGGTTCTGATACCTAAACCAGGAGGAGCCAAAACAGAGAAAGAAAATTATAGACCAATTTCTCTAGTGAATATAGATGCAAAATTTTTAAATTAAATATTAGCAAAAATAATACAGCAACTTATCATGAGAATAATACATTATGTTTAGGGAGGATTTATACCAGGAATGACATTGATCGTGTCAACAACAAAACTAACAAAAACTACCTGATTTTCTCAATAGATGCACAAAAACATTTTGACAAAATACAGCACCTATTTTCACTGAAAACATGGAAGAGCACAGGAATAAATGAAACCTTCCATAAAATGACAAATAATATCTACCTAAAACTATCAGCAAGCATTGTATGTAAGGAGGATGTGCTAGATGCATTTCCAATAAGATCAGGAGTCAAACAAGGATGTCCAGTATCACCACTGTTGATAACAACAATCATCATTGTTATTCAATATGGTACTAGAAATATTAGCTTTAGCAATAAGAGAAGAAAAAAATTGGAGGAATTAGAATAGACAAAGAAGAAACTAAGTTATTACTCTTTGAAGAAGATATGAAGATATATGTGGAGAATTACAGAGAACCAGGTAATAAACAACTTTGGAAAACTTGCAGAATACAAAATATACTCAGATATATCATCTACATTTCTATATATATTACTAACAAAGCCCAAAAACAAGAGATGGAAAGAGAAATCCCATTTAAAGCTACACTAGACACTATAAAATATCTGGGAGTCTACCTGCCAAAACAAACCCAGGGACTATATCAATACAGTTACAAAACATTTTTTGCACAAATAAAGTCAGATCTAAGTAAGTGGAAAAACATCAATTGCTCCTAGGTAGGCTGAGCTATTATAATAAAAATGTCAATTCTACCTAAATTAATTCTACCTAAAATTAATTAATTATATTCAGTGCTTTACCAGTCAAACTACCAGATAATTATTTTCTAGACCTAGGAAAAATAATATCAAAATTCTTCTGAAAGAGCAAAAGGTCCAGAATATCAAAGGAACTAATGAAAAGAAATACAAGGAAAGGTAACTTAGCCCTACCAGATGTCAAATTGTATTATAAAGCAGCAATCATCAAAATCACTTGTTACTGGCTAAGAAATAGAGGGGTAGACCAGTGGAATAGGTTAGGTACTCAAGACATAGTAGTCAATGAATATAGCTGTCTACTGTTTGATAAACCCAAGGACTACAGCTTCTGGGATGAGAACTTACTGTTTGTCAAAAATTGCTGAGAAAACTGGATAATGGTGTGTTGAAAACTGGACGTAGACCAATGACTGACACCATGCACAAGAATAAAGTTCAAATGGATACAAGATCTAGATATAAAGACTGATAGTATAAACAAATTAGTGGAGCAAGGAATACTATATTTCTCAGATGTATGGAGAATGGAGAAATTTTTGACCAAGCAAAGAGATAGAGAACATTTTGAAGTGCAAAATAGATAATTTTGATTACATTAAATTGAAAAGTTTTTGTACAAATAAATACAATGCAACCAAAATTAAGAGAGAATCAGAAAACTGGGAAGGAATTTTTGCAAATAGTATCTGTGATAATGGCCTCATTTCTAATATATATAGAGAACTGAGTCAAATTTACAAGAATACAAGTCATTTCCCAATTGAGATATGATCAAAGGGTATGAACAGGAAGTTTTCAGAGGAAGAAATTAAAGCGATCTATAATCACATGAAAGTATGTTCTAAATCACTATTCATTAAAGAGATGCAAATCAAAACAACTCCGAGGTTCCACATCACACCTATCAGATTGTCTAGCATGACAAAACAGGAAGATGATGAATGTTGGAGAAGATATGGGAGACCTGGACCACTATTTCATTGTTGTTGGAGCTGTGAGCTGATCCAACCATTCTGGAGAGCAGTTTGGAACTATGCCAAAAGGGCTACAAAGATGTGCATTTACTTTTACCCAGCAATATTGCTTCTAGGACTGTATCCCAAAGCAAACATAAAAATGGGAAAAGGCTTCCACATGTACAAAAATACTTATATCAGCTCTCTTTGTGGTGAGCAAGAACTGGAAATTGAGGGGATGCCCATCAATTGTGTAAAGGCTGAATAAGTTATCGTATATGAATGTAATGGAATACTATGATGCTGTGAGAAATGATGAATAAGAAGACTTCAGAGAGGCCTGGAAGGACCTATAGGAACTGATGCTGAGTGAAAGGAGGAGAACCAGGAGAACTTTGTTCAGTACAACAACCACAGTATGTGAGGAATTTTTTCTGGTAAACTTATTCCTTCACAGAAATTCATGGACCTAAAACATTCCCAATGTACTGTTGAGGCAAAATGCCTTCCCCATTCAGAGAAAGAACTATGGAATTACATCGCAGAATGAAGCAGACCATTTTCTGTTGTGTTTTGTTTTATTCTGTTTTGATGCTTTCTCCCATTCCTTTTAATTCTTCTATGCAACATGACTAAGGTGAAAATGTATTTTAATAATAATGTATGTGAGGAACCTATATGAGATTGCATGCCATCTTGGGGAGGGAATGGGGAGGGAGGGATGAAGGAAGGGGAGGGAGGTTACAGAATCTAAGATATATGGAAGTGCTTGTAGAAAACTGAAAACAAATAATTTAATTAATTAAAAAAGTCTTAGTGTGGTTTAGCATGAGTGTATAAGATAAATCTATGAGTATATTTAAAATGATAAAAATATATCAGTGCAATTTTTACCTTTAAACACATACATAATTATGACTAAAATATATTACATATGTATAGATACAAAATATAGTTATCTTTACATATACCTGTATATTTGCATTTATGTACAATAAACACAGCATTTATGTGTATGTAGCATATACGTATACATGTGTTATACATGTGTAAAATATATATTATATGTTTTACTCCTTTGTTTTTCCAACCATGTTATAAGGTCTGAGGGCAAGGTCATTATCCTATCATTCTCACATGTTCATTGGAAATACAGGCAATTGGTGCTTTTTGTAAATTCGCGTTACACAAATTTGACTTTACGTCAAGAATTCTGAAATAAAACTGCATTCATAAAAAGAACAAAAACAAAAACCTCATGCTTACTGTGTGGTACTATGTAGGGGGTAGGCTGTGTAGAACTCTGCTCTCTTCCCCCTCCTGCCCCATAGTAGGCACTCTGCAGCATCCTTCCCTCACTCCCCCCAAAGCAACAGTAAAACCCCCTTCAAATGAAAGCATAAGGTCGGAGAATGGTGCCCCATCCTACCTCCTCCCTGTTACTCTCTCTTCATTCTGACCAGACCCCTATGTTGCCCGTCCCTTCACAGGGTCTCCTTCCTCTTCTCTTTCTCTTCCTGTCCCTGGGCACTTTTACATTACTGTAAAAATAACTTTAGTAGAGATCTCCACTAACCTAAAGTGAGAACTGCTTGTACTAAATGTGTCTGAAGATGAAACTAACATGAAAAGGAAATTTATCATGCAAGGCAGTAATCAATGTCTAATAGGTCCAGTGAGACATTCAGATAATAAGTACCACAGGATTTCAAAATGGGAATCATCATTATAGGCTGTGATGGTCAGGAAGTCTCTGTGGAGGAAGTGAGAGTCATGCATTAAAATATATATTCAATGGAAAGAAGAGAGACTTTGACTGGGAACTGTGTATGTGTTGTGAGATAAGTAAGCCATTCTTAACGGCTATTTGAAAGCCTTCTAGGGGGTCTTCCTGCCTCAGGTTCCTATTCCAACCTTCCTCCACACAGTATTTTCCCAAGTATAGGTCAAACCATATCAACCTTGCCCTTCTCCCCCAACCTCCACTCCCACTTCTGTCCCCCAACACACTAAAAAATCTCCTGTGATTCCTTATTGTTTCTAGGATCAAATAACTGTTTTAAAAACCCTTTACAATGGAGGCCTCACTTCCTTGTTAACATTCTGACAGTTGTTTCCCCTATGACCGTTGCCCTGCTCAATTTCCCTCCCTGTAGCTATCCTCTATTTCATGAATATCTGCTCGGGGGCCACTATTTCTTGAAGAGCTTAAGCCATCCATGCATGCTTTTCTTTCAGTACCTTTTCTGACTTTTCAGACTTTCCCATTTTGCTCCTATACTGTGTATGTACCTTGAGTGCAGGGGTATACTTTGCATTTGTATTCTCAGTGCTTAGTACAGTGTCTGACATAAAATAAGTACTTAATAAATGCTTGTTGACTGACTTTCTGTTTGGAGTATAGCCTTTATAAAAACATATAATGGAATATAAGACCAGAAAAGAAAGTTGGCTGTATAGTGTGACATATCTTGAGCACCAAGATAAGGATACAGGACTTTAGTTGGTAGGTAATGAAGAGGTTTTGGATCAGGGAAATAACACAATGCAAGTAATGTTTCAGAGGACTATGATACAGAATTAAAAAAAAACTATCCCTAATATACATGTAATAAGCCATAAATGACAGGTGAAACAGCAACCCTAACACTTTGTGCCCATTACCCAATCCACCCATTCTCATGAAGTTGATGTTCCATAAAGAAATGGAAGAACAAGGTCATTGATGAGATATTTACATTTCTAAGTGAAATTATAGTGTGTTATTTTTTCTGCGGTCATAGGAAAATGTTTAGAAGTAGGCAGTATGCTATTATTAGACTTTAAGGTCCAGAAAGGAATATACTTTTAAATTATTATTTTAAAAATCAAATATATATTTAATTTATGATGTGGCATTTTGAAAATATCAGGGGAGACAGAGTAATATCACATGTCTAGCAATTTTGAAGTGACAGATCTGGACTATCTATATAAACATCTACTTGGGTGGAAGAAAAAGCTATGAAAATTCAACTTCCTAAGTGGCAAAGAGCTTGCTATCTGATTATTCTTTTCCTGGTACAGTGTAGATGTTAAATATGTTGTAAATATTATGTTTTTATCCCTTTATTTGAGTGAATGTTTCAAGATAGCCCTTGCCCCAGTGTCTTCATTGTCCCAGAAAACTTGGATTATGTGACATTTTCTGGAGCTCTCAAAATTCCTACAAAGTTCTTGAGGATCATGTCTCCAGGTCATATCAGAAAGGTAGCTTAGACTAACTTAAGAAGGCCATATCATCACAGACATACTTTATACTGCGATAGAAAACCCCAGAGCTCCTCTGGATCCATTATTTTTCAAAATTCCCTGAGGAATTTTGGCCCTCAGGGGCTAGACTATAACAATTGGTCATAACTCCATTCTTGTTTCCTGTTTCATGGTATGCTATCCCTAATCCATCATAATGCATTGTAAAGACTGTCTCTTTCTGTGGAGGTCACTCATTGCTTTTGGTCTCCTGCCCTTGTCCCAGTTGCTCACAATATCCACCTTTTTAATTCTCTCACCTTTCTCTCTTAGGAAAAGTTGTCATCACCCCCCTTAACATCTATGATGCAAGGAGGGAGTCTAGGTATTTTTATTAACTCCAGCCAGCCAATCTCTGGCCTGTATGTCTTCAGTTTAGTCCATGACACAAAATTTTTTGTACATCATATACATCTCTTCTCCTGCCAGGATTAAATAAACCTTGGTTTGTTGACCTTAATTCAATGTGATATATCTTATAAGCAAATAATATGGACTTACTTCACTAAGACAGTAAAAAAAGATTTTTGAAAACCTCAAATGCTTTCCTAAGCAATGTTAACTTTGGAGTAATCATATTTATTCTTGATCATGCAAAAATTCATGATTCTGCCTTTTATAATGAACAGAAAATACCACTTACACGGGGATTACTTTGAGAAGTAGATTTAAGTGATTTTAATGGGATTGGGAAGAGGTATCAGCAGGATCACTGAGGGTTGACCAAGAGGCTGTGAAGCCTGGCTCTTCTGTCTCAGAATTAGCCATAATAATTCACTGACTTTGAAGTTTCATTCCCCAGACCAAACAACTCTGGGATTGTGTGACTTTTGCTTCAAGAGATGTGTCTTTTTCTAAAGACATTTGTAGATGAAAGGAGCAATTTCATTCCCTTTTCTCCCTCTTTTATCTTCCTTCCCTCCATCCTTCCCTGGTGTAAACATAGACTAACCATACAACAACCTGTATGTTTGTTCAAGGTCGTCTGTTCTCTTCTTCCTCGAGAAACAGAGAAGTTGCACTTAGTACATTTGTAACATAGTTCCAGTGATTCAATAAAACCATCCATTGAGCTCCCACTGGAGAGGTCACTCTCTTAACTGATTTCCTCCAGAGCAAATAATACTTCTATGGGCTATAAGTGGTGTTTCCCCTTTATACCATTTTCCACAAATAGTTCACGCTAAATTATCTGATTTTACCTGTATTATTCTATGAAGTACAGCTGCTGCTGAGAACTTTTATAGGACACTGCAGAACACAACAGGTGTTGGTGTCTGTCAGAGATCAACTATTTCCCACCTATGACCAGCAGAAGTACAAATCATCTGACACCATGTTCACCATTTAGCTAACAGACAAACCTTGAGATGTTGAGAAGAGAAGTTAATGTGAAGGTCAAAAATTTTATGGAGGATGTAATTACATGTCGTGTAACTGGTTGATGATATAATAGAAGTTAGGCAAAGAATAAAGTCTTCCCTTTTCATTCTGCCTTGCAGTCATCACAGCTTCACAGCTTGTAAAATCAGTAAAACACTTCTTACAGATTATACAGCATTTTAGGGTGGACTGTTTTAGGCCTAGTTTTATTAAATGTTAAGCACTTGGGTTGCTACTAAAAAAGCATTTGAAAAATAATGTTTCCAAATTGGAGAAATAACCATACATGACAAATAGAATAGATTTTCCCTGTGGTCAGATAGTATCCTAAAATTGTTAACTTGATTTCAGAATGCAGCTAAAATGGAAAGCATATTTTCAGTAAATTTAAAATAAAGTAGATTACTGGAATGAGCATAACCCCTTAGACTGGATTGCTAATATTTTCATTGCTAGACCTGAAGAATGTTGAAAGCAATATCATATAAAGAAGAACTTAGATAATATTTCTTTACTTATCCATTTAATGTTCTAGGAATTGAATAACCTCATTTGACTGTGTAAAGTTGATAATTTTTTTCCTAATGAAAGGGAATTAATTATTTGGCAATGATTGTTAAAAGAACCAGAAATACTTTTTTTTTTATAAGGGTCTGACATATTGTCATTTAAATTATCTAGATTCCTTCAGTGCAGATAAATCTACAGAGTCCATATTAGCCTTTCTCATGAACTCCTTCACTTCCATTTGATCTTTCCTTACATATGCAAATATTTTAGTGAATTGGTTGGTGGTTCTGCCATCTCTATGTGTGTAGAAGCAAGCAAGATATGCAAGGCTAGTCTGAAACCAAATAAAAGATTAAGGGAAGTTCCCATCAGTGTTCACATTTACCCTCTATGTACTCTGCTCCATCTCCTTTTATGATAATCTCTTCTTCTTCATGGTTCTTCTATCTTTATTTCTATGAAATCCAGTTCATGGTTATATAGAACTTCAATATTTCCAAAGCAGTGTACTCACAATAATCCTGTAATGTAGGAAGTACAAGAGTTATTGTCTTCATTTTACAGGTGGAGAAATTGAATTTTAAAGAGTAGAAATGATCATGCTAGGGTTACATAAATATTAATTATCTAAGCTAGTATTCAAATGCACATTTCTTTTGATTCCTCATCTGTTTCTCTTTCAATATATCATGGAACTTCTCTAAAAAGGGGATGATACCTTTGTTAAAGGGAAATAAATATAAAGACTGTTGGGTTTAATATGTTGACAGTGAATGTGAGTATAAACTGAAGTCAGTAGAATAAATCCCAAATTGTACAATTTTAGATGTCCCCCTGGCCCAGGATTTCCCAGCAGTCTGGGTTTATGTAGATTTTGGTTTGTTACCTCAATTTTAATTATGCACAGGAAATCTCTCAATACAGAATTTCCCAAAAGTCTTATTCAGGTATGTCTTCGGTTTCAGTTTTTGTAAAAGTAGACAAAATGCATCTTTATCTCCCATAATATCTCTCAAGAAAAAAAGTATAAAATAGATATAAGAAACCTTTTATTTTGCCCTATTCAAGGTCACAGAAGACATTAAAAAATCAATAAACAGATATGCATAAAAATGCATAAAAGCATGTATCCCATAAGGTCCTGCAGAAAGACAACTAAAATTTAATTTCTCTTAAAGCATCTTTTTCACAGTTTTTTGATTCCATTCCTAGAAGCCTATACATTCCCATCAACACTTAGCACTACATTCTTTTTAGACTCTCTGTAGAAGGTACATTGGGGTCTTCTGAAAAGGCAAACCACTTTCTATTGGTACTTCATAAAAAATCATTAGCTTTGCCTTTTAAGTAGAATGCAATATGAAAACTATACAGACTTTTTTTTCCTCCCCAGTCCTTTCCTGACTTTCTGGACTTCAAAAACATGCTCCTGAATCAGATATATTTCTCCCCTCCTGAACCCCTCACTTTTCAGCTCACTTCTGTCTGTTGTTTTTCCCCGTTAGAATATAAACTCTTCAAGAACAGGAAATGTCTTCATTTTTGCTTGTATTGTTATTCATGCGATACATGCTTAATAAATGTTTCTTTCCTTCCTTCTAAGAATATACTGCATCAAGAAATCTTTCTCTTTCTAGAAGGTTCAATATCCAAACTCTGGAACTAGGGAATTATTAAATTTGGATTATATTCAAGACAAATCTCAAACTGATGCTATGTAAAGAAACAAAAAAAACCCTTCCAAATTTGTTTAAAAATTCAGAGTTTTGAGTGATGGAATTCAAAATTCCCTCTTCTACAAGAAAGTGAGATAATTAAAGAAATGTATCCAAGAACTGCTGTCTTTGGTCTTGTTTAAGCACATGCTTATGTTTGCCATGTTCTCCTGCTTTAAGTTACCATCAATTGTTCACAGGGCAAGAAATTCTACATGGGCACAGGTTTACATCCTACCACTTCCACTCCCCACTCATAACACGGATGTATTCTTCTACATACTGATAGCTTCTTTGAATTCACAAGAGAAAGAATTGTTTTTATGCAACATGGAGAAGACTGACTTTTCTTTTGAGCTTGACTCCCTAAGTTTCAATAAATCATAATAAGATAGTGCCTGTCCCTGGGACTCCATCAGTATGGAGCCAATGGGTATGCCAAACAGTGCATGGAGAGATGCCTTTCATTGCCTTCAAGGTTCCATATTCTATAAATTTAAAATTAATCATGGGCTATCTAGAGATGATTATCTGATGAGAGGGAACTTATTTGTACCCCTAAAGGCATCAATGGATGCAACTGCCTGTTCCTGTTATTCACTCACATAAATAATTTGCAAGAATTGGAGTAAGATTATCTTGACTTCATGCACAAAATGGTATCAGTTTTTATTTATTGTAGTGTTGAGGGGAAAGGGCAGAAAGAATGTACCTATGTGTAAGATATTAACTATTAACAAATATAATTAAGTGATTTAGAATCGTTTTGTAGTCATACTTCTCTATCTGTACTACTTTAAAAAAATGAGTCCTTGTAATTTTTTGGTATGTTTCAAAGAATTATTTCAACTGCTTCGCACATGTCCACAAATACCTTCGCCATGAGGTTAAGTATGGTTGGGAGTGTAGATCATTTATCCTAAATTATATAACAACATAATTGATGTTATGTAATTTATAATAGCAATACATAGTATAATATATTATAATATGTTAATTTCATTAACATATTATATAATATGTATTATATATAATACAAATCATATCAAGAATCGTGGTATAAATTACATTGTATTATTTCTATAATTTAATTAAAAGCATCATTATATTTAAGTCATTGATTGTTGTGACTACTCTGTATGGGCATTATCAGTCCTTAGTGAGACTAGAACCCTGATGCCTGGAGAGGTAATATTTCTGGTGGTCCTCTACACTTGCCAAACTACATCTAGAATACTACGTTTAGTTCTTAGCACTAAATTTCAGGAAGAGCATTGAAAAGGACAAGTGTGTCCATTAGAATGTCATCAAAATTTTGGAAGGTCTTTGGCTCATGCTATATGAAGATCTGTTAAGAATGAATAGCTCAACACAGAGAAAAACTTGCCTCAAATTAGTATTATGTAGAAGCAGAAGGGACTAGCTCCCCTTATTTGAAGACTCCAAGCAAATGCTGGATGGCCACTTGTCAAGTAGACAGTAGAGGAAATTCATATTCCTGTATATGTAGCTGCCTGTGAGGCATCTTCCAGCTCTGAGATTCTAAGAATCTGCAATCAATTTAATTATATTTGAAAAGTAATTATTAAACAACTTCTTCAGTATCATATGACAACATGCTCATGTGGTAAGAAGATATAGGAAAAAATGAAACAATCTTTGTCTTTAAAGAGCAAACATGAAGATGGCAGAGTGATCGATAACTAATATCTCGATTCCATTGTTGACCTTGAAAAGCCCAGAGAATATCTCCCTGGGAAGAATCTTGGAACAGTGGGAGCAGGACAAGGAGTAAACAGTCTCTTATCCCGTGAGGCTAGAAAAATCACTAAGGAGGCTCCCTCTTGCTGTAGCTGAAGGGGACCAGTGCAGGACCACAGCTGACCCAGACATCCTCACCTCAACAAACCAGGAGAAGATCCTGGAGAAGGGCCCTAGGGGGTGTGAGCCCACAACCGCCAACAACAGGACCCCAGACTTTCCTCAGCACACCAGGGGAATCAGCAAGACACTAGTGCAGATGGGATCACCAGCAACTGAACTTTCCTATGCTCTATCTCAGCAGAGGAGACCTCCTGTGGCCAGAATATCCCTCCCCTACACTTAATGCAGCAAGCTCCAGTGTAACTTCAGGGTAATCCAAAAAGACCTTAGCTGACCTCTGTTTTCCAATATCTGTCAGTTTAACACCAGGAAAACTGCAGCATTTTAGCTTCTAGATGGAACAACCAGAGGACACAATACCCATAGACTCAAGTTTTAGGCAGAAGAACTGTGGGACAGAGCCCCCTGTGCCCCAGATGCAGAAATCTTCCTTAAAAGCCAGAAAAAGAGTGATTATCAAGAGTACAAAGCAAAGCAGAAAAAAAAAAAGATTGTACAATCTTTCTATGGGGACAAGGACCAAAACATGAATACCAAAGAGGTCAGCACTGAGACTCTATTCCCATCTGAAACTTCAAAAGGGAGTATGAACTGGTCTGAAGCATAAAGAGCATTCTGAGAAGAGCTCAGGAAGGATTTTAAAAGGCAAATTAGTGAAATAGAAGCAAAACTGATTAATGATTTTGAAAATATAGAAAAAGAAATCACAGAAGGATTTCAAAGAAAAATTGGACAAATGGAAACAGAAGTACAAAACCTAACTTGAGAAAATAACTCCTTAAAAGAAACAATTGGACAGATGATAAAGGAGATACAAAAGTTAACTGAAGAAAACAATTTGAGAAAAATTAGAATCAGGCAAGTAGAAGCTAATGACTCTATGAAATATCAAGAATCACTCAAACAGAATCTAAAGAATGAAAAACAGATGAAAATATAAAATATCTACTTGGAGAAACAACTGACCTGGAAAATAGATTCAGGAAAGAATATTTAAGAATTATTGGTCTACCAGAAAGCCATGATGTATAAAAGATCCTGAACAATATTTTCCAAGAAGTCATCAAGGGAAACTACCCAGAAGTCCTAGATTCAGAGGGGGAAATAGTCATCGAAAGAATCCACTGTTCACTTCCCAAAGGGCTCTCACACTAAAAACACCAAGGAATATCATTGCCAAATTCCAAAACTATTAAGTGAAGGAGAAAATACTTCAGATAGACAAAAAGAAACTATTCAAGTACTGAGGAGTTATAGTCAGGATCACATAAGACCTTGCAGCACCTACATTAAAAGATCAAAGGCATTGGAATGCAGTATTATGTAAGATAAAGGAGCTGGGACTATCACCATGGATTAATTACGCAGCAAAACTGAGTATAATATTTCAGGCAAGGTAATGGACATTCAGTGAAATTAAGGATTTCTAGATCTTCCTAATGAAAAGATCAGAATGTAATAGAAATGTTGACCTTCTAAAGCAGGTCTCAGGAGAGGCATAAAAAGGTAAATGGGTAAAAAAACCCAAAAACAAACAAACAACTTGTTACTCTATATGGGCAAACTGTTTACATCCCTATAGGGGAAGATGATATTTGTTAATCTTGAGAATTGTGTATTTATTAGGATATATAAAAGGGGTATACAAAGATAGAGGGAGAAGTATAAAGTAAATAATATCATGATAAAAATGTTATTTAAGAGTGTGAAGGGATTGGAATCAGAGATGTGAAAATGAGGAGTCAGAAAAAGGTGAAGCATAGCACAGGAAGAGGCACAAAAATATATTACAGGAGAGGAAAAGAGGGGAGCCAGATGAGCATTGTTTGAGAGTTACTCTCATCTGATTGGGTTCAAGGAGGGAAGAAAAAACTCAGTTAAGTATAGAAATACAAGTAGCTCTATATGTAGTAGGAGGGGAAGGAGAAAATAAAAGGGAGGAGAGGTTAAAAGAAGGGAGAGAAAACTGAGGGAGGCAGTAGTCAAAAATTAAAATTATTGTGGAGGGGAAGGGAGAACTAAAAGAATAAATGGGAGAAAAGGGGATGGAGGGAAACAGATGGTAATCATAACTGTGAATGTTAATGGAATGACCTCTCCCCAAAACAGTGATGGATAGCAGAATGGATTGAAAACCATGATGCAACAATATGTTGTTAATAAGGAACACATTTGAAATAGGGAGATACACACAGGGTAAATGTAAAAGGTTAGAGCAAAATATATTGTGCTTCATCTGATGTAAAGAAAAAAAGCAGAAGTAACAATCCCAGTGGCAGACAAAGCAAAAGCAGAAATAGATCTAATTAAAAGAGATAAAGAAGGAAACCATATCCTGCTAAAAGGCACCATAGACAACGAAGCAATTTCATTACTAAACATATTTTTCAAGGGTTATAGCATCCAAATTCTTAGAGAAGATAAGGGAGTAAAAGGAAGAAATAGGCAGCAAAACTATACTAGGGGGATCTCAACCTCTCCCTCTCTGAACTTGATAAATCTAACCTCAAAATAAACAAGAAAGAAGGTAAGGAGTTGGATAAAACTCCAGATAAGGTAATTATGATAGATCTCTGGAGAAAATTAAATGGAAATAGAAAGGAATATACCCCTTTTTTCAGCAGTACATAGCACATCTACAAAAATTGACCATGTTCTAGGCCATAAAACCTCATAATACAGTGCAGAAAGGCAGAGATAGTCAATGCATCTTTCTCAGATCATAATGCAATAAAAATTATATGTAATCAAAGGCCATGGAAATAGAAACAAAAAAATAATTGGAAACTAACGAATGAGTGGATTAAACAACAAATTATCGAAACAATCAACAACTTCGTTCGAGAGAATGACAATAATGAGAGAACCTACCGAATTTTATGAGATACTACAAAAGCTGCCTACGTGAATAAAATAAAGAGGAGATTAGTGAATTGAGCATGCAGCTGAAAAAGCTTGAAAAAGAACAAATTGAACATCCCCAAATATATACCAGATTAAAAATACTGTAAACCAAAGGGGACATTAATAAAATTGAAATTAGGAAATTATTGAACTAATAAATAAATCTAAGATTTGGTTTTATGAAAAACACAACAAAATTGATAAACCTTTGATCCATTTGATTAAAAAAGAAGAAAACTAAATTACCAATATCAAAATTGAAAAGGTGAACTAACCTTCAATGAGGAGTAAATTAAAACAATATTTAGAAATTACTTTGCCCAACTGTATGCCTATAAATGAGACAATCTAAATGAGATGGTTGATTACCTTAAAAAAAATATAAATTGCCCAGATTAACAGAAGAGGAAGTTGAATACTTAAATAACTCTGTCCCAGAAAAAGAAATTGAACAAACCTTCAGTGAACTCCCTAGGAAAAAGTCTTCAGGGTCAAATGGATTTAAAAGTGAATTCTATCAAACATTGAAAGAACAGTTAATTCCAATACTATATAGACTATTTGGGTAAATTGGTGAAAAAGTCTTACCAAATTTTTTTATGATACAAATATGGTTCTGATACCTAAACCAGGAAGAGCCAAAACAGAGGAAGAACATTATAGACTAATTTATTTAATGAACATGGATGCAGAAATTTAAATAAGATATTAGTAAAAAGAATACAGCACCTTATCA
>CM053772.1:199568264-199637743 GCA_028658325.1 Potorous gilbertii
CGGGGATTCTACAAGTTTCAATAGCTAAAACTTTATTCACATAGTTGTTATCATTTGGTGATGAACCTCTCTAAACCTAACTGGACTGATATTCAGAACACTTAACCTGTACTCAAAAGAGCCTTTGGTGACCTCCATTCACTAATAAGCAATTAGATTAAGTCTTCATGAGTGGAGAAAAATAAGCAATGCTTTTCCTTGAAATGCTCAGGTCCCATGTTTCTTCCTGTAATATTTCTGATTGATTTTAGAATATATACTATTGCAAACATATAGAACTGTGAAACAAATAATAACTGTTAATTGCAAGTCATAATTGTGGATTTAAAGAAATGATCAAACTACCTACTGATTGGTGTTTTCACGAATGTGAATGTTATGTCTCATAGGTATTTATTTGGCAGCCTTTGCTTTATGATGGTATAGAAGAAAGCATCCGTTTGCTTTCTGTATAACTTCTGTTAATTTTGACATTATTTCAGGTCATTTTCTGCTAGAGGCATGAAAGCTTCAATATACACTACAAAGAATACCAATATGTTTTTTTCTAAATTTAACATATTAAAAAAGGTTTAATGTCTGCATTTTAAAAATCTAAATTATGTTGTGTCAGGAGGGGCAATCTGTCAGTGCTATGCGAGGAGGTGAATTTTGTCATAGTTTCTTATGTAATTACCCACTCCCTTTTAATAATTAGAATTCATAAGTGGGTGACACCAACTTCATTTGCCCTTCCCAATGAGACTATGGATACATATATTGTGGCTTTAAAAGGAAACATGATTTTGGAAGAGAAACAGTTGTAATATATCCCCTTCCTCACATCCTTCTTTGTTTTTCAGTTATTTCAGTCATGTCTGATTCTGTAATGCTATTTTGGGTTTTCTTCACAAAGATACTGGAGTGGTTTGCCATTTCCTTCTTCATATAATTTTGCAGATGAGGAAATTGAGGCAAACAGGATTAAGTGACTTGTTTGGGATCACACAACTAATCAGTGTCTGAAGCTAGATTTGAACTCTGGTCTTTTTGACTCCAAGCCTGCTATCCTATTGATCTCACCACTTAGCTGCCTTTCCTTACATCCTGTTTCCTGTGTCACCTAGTGGTCATTGTAGGGGCACAGCCAATAAGCCAGGGACAAAGAAAAGTGACAGTCAAATGGTAGCAGATTCAGTTGTCTCTTTAGCTAGTCTATTCAGCCTGGTGCACCAAATATAACTAGATTTTATTCTGAGATAAGAGGCTGACATCCTTGTTGGGAGGTGTGATCTGGTGCTGGAAAGTTTCAAAATCTTTTTCAAGTTATAGACATTTTGCAAGCTAGAAGGTATTTGAAATATAAAATTTATGAATTTCTGGTAATCAGCAAGACTTTGTTAAAAATCCTCACCTAGAAAGTTTTATATTGCAAAAAAAAAATAATACTAATTACATGATTTTATGCCTTGCACAAGTCCACATTCTCTAATTGGATCCTCTTTAAAACAGAACAAGCTAATTGTAAACAGGAAATAACTCTGTGGAGTGGATTCTGTTGTTTATAGTTCTTACCTCCTTTTCAAGTATTTTTGCTTCTCATTTTCTCAGTTTTACCAGTCTGCCTTCTCCTCCTCGACTTTTTTTTTTGGGGGGGGGCACTGGAATTGTCACTTGATTGATGTGTGGAAATCCTAATGTGATATTTTCTTCTGAATGTAACTCTGTGGCACTAATGTGATATTCACAGTGCCTAAGGCAGCCATGAATATGTCCGTGCAATTCTGAATTGCGAACTACAACAAACTCTCCACAGGGAAGACAGAATCAAAACCTTTATTCAGATACCAGAAAGCCAAATCCATTATAGTAACAAAGAAAACCATGTACAATTATAATGCTCAGGGCAACTTCATCCCTAAGCCTTCCCCTGGCTAGGCTTCTCATTAACCAGCTCCATTAAACAAATCCCAACCAAGCTTTCTTACTCATACTAGCAAGCAGCCTGCTTCCTCTCTCTTCCTCAGTTCTGACTGCTCTCTGACCAATTGCCTCTCAGCTCCTTCATGCTCCACCCTTACTGTTCTACCCTTCAGCAAACTCATCCCACAATAGGCTCCATTGACTCAGACTTCCATGTGAACCAGGCAGGTCACCTGGGCCTATTAATGAGTGGGAAAAATCTTCCCATTTAAACTTCCATTACCAACTCAAAGACTTAGACAGTTTTCTGGGTACCATGAACCATTAATCCACTTGTCTGTGGTTGTTGTACAGTCATTTCACTTGTGTCTGACTCTGTGACCCTATTTGCATTTTTCTTAGCAAAAATCCTAGAGTGGTTTGCCATTTACTTCTCCAGCTCATTTTACAGATGAGTAGACCAAGGCAAACAGAGTTAAGTGACTTGCCCAGGGTCACATAGCTAGTAAGTATCTGAGGCCAGATTTGAACTCAGAAGGATGAATCTTCCTGACTACAGGCCCAGTGCTCTATCTACCTGCCTTTGCCTGTGGTCACAAAGCCAGAACAAACCAGAGGCAGATTTTGGAGCCAGGTCTTCCTATCTTGAAGCCTTTTTCCATTATACATACTACTTTTCCACTTTTTATACTCCCTCAAAATTGTTTAACCAAAAAGGAAAGGGTTTATTCCGTAGGGTTTTTGCTACTTCTCACTCTGGCCCTTCTTTCTCAAAATACAATTTTGAGTCTCTTATGCTGTGAAGGAGGAAGAATATGGACATGAGTTATTCTGGATCTATATTTCATGTTGCTTACCATTCTTGCAGATATATTGGGAGGATTTATGACTATTTAAAGTGCCTTACTATTGCACTTTCCATTAGCGAGAATGGGATATACACATTACAAAAATCACCCAGTGGAAATTAGATTATACATACTCTCATACTCACCCAAACTTCCAGTTCTGTAAATTATAGTGCAATACATATTATAGAAATTGCACACTACAATACTCTTACCAGCCAAAGAGAAGTTGTAGAAGTACTATATGATTTTAAAAGGCAAAATAAATTATACTTCACTGTTATCTTGTGTATTAGGCAAATAACATTTTTAAAAGACCAAGATGCTCACATTAAGATTTTATAGTCAGTCACCCCTATGAAAAAAAAATGCATTTCTTAAAAAGCCTCTATGCTGCTAATTTCCCCAGATATTGCTACATTTCCATTATGAGAAAGCATTTAAGTGGATCATAAAAACCTGTAATAATAATCAGATACTGTGCCTTTTGGCCTGAGAATTCCCATCCTGTGACTATTAAAAAAATAAGGATCTCATACATAAGGAAGAAAATGCTTTAGCAAACTTGGTTGTCATTTAAATATGCTTGCCGGTAGGTACTTGACCAAATACAACTTTAAGTATGTCTTACATTAAGATGCACTTTTTGAGACTGATCATTTCTCTCCCACAGGGGAAAAAAAGATCCCTGTGGTAGTATAAAATCAGATTTTGATAGTACATTGCCATTTTGTAGTTCATGACGTGCCAAAGTACAGTGACATTTTTAGTGAAGACTTCATGGTGTTATCCTATTTTATATTCACGGTAAAGATTAATTTGTTAGAGTACCAAATATAGTTAAATGCTTTAGGAGGTCCTGAGGGCATGGTCCTCTGTTGAGATCCCCATCTAGGACACAGTTCACATTTTATCAAGGAAATTTGCATATAGAATAGGGAATATTTATGAATGGCTAGGTGGTAAAGTTGCTAAATGCAGTTGCTATGCCTGTGGCATAGCTCTGCTAGTATATATAGAGGCTAGAATTTTATGAGGATGTTAATTTATCTTATAAATATAGGCAAGGTAAAAACTCAAAGCAATAGAATACCAGTGCTTCCCTTGGTGATGAGTACATTTTGCACAGATTTAGAAATAGTTTTTGTTAGAATCCCAGCTCCGTTACTTAATATCTTGTGACCGCAGGCAAGTCATGTCACTTCTGTAGTCCTCAGTTTTCTCATCTGTAAAATATAGGCATTGGACACTGTATCCACCGAGGGCCCTCCCTGTTTTAAATTAGCAAGTTAAACCATATATTTTTGATTATACATTTACACAGTGCTGTTTAATTACAAAATGTTTTTCTATATTCTCTGGTAGAAAGTCTTCACAATAAATTCATATTCCTAATTTACAGATCAGTCAGTTAGCAAGCATTTATTAAATGCCTCATCTGTGTGAGGCACTGTACTAATTACTAACTTTTTCTTGTTATTGTTTAGTCGTTTTCAGTCAAATCTGACTCTTAAATACTCCCTTTGGGTTTTCTTGACAAAGATATTGGAGAGTTTTGTCATTACTTCCTCCAAATGAGGAAACTGAGGCACACAGGGTTAACTGATTTGCCCAGGGTTATACAACTAATAAGTGTCTGAGGGCAGATTTGAACTCATATCTTCCTGACTCCAGAACCATATCCATTGTGCAACCTAGCTTCCCTACAATAAGAACTATACTAAGCACTAATTTCCCCTTATTTTAATTTCCCTATTACTGATGAGGGCATCACCATCTTGTCAGTCATGCATGATAAAAACTGGTGGCAGCCTCTACTCTTTACCCTTTCTCATCACTCCCCCCACTACCAGTATACTTTGTTTCTGCATCTTGTGAATTCTGCATTCACAAAATCCCTCATATATCCCCCCTCCTCTTTTGACACTGCCAGTACCTACATGTAGGAACTCATCACTTCGAGCCTGGGCTATTGCTATAGTCTTTTGATATATCTTTACTCAAGTATCTCCCCATGTTAGTATCCCCTATTCACATTTCAGAGTGATTCCTTTAAAGCATTGTCTGTCCATGTTATCTCCCATTCAATAACATCCACTGACTCTTTATTATTGTACATTATGAAGTATAAAAATCCTCTTTTTTTTAAAGCCTTTTATAACCTGTAGCTGGAGTCAGAAGATGTGAGTACAAATCCTTCCTGAGACACTTAATAGTGTATGACCCTGGGCAAGTCACTTAACCTCTGCCTTGGCAATGCAGACCATAATAGCACCTGCCTTTCAGGATTATTGTGAGGACAGAATGAAATCATCCTTGTCAAGCACTTTGCAAAACTTAAAATGCTAAATAAATGCTATGGTTATTGTGGTTCTGTTTCTGGTGTTCTCACACCATTACAAGGAATGCATCCATTTGTATGCACGTGAGTACAACAGTGACTTTCTGGACAAATTTTTAAAAAAAATTTAATTACTTTTAAATTTTAATATACTTTGGAAGTATAAGAAAGGTAAAGACAATGAGTCATAGCAAAGTTCCTAAGGTATAACACTCTAATCAAAATCTATGCCAAAATTAAGAAAGAAGAAAAATAAATCGTTCTTCCCCCTTCATGACACTTGGATGATGAAAACATTAATACCTAAGCAGATGATTTAGAAATGTGAGTCAAATCCACGGAAAATGATATTTAAATAATTTGAAACAACTGAAATCTCCCTAGTAGCTTCCCCAGGTAGAACCTTAGGAAGCTGATGAAAGGACCCTGATATATAATGATGTTTTCATACGGTGTTTGAAGGCCTTATATTATAGGATGTAAAAAAAATGATATACTCATTCTTCCTAATCAAAATGAATTTTTATATCTAAATGAATTAAGTTCTTATATTACTCATTAGGGAATATATCTATCATCTTGAATCTGTTTGTTTTACTTCCATGCCTTAATAAGGGAGAGAAAAATATGTAGATTTTTAAAAATCAGTTATCTTGAAAGTAAAGAATGTTTAGAGCACTAATGCAGGAGGATCTGAGTTCAATCCCACCTCAGGCACTTGACACTCCCTAGCTGTGTGACCTTGGGCAAGTCACTGAACCCCAATTGCCTCATCGTGGGTCATCTCCAGTCATCCTGAGGAATATCTGGTCACTGGATTCAGATGGCTCTGGAGAAAAAGTGAGGCTGGTGACGGGTACAGCCCTCCCTCACTCAAAACAAAGTCAAGTGCAAGTCATGTCATCATTTCTCTGATCGCGTGGTCTACGGTAACAAGGAATGAACACAACAACAATCATAGCTATTGTTTGTAGAGAGATTTCTTAAAAATTAAAGAAATAGTTTTATTACTTAGAATTTCAAAAGCTTGCCTGTAGATAGAGAGGCAGTGGAGTTTTTGATAGAATGCTATATTTTGAGCTGAAAAAAATCTGGATTTTTTTTCCATTTCATATATTTATTAGCTGTGTGTGTTTGATTATAGACAAATTGCTTAACATCACTCAGGCCCAGTTTCCTCATGAATAAAATGGGGATAGTAGAAATGATCTCTCCGGCCTGTGTGAGTTTGTGTGTGTTTATGTGTACATATATATGCATATATGTATATATGCATATACACACATGCATATAAAGGACTTTATAAATCTTAAAGATTTATAGAAATGCTAGCTTAAATACTATTTGGAAATTGATTGAACCTCTGTTCTACTAGTTATTAACTTAAAATATTTGATACATTTGATTTTCTAGAAAATCTAGAAAATTTTCTAGAAAATCAGATGGGATGGATAAAAGACCTAAATAAAGTTCTGGAATTAAATTACGCATTTTGAATATGTGTGCAGTATGAATGTAATACTCATTCAGTCAAAGATTACTATGAGTATATTTTAGAATAGGAAAAAAAATATAACAATAAATAATAAAAGTGATAGTTACAGGACCTTCTAAACAGCACTTGCTTTTTGTGCTTTTTGTGCGTTTTCCCTCTTTTGATCCTCTCGATAACTGTGATTATCGTTATTGTATAGATAAGCAAACCAAGGCAAGAAGTCTAAGTAACCTGTTCAGAGTCGCACAGTTACTAAATGCTGGCGGCCTGATTTGAATTCAGGTCTCCCTGATTCTCAGTCCAGAAGTCCGTCTGCTATGCCACTTAGTAACATCTAGAAAATGGAAAATGTCCACATTTGTTTCCTTTTATTACTCTGGTCCTTAAATTTCTAATTATTCTGAAAAATTAACTTTATTAAAATGCTCTTGTAGAGCATATGAGAATGTTGTTGTTTGTATGTATATGAATATAGAGACATTATAATATCAGTGAAGTGCATAAAGGAATTATTTTTTTATGATTGCTAATTTACAGTTGGATAAAGCATTATATAGGGCATAGTGTGGGGCACCCAGTTTTCTTATTTATATAGGAGGGAAGGAAACAAGCATTTATTATGTATCTGTTATGTACTGGATGTTATTCTGAATACTTTTCAAATATTCTCTCCTTTGTTCTTAACAACAACCCTGGGACGTAGATGCTGTTATTGTATTCTCCCCTTTTAAAATTAAGGAAGCTGAGACAAGCAACTGATCACATATCCAATAAATGTGTGAGGCTGTATTAGACCATGATTATAGGCACAGCACTCTATCTAATGTTCCACCTTTATAGATAAGGAAACGTGTCCAAGAAGAGGTAGGGTGGCTTACCTAAAAACACATAGGTATTAAGTAACAGAATCAGGGCTGAAATTTATATTCCTGTTTCTAAATTGGTTACTCTTGTCCCTTCACTAAATGCTTGACAGTGTGTAAGAAATGGCATTTTACAGTCTCTTCCCCATTGGGAGAAGGGAAACCATTTGGAAGGGTACATAAATTAGATTGTTAAAACATATCTTAGTCACCAGTAGGTGTTCTCTGTGGTTTCTATTGAACATCCTAAAATTTCGGATTTAAAGCCATCAGTGCAGATTTTTGTAAGCCTATCTTTCTGTCTGCCTAACTCTTTATCTATCTTTTTACTCCCCTGCCTACCTGTCAATCATGTTTTTCTATAGTACCAATCACCATGCTGGGAGACTTAGAGAATACTAGCTACAGCCTACCTCAAGGGCTTAAAATACTTCATTTTTATAGCGCTTTTGAGGGGCTTGCAGTGCCTTATAAACATTATCTCATTAACTTTCACAATGTCCTGTGAGGTAGATAGGTGGAAATTATTACTCTTTTTACGGATGGATAAAGTGAGGGACTAAGTCACCAAATAGAGTACTGTGAAAATAAAAGAGAAAACTGGATGAGATGTCATCTTGTAAAAGATACATAAAATAGTACTGAATTTCCATGAGAATCTTTCTTTTTCTCAGATGCTTCTGGGAATAAATTTTCAGGAATTTGAAATGAAACCATTGAGTTAATTTGAACTGGCACCTCACTTTTGAAGCTAATTCTTGTAGTTACAAACTCCAGGTTTCTGACATGACCAAATTTCATCAAAGATCTCATAAATTACTGTAGAATTTTCAATACAATCCAATAGAATCAATCCAACAGAATTCAAAATAATGAATAAATCAAAATAGTGAATTGAAAATAATGTCACATAGCATTTTGGGGAGAGGAAGAGGAGAGTGTGTGTATAATACAAAGATAGGCACACATACACGTGTCTATGTGTATGTGTATAATCACCAAGTGAAGCAGGATAGAAGGAGAAAAGGAGAAGATCCAGTTATCCCTGTGGGATACCTACAGTTAGATGGCATGAACTAGATGAGGATCCAGCCACAGAGGTTAAGGTAGTGGTCAGATAGATAGGAGAACCAGGAGAGAGTGGGGTCCTGAAAACCTAAGGAGAAGAGAATATCAAGGAGAAGGGGATCAACAGTGGACAGATAAATTAAAGGGAATGAGTATTGCAAAAAGGCCATTGAATTTGGCAGTTGGTTGGTTGGTTGATTGGTTGTTGTCTGTCATTCTCAAAGAGGACCAAAATGACATCATTATGTTGGGGTAAAGGTAAAATGTATCAGACTGTGACCAGTCAGACCAATATGAGCTCAGAAGATTCAACCACAGATAGGCCACAAACAGTCCATATGAACATTTGGATTGCAGATCTCTCTGAACTTGCACATCTCATGTTTCCTTTGAGCTACTGCAATTCTACTTTGCTCATAGAGCATAGCACTTCTTTGATTTGAGTAAACCATACTGGGAGGTCCTCTGCCAGTGTCTCCCATGTCTAACAATCAAAATTCTTCAGGAAGAACTTGTGATTGTCCTTGCATCACTTCTTCTGACTTTCGTGTGAGCATTTGCCTCGTGTGAATTCTCTCCAAAAGAGTCTTTTAGACAGGGGTTAGTTATGTTTGGTATTTGAACATCATGGTCAGCCTATCAGAGTTGCACTCTCTGTAGTGGAATTTAATGTTTGGCAGTTCAGCTCTGGAAAGGACAGTGTTTGGTAGCTTATCTTGCCAGGTGATCTGTAGAATCTTCCTAAGACAGTTCAAATGGAAGTGATTCAGTTTCTTGGCATTTCACTGATATACTGCCTAGATTTCCCAGGACTAAAAGAAGTTCAGCAAAACAACTCTGTAGATCTTAAGTTTGATAGGAAGTCCAATACCTCTGCTCTCCCACGCTTTCCTTCAGAGTCTCCCAAACATTGAACTAGCTCTGGCAATGTGTATCAACCTCATTATCTATGTGTAAATTCCAAGAAAGTATACTGCCAAGGAAAAGAGATCATTGGTAACATTATTCTGAAGTGATTCCTTAGGAATCACTTCAGTGCCAGAGGTCCATTATAGCAAAAGAGATTCATTATACCAAAGGGGGCCTTTATAATCTGTTCTCTGACTAATTATTTCTGACGTTTACCTGAAGACCTTTAGTGATGGAGACCTTATCACTTCCCAAGCCAATCCCTTCCATTTATGGTCAGTTCAGATTGCTAGAAAGTTTTATCTTTAAATCATACCAAAATCAACTTTACTATAAAGTTCCCCTATGACTTCTAATTCTGTCTAAGCAAAACAAGTTTAAATCAATTATTATGTGAAAATCCTTCACATTTTCCATTAGCTAATTTTACTTACAGCCTTTCATGACCAAGGGTCACTCTCCCAGGCAGAGGAAATAAAAGAAAAGTTGAAGTTGTTTTTTCTGTCTTCTTTCCATCATTTATTTTCATTTTCGTATATGGGGCTTCTGTTACGGCAATAATCAGGCTCTTTTGCTGTTTTTATTTTACTAAAAGTACCTCTGATTGAATAATATGAGTGAGGAGGACCTTTCCTACCCATTGATGGGCCTGCCTACTGTGGGAAGCTTGATTAGGGGAGTTGTTTTGTAGGAGGGTCCCAAGTACCTTTTGCTTTTTCTGTTGAGGTGCTGGGTCAGAGGGTTATGCCCTCTGACTCTAAAAAGTGTACAAATACTCTGACGGCGAGGTTTTACTTTGGGGTTTAGTTTTCTGTGGGTTTGAGTACGAGATGAGGACTCTGGGAAGTCACTAAGGAACCCACCCTGTCTTTGAGAAACCAGATGTCATGCTTCCCTTTCTGGTACGGTCAGGCAACTGTACCTGTCTGTTGAATTATTGTCAGACAGCAGAAGAACCCATGTCTGTTGATTACTTTGGGTCTTAACGACTACAAGTGTTTGTTTAGTCAGATAAGGGCTCTGGGAAGCCGCTAAGGAGCCCTCCATCTTTGAGAAACCAGATGGTGTGCTTCTCTCTCTGGTAACTATGGTCAGATAGTTGGAACTCTCTGCTGAATTCAGGCAGAGGAAGTCCTATCTGTTGACTTTTTGATTTCTCTGTATTTTCTTTGACATCTAGGGTGCTTACTCCCATGAACTAGGTGAATTATTTATGTGCTTATTTCAATAAGCACCCCAACATACACAGGTTGGGGTCTTATCACAATATTTTAGATTTGCATTCATAAAAGGAAAGTAACTTTCAAGGTGTTAACAATCACTTTAACCAAGTACATATATCATTTGGTTAGTTCGGGGAGTCAATACCATGAATTTCAAAAAAAATACAGAAAAATCTAAAAATCAACAGCCATGACTTCCTTTGCATGAATTCAACCAATAGTTGGACCCCAACTGCCTGCCTATTATCACCAGACAGGGAACTCATACAATACTACTGCATACTATTAGCACTTCATTTGCTTTTATAGCTTTTTCCATTATTGTTTAATAAATATGTTTTTGTTACAATCCTGGTCTTCCTGACTCTATCCACTTAGCACAATAAGATAATCTAGGGTCAAATTCCACCTATGATAAAAATTGTCTTTCCTTTCTTTTTAATGCATTTCAAAGAACCTGTGATAGCAGGCCTTTCTGTGTATGTTGGGGTGCTTACTGTTAAAGCTTCTTAAATGCAAGTTTTGTTGTGTTGTTCACTTTGTGTCCCTGGTGCCTGGCAAAGTGATGATCACACAGTTGTCTCTCAATAAATCCATCTCTTCCCAATAGCCGTGCCAACCCTCTTTGGAACAGATAAGCTATAGACATCGTCAAGCCTTCAGGTAGGCAGGGTGAAATTTGACAGGAGTAGGTTATACTCATTGCTATTACTTTTCCTTATATTATCTTGGATTTTGAGTTTTGACTTATTGGCTTTAACTCATCCCTCACTCATACCATACTACTGCATACTATTAGTCCTTCATTTGCTTTTATAGATTTTGCCATTTATGGTCAGATTGTTTAATAAATATGTTTTTGTTACAATTCAAGTCTTCCTGACTCTATCCATTGCATCACCTAACACAATAAGATGATCTAGGGTCAAATTCCACCTATGATATTTAGTACCTGAATTACTCAAAAGGAGACTTTTTGTAGCCTTGGAATTTAGCTTCATCATTTGCAAATTGAAGATGAACTTTAATGTTATTGTCTTCTTCTAGATTGTGTGTCATTGAAAGAGCTCCAAGTAAAAGGACTGCTAGATGTTTTCTTGATTTCCATTTGAGGATATCTAGGTCTGAAAGAAACAACAGCAGAGTATCTACTGCTGTGTTTTCTCTAAATCTGTTAAATGCAAGTTGAACCAGGAACTGTCAAATCCTCATAATATTCCTGATTGCTTCATTTTATGCATGTATTTCTGATTTAGCTGACAGATACAAATACAGAAAACAGCCGCTTTCGAGTAGATGCTAAACACTGCAGGTTATTCTTGTCACTTGTACTTTTCTCCCCCACCAGATTTTTCTTTCTCAGAAATAGAAAATATCCTAGTGCTTTAGGTTTTTATTCTTCTAATATTACTCACTTTGGATCAAGTAACTCAACCAATCAGGTGCTTATTTAGTATCTATACCATGTATAGCTCAAGAGTAGGATTACTGTGATGATCATTTATATTCATCTGGAAATTGTATGTTAAAAATTTGCCAAACATGTAAACCTGATTTTGGCACTAAATAGCACAGACAACTGTGGGGAGAAATATAAAGGATATTAGAAATGGAATATTGCTTCTCTGCCTTAATAAAATTATGATAATTCTAAATCTGATTTAACTGTATTTTCCATTGCACAAAAAAATTGTAAAGGTGAATTAATTAGGAAAACCATAGCAAATGTGTGCCTCTTTGAATGAATTGAAAGTATAATCCATTAGAAAAATACTGAAAATTATGTATATGCATATGTGTATATGTATATATACTCATATCATATACAAAGTATATGTGCATATTTACATATATGCATACATGTCTGTGTATCTGTATTTGTCACATGTTTAATTCTAATGTATCAGTCCTTTAAATATGGTAACTGAGAACACAAATTCCCAACTTTCAGCTACTGGATACAATTATTTAATGAATATTACATCTACAGCAAAATAATAACCATTTTAAGTCTGCTAAAGGGTTTGTATAGGGATAAAATTAAAAAAAACACACAGTAATTGTAAAATGATCAGAAGATCCCTAGGCACTATGCAGCACAGGAAGCTCCTAATGTGTATTTATTTCTCCAAATAAGATTATATTTCTCCAAATTCTTTTAGATGTTGGGACCAAAATAAAAATATTAATAGTCAAAAGATCTAATACATTATGTATAGTTTAAAAAAAACTACAAGATTCTTACTCATAAATGCTTACAACTCTAATAACTACTGTCAACCATCTCAGGATATAGTTTTCATATATTTTCAGACGGGATCAGGGAATCCTGTTGCTTAAGAGATTGACAAAAATGTCAGTTGTGACATAAGAGAAAAAATGCTTTCATTTTACTGGCATGACCCAATGTCTACACTCTTCAAATGGACTGCATAAACAGAATCTCAGCGATTTAAAAAGTATAAGATGTCCAGGGATTTTATCTTGAATAAGAAAGCTTCCGAAGAGGAATGTACTATCCTAATGATTTATTTAAAATAAAATGTGTAGGTTATATTTGTGAAAGTATTAATTTAATCATTAATATAAACAATATCTGACATTCTTCTGTATAATAAAATTTGGGGAAATTTGGGGCAGTACCAAATATATATTTTCATCAAAATTAAATGTTTTCTTTCAAGTGGAAAGTATAGAATATCACTGAAATAAGAAGACTGACAGCTTGTCAGGTAGCATTATATTCATTCTTATTCTTTTGTATTCACTTCCAAAGGATGATTTTTCATTTTTGGAGATTTCCTAGAGTTCTGGCCTTGTATTCAGAACTTGAGTTAACCTAAAATCTTGTGGATTGATTTTAATTTGAACTTGGTAGGTTTTATAACCCTCTCTGTTATTAATTTTGAAATATTTGAGACATTTTTCTTGAACTTTACCTTTGGACACTGACTTCTTTGTAAAAAATTCTTCCAGTGGACCCTAGTTTGTCTGTCGATCACTGCTTTGTTGGTGATGACCTACAAGAGATATCAAAACACTTACTACTCTTTCTTATTCTAAGAATCGGTACCATAGTTGCTCATGAGCCTAATGTATCTTTTAAATACCTCTCTCACTGTCAGTGGTAGAGAAGGTGAATCAATATTGATTATGACACTTGCAAAGAATGACAAAAACTGTGGCTGATAATGCATTTTATTAAAATTTTGTTGATACTTTAGTTTTATGTTACAGGAATTTCTAGACACTCTCCAGTTAAGACTTTTTTTATTACAAAGTAAAAGAGTTAAATAAAAGTAATCAACTCCATCACTTATCTTCCTCCCTAATTCAAGGAAAAAAAGGGAGGTTAATTCCCTCATCTATTATCGGGGATCAAGATGAACTTTGATAATTACTTCGTATTTGGATTCATGTTAGTATCTTTTAAAAATATTATTGTAGACATTCGTTCTACTTGCTTCTCGTTGCATCAGTTTATAGAACTATTCCCATAGTTCTCTGAGTTTTTCATATTTGTGATTTATTAGAGCAAAATAAGATTCTATTATGTTAATATAACACAATTTATTCAGTCATGTCCATCAATAGTCACACATTTTCTTTTTCTTTCTTCCTTTCTTTCCTCTTCTCTCTTCTTTTTTCTGTTTTCTTTTATTTTGTCCTTTTTACTCTTTCTTCTTCCTTCCTTCTTTCTTTCCTCCCTTCCTTCCATCCTTCCTTCATTCCTTCCTTCCATCCTCCTTCCCTTACTTTGTTTCTTCCTTCCTTCCTTCCTCCCTTCCTTCCTTCCATACTCAAAGGAATTTGTGCTTTTCACTGATGTTCATATCCCCTCCAATACTACAAACCAAAACTCCTTCATATCTAACTATTGTATCGGAATCTTGTTCAAATCCTTTCATCTTCACTATTGGGGATGCTCCTGACATAATAGTGACTTTGCTTTCCCTTTATTTCATGAAGATGCCAGTTGAATATATGGGATGTCTACCTTAATCCTTTGTTCTCGCAAAGTTATAAATCTTTTCCTTTCTCAAACACACATTCATGTTTCTTAAATTTTTAATTTATTTATTTAACTGTTAACATTCATTTTCACAAAATTTTGGATTCCAAATTTTCTCCCCATTTCTCCCCTCCCTCCACTCCAAAATGCCAAGCATTCTAATTGCCCCTATCACTGATCTGTCCCCTCTTCTAACATCCCTCCCTTCCCTTGTCCCCATCTTCTCTTTTGTCCTATAGGGCCAGATAACTTTTATAACCCATTACCTGTATTTCTTATTTCCTACTAGTAAGAACAATACTCGACAGTTGTTCCGACAACTTTGACTTCCAACTTGTCTTCATCCCTCACTCCCTACCTATTACCTTTGGCAAGCAAGCAATTCAATATAGGCCATATCTGTATAGTTTTGCAAATGACTTCGATAATAGTCGTGTGGTGTAAGACTAACTATATTTCCCTCCATCCTATCCTGCTCCCCATTGCTTCTGTACTCTCTTTGGATCCTAACCCTCCCCAAGAGAGTGGACTTCCAATTGCTTCCTCCTCCCACTGCCCTCCCTTCCATCATCCCCCCCTCCCTGCTTATCCCCTTCTCCCCTACTTTCCTGTATTTATGATAGGTTTTCTTGCCAAAATGAGTGTGCATTTTATTACTTCCTTTAGTCAAATGTGATGAGAATAAATGTCATGTATTTCTCTCACCTCCCCTCTTTTCCCCTCCACTGAAAAGTCTTTTGATTGCCTCCTTTATGAGAGATAATTTGCTCATTCCATTTCTCCCTTTCTCCTCCTAATATATTTCTCTATCACTGCTTAATTTCATTTTTTTTCAGATATGATCCCATCCTATTCAATTCACTCTGTGTTCTCTGTGTATGTGTGTTTGTGTGTGTGTGAGCCCTCCAACTACCCAGATACTGAAAAGTTTCAAGAGTTACAAATATTGTCCTTCCATGTAAGAATGTAAACAGTTCAACTTTAATAAGTCCCTTATGACTTATCTTTGCTGTTTACTGTTTCATACTTCTCTTCATTCTTGTGTTTAAAGGTCAAATTCTCTTTTCAGCTCTGGTCTTTTCATCAAGAATGCTTGAAAGTCTTCTATTTCATTTAAAGACCATATTTTCCCCTGAAGTATTATACTCAGTTTTGCTGGGTAGGTGATTCTTGATTTTAGTCCTAGTTCCTTTGACTTCTGGAATGTCATACTCCATGCCTTTCTATCCATTAATGTAGAAGCTCCAGATCTTGTGTTATCCTGATTATATTTCCACAATACTGGAATTGTTTCTTTCTAGCTGCTTGCAATATTTTATCCTTGACCAGGGAACTCTGGAATGTGGCCACAACATTCCTAGGAGTTTCTTTTTTTTGGATCTCTTTCAGGAGGTGATCAGTGGACTCTCTCCATATTTATTTTGCCCCCTGGCGCTAGCATATCAGGGCAGTTTTCCATGATAATTTCATGAAAGATGATGCCTAGGCTCTTTTTTTGATCATGGCTTTCAGGTAGTCCCATAATTTTTAAATTGTCTCTCCTGGATCTATTTTCCAGGTGAGTTGTTTTTCCAATGAGATATTTCACATTATCTTCCATTTTTTCATTCTTTTGGTTTTATTTTGTGATTTCTTGGTTTCTCAGAAAGTCATTAGCCTCTATCTGTTTCATTCTAATTTTTAAAGAACTATTCTCTTCAGTGAGTTTTTGGACTTCCTTTTCCATTTGACTAATTCTGCTTTTTACAGCATTCTTCTCCTCATTGGCTTTTTGAACCTCTTTTGCCAGTTGAGTTAGTCTATTTTTCAAGGTGTTATTTTCTTCAGCATTTTTTGGGTCTCCTTTAGCAAGTTGTTGACCTGCTTTTCATGCTTTTCTTGCATCTCTCTCATTTCTCTTCCCAGTTTTTCCTCTCCCTCTCTAACTTGATTTTCAAAATCCTTTTTGAGCTCTTCCATGGCCTGAGCCCATTGATTATTTATTTTGGATGTTTGGGATACAGAAGCATTGACTTCTATGTCTTTCCCTGATGGTAAGCATTGTTCTTCCTCATCTGAAAGGATCGGAGGAGATATCTGTTCACCAAGAAAGTAACCTTCTATGGTCTTTTTTTTCCCCCTTTTTGGACATTTTCCCAACCAGTTGCTTAACCATTGGGTCCTTTGTCAAGAGTAAGGTATACTCTGGGAATCTGTGAGATCTCAGTTCCTCCAAGGTGACACAATCAAGCGTTTACTTGTCTGGATGCAGAGAAGGACTTTTGTGCCCAGAATCTTAGCAGATACCTCTCCACAGCCACTTGACCTCCAGTTCCACAAAGTCAGCACTAGGGGTTGATTTTCAGATAAGCTGGATGGGCAGGGCCGCCTTTCAGTGTGAGACAAAGACCAGCTCAGCCAGAGCCTTCATCCAGGGCTGAGGTAAAACTGCACCTCTTCAGTGCCTCCAGGGGTTTTTATGCTCCAACAATGGAGCTTCCATATCAGCTGCTATGCATTCTCTGTGGCTGCTGCCTGCTGTCAGAGCTTTGGGAAGGCCCTTCTCCCTTCCTGCCCAGCTGATAAATCCCCTTTACTGACCTTTGGCTCCTATGGGTTGAGGGATCTGAGGCCCTGCTGCTACGACTGGAGATTCTGCCCCTCCTCCCAGAGTCTCATTGCTTGGCCAAGGCTGGGCTGGGCTCTACACTGGGCTCTACGTCCTTGCAACTGACGTTTCCATGGGCCTTTCAGGAAACCATGGGCTGGACATCCCCCTCCACTCTGTTGTTCTCCACTTCTGCTGCTCCAAAATTTGTTGAGAATCCCTCTCTATAGGTATTTTATGGGCTGTAGGGAGGACCCTGTGTAAGTGTGTCTTTCTAGTCTACCATCTTCACATTCGTGTTTCTGGTTATGTCCTTAACTCTTGTTCTTTCAAGACCCTTGTTTATTAGATATTGAAACATCTTCATATGCAGCATCTTGTCTCTCCCTTGCCCTCTACTTATTACTCATTTTAATTATTCAGCTACTATCATGTGCCACAAAAGAATAATACAACTACCAATAGAATGTTGATATTAAAAGATGGACATTTTTTTTCCCTAAAGAAGGCTTGCAACTTTTAGAAGGAAATACACCCATTCTCTTGTTTAAATCTGGGCTCAATCAACTGAAATTTAGTATTGTTTGTTTAAGGTATAGAGCTACATTGGTGAATGAGATCTATAATTTGTCTAGGTGGCACATTGGATAGTGGACTGGTCCTGGAGTCAGGAAGTTCTGAATTTGAATCCAACTTGAGATACTTTCTAGCTTCATAACCCTGGGAAAGTCACTTAACTTCTGTTTGCCTCAATTTCTTTCATTTTCAAAAAGTGGATACTAATAGTACCTACTTCCCAGGGTTGTTGTGAGGATGAAATGAAAATATATTTGTGAAAAAAAAAAGCTCTTAGCACAGTGCCTGGAATATAGTAGGCATTATATAAATTCATAATCCCTGCCTCCTTATATAACTACATGACATAAATCAAATAATATAAAATATTCATACACTTTTCCTTAGGTGAATCAATGGCCAGATTCTTTTGAATTAATAAACATTTCTTCTAGGAGGCACTGTGGTATTTCAAAGACATGTTTCAAGCAACATATTGCCATGTCCACATAAAAGTATTTGGAAGACTTTACCATCAACAGGGATTCGCTCTTCAGTTTAGAACAGCCCATCTATGTATCTATAGATTTATTGTTATGAATATTAATTATGGTTAACACCTCCAGTGAACTACCTGTTCTTATTATATGCTTTGTGTGATATTTTATCCTCTTGAAGGTCAAAGAACAAAGATCTTTCATACCTCTGAAGGAATCTAGAATGAATCTATTGTTATATAGATGGGAAATATTTTGTTTGAAGAAAGCGTTAGTGGTTTAATATCAATAATCAACTACTTTTGTATTAACATAGCATAGTGGCATCTTGTATTTTCTGTACATTTTGATCAATTGTATAATAGTATAAATGTATTCTATTGTCTACAAATGATTGTCAAGCTCTACCTGTTCCATTTAATAATGAAGCATGCTCTTGTTGTGTATATATAATTGTCATAAATTTTATGTAGACAAAATGAAGGTCTATCAGTCAGGATTTATGAATGTTTTCTCACTTTCCTTGTTTAGATAGTAATAAGGTCCATGATTTTTCTTATGTCATTTTCACGTGCCTCTATAAACAGGTAAGAATTTCTTCTGCCTTTTGCTTCCTTAGCGTATGGTAGGATAACTGGATCAAATGGGGACCTTTAGTTTAGTGATGTTTTCCCTTTGTATAACTAACTGATTTTCAAAATGGTTGCATTAATTCATGGTTCTGCCAAAAATGTATCAGTGTGCCTGTCTTCCTGGAGTCCTTCTAATTTTGATTCCATGTTTTGTCATCTTTGTCAATTTGTTATATGTAAGAGCTGTTTCAATTCGCATCTATCATTATATAAAAATTTCTTTAAATCACTATTGATGGGAGAAATGAAAGTTGAAACAACTCTGACATACTACCTCATGCCTGTTAGATTGGCTAATATGACAGAAAAGGAAGTAGACAAATGTTGGAGGGGATGTGGCAAAATTAAAACACGGATGTATTATTAGTGAAACTCTATACTTATTCAGCCATTCTGGAGAGCAATTTAGTACTATGCACTAAGGGCTATAAAATCATGCATACTGTTTGACCAAGCAATGCCAGTACTAGGTCTGAATCCCAAAGAGATGAACAAAAAAAGGAAAAAGACCTATGTGTACAAAAATATTTATACCAGCTCTTTAGTTGTGACAAAGAATGGGTAATTGAGGGGATGTCCATCAACTGGGGAATGGCTAAACAAGTTGTTGTATGTGATTGTGATGGAAGATCATTCTTTAAGAAATGATGACCAGGATGCTCTCAGAAAAAAAGATGGAAAGTCTTACATGAACTGATGCAAAGGGAAATGAGCAGAACCAGGAGAACATTATAAACAGCAATAGTTATATTGTATGATGATCTATTGGGAATAAACTTAGCTGCTTTCAGCAATACAATGATACAAAGCCATTTTGTAGAACTTATGATGAAAGGTGCTATCCATCTCCAGAGAAAGAACTGGTAGAACCTGAATGCAAATCAAAGACACTTTTTCTTTACTTTATTTTTCTTGTTTTTATTTTGTTTGTGTTTCCTTTTTTATCTGTATTATTTATTTTAAACTTAAATACTAAACCTAAAATAATATAAATTTAAAAAAATTAATTGCTATGTGATCAGCAGAATATGAGAGGATTCAAAATAGACAGCAATAAATTTCCATTTCAAGAAAGCCTGTTTGTAATAAATACTATTCATTGTGTTGAGAGCAGTTCATCTTTTCTTTGCTCCCTTGTTTTATTTTTTTCTCTGTGCAATTTTTACGTTTTTCCCCCCTCCTTCCTCCACAGGCTACAGTTAAGCACAGATACACACATATATACATAATACATACATGGACACACACATATACACATAATATACACATATATGTACATATGTGTGTATATACATACACACACACCTTATTTCTCTTGACTCTGTCAAATCATTTATTAATCCAGGGATTTTTTAAACAAAATCGTGAAAGTCTTACAATTCACTAAATGTACCTTTTTTCCCCATAAATTATTATGCTTAACTTTTCTGGGTATCTGTGTTTTGTTTCACAGAATGACTCACATAGAATGTGTTTTGTATGATTACATATGTATAACCTATGCTGATTGCTTGCCTTCTCAATGAGCGAGGGCCGGATGGAAAGACAGGAGAGAATTTGGAACTCGAGATTTGAAAAAAAAATTATATTCAAATTGCTTTACATGTAATTGGGAAAATATAATATTTAATAATAAGAAAAAACAAATTAACAGAATTTTATTACACTCAAATAGAATGCACTCAGGAAATAATAATGTTTTCCCTTTGCATTTTGGCTATTGTGAGAGTGAATTGGACTGTGTGAGAATAGCAGGGTGAGTCTCTTTGTCTCCCCATATTTAGGATACTTGCACAAGATAAGCCCACCTCGTCGCTATTATCTTTCCCAAATTTACCCACTATAACATTCAATTTAATTGGGCCCCTGACTTCAAGATATAGAACAGAGTAGTCAGAGTGTCTGAAGACTTCATTGTACTTGATTACTCAACCAACAGCTTTGTCTAGAGGGATTTCAAACCACTTGACATTACAACTGCTCTTTGGTGCAAATGCCTAAATCATAGGGCTTCGAAAACTAAGTTTGATGAAGTTACTGCCAGCTCTTTCAAACCAGTCTCAATACTGGAGCTTGAGAGTGCCGGAGTCTTTTGTTTGGGTCTTTGTTTTCTCCCTCCCCTCCGCATCCTTCACTGAGTGCTGAGTTGGTTTTGAGAGAAGTATGTCTCTTAGTCCATGATTTAGGGCAGGATTTAATGTAGTGAGAAAGCTGGAAATGTATTTGTTCCCCTGTGCCTCAGGCACTAGAGGTACTTGTTTCATTTTGCTCATTTTCATGAACATATAAAGATGCTGGCTCAGAGTGGTTGACATTTGAAACATGCAATTTTTTTTGTTGTTGTTGTTCTTCAAGTTTCCTCTGAATGTTCTTCTACTGCCTGAAACTCTATAAAAGCTTTCAAATTGGAGTCATTCAGAGGAAAATTAAAGATCCCTGCTTTTGTTTGTTCCATTGAACACCGAGGAAATCTAAAAGGAAAAAAAAGAAAACAACAAAAATAACAAAGAGTTTAAATGTGATAAAGCTTCATTTTTTTTCTCTTTTCTCTCTGAGTCCTTGATGATTGGTTTGAAGGCTTGTTTTCCTGACAAGATGAGATTTACTGACATGTAGATCAGATAGAGAGATAGATAAGTAATAGAAAAAGAGAAAGGAAGGTAGAAAAGAAGCAAAGCAAAAGGAATTTATTAAGCATCTATTAGGGACCAGGCACTATGCTAAGCACTTTACACATATTATCTCATTTGATTCTCACAAAAATCCAATGAAACACGTTATTGTTATCCATATTTTACAGTTAAGAAAACCGAGGAAGACACATGATCAGGGTTACATAGCTAGATGGCTGGAAAGTGGGTTTGAATTTAGGACTTATTGAGTCTAGGCAGAGTTCTCTATATACTAAGCCACTTATATACATAGATACAGATACATTTATACTGTTAGCTATATCTAGCTCTGTAGTTAGAGGTATAAATGGATCTGTATAAACGTATATGTGCATGTATACATTTTTTCTTTTACAAATATAATTATAATTTATCACCAAGTGTTACTCATTGGAAGGGTGAAAGACCTAGGCATTTAATGCCTAATTGCCCTTCTCAGAATCACTGAATATAACTACTTGAAAGAATCTAAGAGATTATCTAGTCCAGATCTCTCCACTTCATTGTGTGTGTGTGTGTGTGTGTAAACACTCATATACTATATACACACAGATACACACATGTATTCATGAGTATACAACTCCAAACATACATGCATGTATAATATATGCAAAGACAAACATACACATATTTGTGTGTGTGTGTGTGTGTGTGTGTGTGTGTGTATATATATATATATATATATATATATATATATAGATAGATATATATATAGATATATATATAGATATATGGAAATTGAAGCCCAAGAGGGTTATCAGTTTCACAGCTATCACCCTTTTTATAACAACCAGTAAATTACAAAAGTGACTTTGGTATACAAATACGTATTTAGTTGCATTAATTTTAAGAATTCTTTACCAAGACTCAAACCCAAATCTTTTCACTTCAAGTCAAATATTCTTCACTTGACACAATCTCTTTCCCTCTGTACTGCTGACCTCCTGGACTTTAAAACCATGCTTCAAATATGGCATCAATTTGCACACTTGGAGCCTACTCAGCCTGGAATGTTGGTCAACCATGTCTGCCTTCTAATCCCATTGGGGAATTCTCCTCTGAGCCTTCATTTCAGGGAAGGATTCAGGCTGGCCAATGTTCATTTCCTTCTTGAGTGTGTTTCTGACTTTCAATATCCCTATTGCTAAATTCCTCCCTGATATTTTTGTTCCCTTTTGGCTCCTATCTTATCTCCATTAGAATGGAAAGCCTGTTGAGAGGGTAGGGGACTATCTTTATTTTTGCTTATGGGTGCATCCTCCTCACTTAGTACAGGACCTGTCTAATGGTAAGTGCTTAGGATATATTTATTACCTTCTAGTCTGTTTGCATTCAGCTTGCCTAAATGAGAAATAAACCAATAGCCTTTTATCAATCCTTATTCTTCTTGACCTCTTTGCATCTTTTGACACTACTGATCACTTTATTTTCCTTGATATTAATTTTTTCTTTCAGGGTTTTTGGGACATCACGCACTGATGGTTCTCCTATATCTTAGACTTCTCAGTCTTCTTTATTTGATCCCCATCCCGTTTACTGTTATTAACCTTAGGTGTCTCACAGGCCTTTTTCCTGGGCCATCTTCTTTTCTCCCTCTGTACTACTTCACTTAGTGATCTTGTCAGCTCCCATGGATTTAATTATCATCTCTATACTGATGATTCTCAAATCTACATATGCTCCCCTAACCAGTCTTCTGCCCTCAGTTTTCGTATCTCCAACTTCCTTTCAGATATAGTCAACTAGATACATAGTAGACATCTTAAACTGAACATGTTCAAAACTGAATGCATTGTTTCCCTCTTAACTTTTCACCCTTCTAATTTCCCTAATACTATACAGGCCAGCACTACCCTCCTTGTGCCCCAGGCTTGCAACTTAATTGCCATCCTCTATCGGGCACTGTCTTTCATTCCCATGACCAATATGTTGCCAAGGGTGGTCTATTTCACCTTTGCAACATTTCTCAGGTACTCCCTTTTCTTTTCTCTGATACTGCAACCACCATGGTGAATACCCTCATTACCTCAAGTTGGGCTGTTACAGTAGGCGCTGATGGGTCTGCCTTTCACAAATCTCTCCACCCTTCAATCCATCCTACACCCTTCAGTGATTTTCCTAAAGAGAATGTCTGACTATATCACTCCCAATTCAACAAACTCCAGTGGCTTCTAGGATCAAATTAGAAACAAACAAATAAACAAACTTTTGTTTGGCATTCAAAGCCCTATATAACCTAGTCTCTCATTTCCCTCCTGCCTTTACAATCTAGCTTGCTATCCTCCAGGGGGGGACATTGTCTTCCTTGTTGTTCCATGAGCAAGTTATTCCATCTCTTAGTTCCAGGTATTTTCTTTTCTTCTCTTCTCTTTTCCTTTCTTTTCTTTTCCTTTTCTTTCTTGGTCTATCTTTCTTTCTTCCTTTTTTGAAATAAAAGGCAATTGGGGTTAAGTGATTTGCCCAGGGTCACAAAAATATGAAGTGTCAAATATTTAAGACTGGATTTGAACTCAGGTCCACCTGACTCCAGGGCAGGTGCTCTATCCACTGTGAGTCCTAGTTCCCCCAAGTTCCAGGCATTTTCCATGGTTATCGCTGATGCGTGAAATTCTCTCCTTCCTTATCACTACTTCCTGGCTTTCCTGGTTTCCTTCAAGTCCCATCTAAAATCCTGTCTTCTATAGGAAGTCTTTTCCAACCCCTTCTAATTTTAATGCCTTCTTTCTGTTAATTATTTCCTTTTTATCCTTTTGATAATTTTTTATGCATTTGTTTGCTTACTATCTCCTCCTCCCCCATTAGACTGTAAACTCCTTAAAAGAATGGACCAACTTTTGATTTTCTTTGTATCCCCATATTTTAGCACAATACTTGGCACATAGTAGGCACTTAATAAATGCTTATTGACTTACTGACTCAAAGGGTGATCACTGGTCTGTCAGGGTACACAACTCTGCTACTAAGCATCCATTTTCCAACATGGTAAGCACTTTGCTAAGAATGATACTGGGTGTCAACAATAGGAAAAAGAAATATGATACAGTGGAAAGACATCTGGCTCTTGAGTCAGGGAATCTGAGTTCAAATCTCATCTAATCTTACTCAGGGAAATTTAACCAGAGGAAGGTACACACAGAGTTCCATCCAGATTAGAAGGTGAACTCTTCAGTAGATACTCTCCTGATACCTATAGTTATTTGGTACTCCTTTTCCTTCTATCTTCTGATGTAAATTTCCCACCTTGATTAGTTCCCACTATTTATCTTGGGCAAGGATTCCTTGAGTTTTTGTGAGATGAAAATGATGTATTAATTTCCAAATTACTCCTCAGTCTCCTGTAGTACGAGTATTACATGTGTGTTCATCCTTTATTGCAAAAGAAGTCCATATCATCAGAGAAATAATGACATGACTTGCACTTGACTTTGTTTTGAGTGAGGGAGGGCTGTGCAGGTCACCAGCCTCATGTCTCCTCTAGAGCCATCTGGATTCGGTGACCAAATATTTATCAGAATCACTGGAGATGGCCCAGGAGGAGGCAATTGGGGTTAAGTGACTTTGCCCAAGGTCACACAGCTAGTGAGTGTCAAGTGAGATTTGAACTCAGGTCCTCCTGATTCCTGTTCTGGTGCTCCATCCACTGCACCACCTAGCTGCCCCAACTAGAGTGTATCCTAAAACCAGAATGCCAAGCAAACTGATTAGCTGACAAAAATCACCACTGACTGTTTAAAACATTGCATTTATCTCTGATTAAATATAGCATGTGAAGGATTGTGTTACATATGACAAACTTGTGGGACGAGATTACAAATCCTAAACCCTCATAATTTCTTCATAATCACCAGACATTCTATTAAAAAAATCACTGTTGCAGCACTTATATGCCCTTTCAAATTCACCTATTCACCCATATCCAAGCTAAACAAACAATTATAAAAATCCATGGAGTTCGTTCAATATGTGATATGTATAATTATTTGTACTTATATATGGGTCATGGTGTTTTTTTGTTAATAAATTTGTCACATGATATTTACATCATTGAGTAGGATTAAAGCTACAGTGTTTGCTGCTTGGGGCTCCATTTCACAACCTAACTAGAATATTTCAATCTGTTAGTTAATTTCCACCAGGTGGCAATAACGATTTTAATTTATGGTGATATATCACTCAAAAAAGGCTATACTTCGGCTTCATAGAGTGTGTAAAATTTCATCGGGGCCTTGGTGAACATGTGGACTTAGACGGGTCTCTGCAATACTCAGTATGGGGGTGAATGGCATGGAAATAGAAAAGAAGATACATCTTGTGTTTGATGTGTAAGTTAATGTAAACTGAAAGAGACTCTTTTCATAGGAGAAAAGTAGAAAAGAAAGTATGAAGTGATTATGAAACTGATAATTTCAGGCTTTGTCATTTAGGTCACATGGAGCCACTGAAGTAATTAGAGTTTAAAAAAATCCCCCATACAAGTTGTATACTCCGTTGGTTACTCCAGCAGTAGTTTGTAGGACTGGTTATAGAAATGGTAGGGAAGGAAGAACAATTTTCAAACGTGACAGTCTAATTAGATGGACTTTTGAGAGAGAAATTTTAGAAAAGACACAAAGGTCAAATGTCAGTCAAAGTGGTAAGAAGATGGTGGAGGTCAAGGAAGGAGGATTAGGAATCTATGAATTTTCAGTAAATTTAATGATGAAGGGGAGTAGATAGGGGATGATATTTGAATGGGGTAGAATAGGTAAGTAAGGACTTTTATATTTTTATTTATTTAAAAAAATTATAAATGACCAAGGTAACCTGGCAATGTATTTGAATAGATGAGAAGGATCCAGCTGATCAGTATAAATTAAAGAAGCTTGAGTAGCATGATCATTGTTTGAAAAATATCATGAGACAAAAGGAAATAGGAGACGGATAGAGGGTTTAGCCCAACTAAAAAATAGGAATACTTAATTTGAAACAAGAGGAAAGGTGGAGAGAGGGATTGAGGATACTGAGAAAATATGGTAAGTTGGAGAGGAGCTTAGGAACTCATGTTGGGACAAAGGAAGAAAGAATATTGAACTTGGGGTCTTGGGACCTGAATGTTAATCCTGGCTCAACACATGCCTATTGTATGAGCAAAACATGGAATCCATTCATGTGAACAAGATCTCCCACTGTCTCCTATTCTCTCCTCCAAAGCTGTATAAGGTATTCATTTTATGGCACTTGGGAGTTATTTGTCTTTACTTCTAACAAAGATTTCTGTCAAATGGCTAAATTGACTTCTGTGGACAGCAGTTGTTTATTTAAAGAGATTAAAATCTTTTTTGAACAACTACAAAAATAGTATGAACATAGCATGTACATGACTACATAACCAATAAGCAAAGATGATAGATGATTTTTCATTTTGACTACTAAAAAAGAGGGAAAACTTTGACCAAGTACAAGAATTTCCATTGATAAGTACATTTATTTTTTAATCATTTTATTTGTCTTCAGTGTTCTACAATCATTTCCATATATCTTTGATTTTTTTCCTTTCCCTCTTCCTCTTTTCCCCCTCCCTCCCCACTCCCTCCCCAAGATGGCTTGCAATCTTACATAGGTTCTACATGTAATGTTCCTATTAAATCCATTTTCACCTTTGTCATGTTGAAGAAAATAATTAAAATGAATGGGAGAAATCATAAAACAAAACTAAACATAATACAAAAGAAAATGATCTGCTTCATTCTGCAATTGAATTCCATAGTTCTTTCTCTGGATGTGGAAGGCATTTTGCCTCAAGAGACCATTGGAAATCTTTTAAGTTCTTGCATTGCAGTGAAGTCTAAGTCTACCAGAAAAAAAACCCTCACAGATTGTGGTTTTTACCGTGTACAAAGTTCTAGTTCTGTTCCTTTCTCTCAGCATCAGTTCATATAAGCCTTTCCAGTTCTCTCTGAAGTAGAAGCACATGTAAAAGAAAGAAAAGAAAGATACTGTATTCAGTGGTGGCAGTCATATGCTTTCCATTATATAAGGTGATATTATTTGCCACCAGCAGAATGCATGTGGTTTAAATAATTTTCTTGTAGTGGCTGCAAAGGTTATGTACCCATACAGTCTGAATCAATGCCCTTTTGAGCAGTAATAGTCATTTAAAAACAGATAGCAATAATGAAAGTTGCAGTGTATGGCCATGGAAGAGAGCAAATCTAATGGAGACTTCAAGGGGAATCATTCATGAGCCAGGCTTTTTCAACACAGAGCTCTCACTGTGGTAACCAGATCCTGAGTGTACAGCAAGCAATCAGGTTAGAGAACATATTACCCATATAAGTGGCACAGCTTGAAAACACAAATGAGTTCAATTAGGGTTAAGAATTTAATGATGCCAGATCTGTTCAAATTCACGACTGTGCACCAACATTCCTAGTATCAATGACTTTGAAAGGGAATACACCTTAGGAAACTTCATAATGGGAATGAACATGGTTAGCTCTAATCCCCTCATTTTATGAATGAAGAAACTGAGGCCCAGAAAGAATAAGTGATTTTATCAAATTCTCACAGGTTTTAAGCTTAGGTCCTCTTTTGCCCAATCCATTACTCTTTTGAAAAGGACCAGAATGAAGAGACAAGCAGTTGGTAATAGAGAGGAAAGAAGTAACCAGAATCAGAAAGAATGGGAAGTAGCTGCATCAAAAGGGAAAAAAACATATATTATAAAGAATAAAGAATATAAAAAGACAATAGCATTTGGAGTCAGTTAATATCCATTAATGGGCAGGCAGGTGGCACAATTGATAGAACATGGGGCTTGGAGTGAGTAAGAATCATCTTCCTTAGTTTAAACCTGACCAGACATCTACTATCTGACTTAACCCTGTTTGCCTCACTTCCTCATCTATAACATGAACTAGGGAAGGAAATGACGAACTGCCACAGTATCTTTGCCAAGGAAACCCCAAATGATTTAATGAAGAGTTGGGCATGACTGAAATGACTGAACAAGAAGAATATCTACGAACGTATGGGGTGAAGAGTGATCAAATATTGATAACGATTAATTGGCCACTGGGCATGTGAAGTGGTGATATAGAGGGAGAGATATTATTTATTTATGTGGCACTAAGTTGGAGAGAGTTAAGTTTTTAATGCTATAAATATAAAGCAGTGAAGTCGACTTAGCAATTACACATCCCGATCAGCTGTGTGTTACTTAGAAGTTACACCTTTCCTACAAAATCATGTGGTGATGATGGTAGTGGGTAAAATTTATAAAATAAAAAAAACTACAATGTACAAACTATTTTCTTACAGTTCCTTTTAGCTTTGTGGAAGCTGAAATAAGTATTGGAAGTGGATTCCTGTCCTTGATGGACAGCCCCAGGATAAACATCAGGATATTCAAATAATCCAACCACATATGACTGATATGGACATAAAGAGAAAAAAACTAACTTAAAGAGTAGTGTATTAGAAAAAGAACTAAATTTAGAAACAGAGATCACAGCTCTGTGGTAGAAATACATAGTACTAACTATGTGAACTTAGGTATCTCTCAGGACAGAGGGAAATGTGTTTAGCCTTTTACAAAATAACTATTATGGAAGTACTTTGAATTGTTACACATATATGACCTATATGGAATTGCTTGTTTTCTCATTGAGGATAGGTGAGGAGGAAGGGAGAGAATAGGGAACTCAAAGCTTTAAGAATGAATGTTAAAAATTGTTTTAGCATGCAACTGGAAATTAAGCTATATAGGCAATGGAATATACAAATCTATTTTGCCCTATAGGAAAGTAGAAGAAGAAGGGTGGGTAATAGAGGGGAGAACAGATTGGAGGAAGGGATGGATGAGGTGCATGCTGTCCTGGGGTGGAGGTGGAGAGAGATAGGGAGAAAATTTTGAATTCAAATTCTTGTGGAAGTGAATGTTGAGAACTGAAAAATAAATAAATTGTATATATAAAGAAGAGAGGGAATTAGTACTATGTGATGTGACTCTACCCAATAAGAGTAATCTGGTATAGTACTTTATGGATATTCCAGGAACTACCTTATTTTTAAAAATTTTCTTGTGTGCATTTGTCTCAGCAAATAGGTAGATGGTTATCTGTAAAATCATTTCATGTTGCTACAAATTGCTACCGTAATCACATGCTACAGCAGATTGATTTCTGACAGGCTCCCTCAACAGGTCCAGAGTACCCAAATAATATTAGTAAAATTTTAAAGGAAGCTCCATGGCCTTTCCCCACAGTCAAGGGTACTAATGAACTCTCAAGTGAGTTTTAGCAAAAAGAAAGATGCTTAAAAGAGGCATATTGTTGGAGAAAAGAGTTGGTTCTAATGTGATAAGCAATTTATTTGTAGGAATAAACAGAATTACATATTTTGCATAACTCAAACTGTTTCAATATATAAATACTTCACATACAACTAATTTACTTTAAAATCTATTTGGAGGTGGATAATGTATTTATTTTTGATAATTTTAGTGTCTCATAAGTTTTCTTATTTTTTCACATAATTCAGTTCAAACAATACAAAAATTTAGTGAAAAATTCCTGCAGAGCAAGAAACAATTTGATTTTGTTTTTAATTGACATTTTGCAGTCTTTCCAGGAAACATAAAATCTAGTATTTTCTCAAGATTGAGTCTCAGTCATTATGAAAACCAGTAGGAAAGCTAAAAGCCAGATGAAGCTCCCTTGCATACTTGAATCAAAAATGTGAACGTTATTAATGTTTTTTGAAGGGCACAGAAAGATGCAGGATTAAGTCAAGAATGATTTTGAAGCATAGGAAACAAATCTTGCAATCTACTGGACAACTGAAAAGGCAGTGCAGCAAGAGAGAAGGTAAAAGGTTGGATGGGGCAGGGGTTTGAGATACGCTTCACATATTTTTCAATTTTGCCCACATGTACCCTCCATACTGCACAAACCAGTGCTTGGCAAAATACATAACTTAATAATACCTGCAATGATAAATAATATCATAGATTTAAACTAGAGTGGTCCCTAGAACTTCTTCCACAGGAGTGGAAAATAGGGAAAAAATTGGAAGAAAAGTTACAAGACCCATGTTGAATCCAGGCTCAAAATCAGTTGTGTTCAAAGGAAAAGGGCAATGGATTTAGAGCCAAAAGACCTGGCTGTGATTTTTTACTGTGCTCCTGGGTAAACATTGTTGTGATTGTTGATAAATCACTGAACTTCAATTCAAGTTTCTCAATTGTAAAGTATGTATAATGATACCTTATTAGCATCATCTGGATAATTGTAACTCATAGAAATAAGGTAAGAAAATCCTTTGTATGAATTCTTATATGTTAAAGTACCAAACAAATGTGAATTATTTTTGTTTATTGGCTTAATGTACTTAGATTAGTTATTTATGCCCTTTGAACCTCAGGTTCCTCATCAGGATATATTAATGCTGGTCTTATGTTTCAACTGTCAAGACAATTGGGAAAAAAAATGTAGAATTTGACAACCTTAAAGTATTAGTAGTTTTGTTTTTTAACTTCTTCAATCCTTTGAAAAGTAAGAAGTGTATTTATTTATAGATACCAACTTCTTTAACAAAGAGATTTACTCTTAGTTCTTCAGGAATAGCCTATGGTCCTTATTGATAATATACAAGATTTTATTCGAGAGGCAGAGAAGTTAATCAATAATACAATGCCAACTTTTATTTGTAGGTGGAGCTAAAGGCAGCAATCCAAAATTAATTTCCACAATCAGCTTAGGCTGGGTTGGAATTTTGCACCACATTGAACATAACTATCATTTTGCACTGTTGGAAAAAAAATATTCTTAGAAAGATTGGAAGCCATATGTTGATACTTTCTTAATATGTTGAGAAATACAGCAGCTTTGTTTTGTTTTCTGTTCCCTTCTTAAGTGTGCTTGTAAGTTGTCCTGCCTATATGTTAATCGACAAAAGCCTGCAAAGTTTGTGTTTGAGAGCAGTTGATTGCTGGCAGCAAAAAATTCCAACTGTGTTGGCACCAGAGATAGTGTCTCCCAATTTTCTTCGAGGATCATCACCTTTGTTCTGAAAAGCTGCCTCACGTTGTGAACAGAAGTCATATGTTTGAGATTTTCTGCTTTGGCACCCAGGAAATCAGTGTGATTGAGTAAACATATTAAACTTACCCTGCATTTCCAGTCTGAACAGATGTTAAGTACAAGCTTATCCACCTACGTTCAACCCAAGAGAGTCCACATCCACCGACTGCTTCATTTTCTTCTTTCATTTCATGTAGAGGCATACGTTCTCACTGGCATATATAAATGTGGCATTTAAGGCAATCAGAAATGGTTCCACATCTCATTTGATTTCCACAATTGTTGCTGTAACGACAGACTACAGAGGAGAGAGGCTTAATTTCCCTGGCATATCTCCCCACGTGGAAGCTACAGCATTCCAGGAGAGCCAATATTCGGTAATTATAGCACAATGCCTCACAATTTGAGATCAGTACACATCTTCACAATATAAGGTTGATTTGCCTTTAACCAAATAAAAATGTAAAGAGATCTGGAAGCAATGGGCAATCTAGATCATTAGATGATTGATGTAAAATTAGAATATATTTAAATGAGAATAGATTACAAGTATCAGGAAGCTCAGAAAACTTTGAGTACATCATTGATTTGGTAGCAAATCTCTGCTGCTTTATTTTCTACTCTTGGTAGAAATTTAACTGTTGGATAAAATGGAAAATAGTTTACCCTAAATGGCTACTTGATTATTTATTTCTCTCTATTTCCCACTGAAGACCTTCTACTCTGGTCAGGCTGATCTCTTTCCTGTATCATGAACAAACTACAGTCATTAAGATCTTCATACTTCTACAATTTCCTTTTCCCCTTTATACGTCGTAAGTCTTTTTCAACTTTCACTATCTAGATCAACACAGAATCTTCTCTAAGGGTTCTAATGTTTTCCAGGATTTATCTTATGCCCTGCCTCTACATACTCCTGGCAATGCTATATTCCCTACAGACAATTCTAAAGACTTCAGGGATTTTCCATCTTTCCCTGAAGATTACCTACCTTTCTTTTATCTACTTTCTCTTCAGATTAGATTGTGAATTCCCTGAAGTCAGGAACTCTTCTTCGTTATTTGTATTCGTAGTGCTTAGCATAGTGTTTGGCACACAGTAAATGCTTAATAAATGATTTTTTTTCATTCATTACATTACATTAAAGCATGGTTGGGATGTGATTTATCAAGACTACTTTGCGACATGAGTTGCAAGGCTCAGTGACAACACAGAGGAGTATGTTAGGAAATGCAAATATGGTGATAATGGCAATGAGAGGGTTGAATAGATTTACCTGGAATAAGAATGGAGGATGAGAGCAGGAAGAGGACAAGAGACTGGTGGTAGTTCAGGGATCCTAATGAAGACCTTTGAAGTAAAGGAATAACTACCATTTCCTTTCCCTTACAGGTAGGTGAGGACATGTACAGATTTGCAAGCATTTGCATTCTTAGCAGTGTATTTACATGGATTCAATTGAATTAACCAGTGTAAATTCATTTTTTTAGAGCTATTTAGTTTAAGGAAACAAATCTACCAATGTCATTAAATAAATGGACAAAATGAGCAATGGAACATTTCATGGTTCTTATTGAAAAATGAACAAATGCTACTCCATTAATGAAAGTCACTAGTGTAATGCAATGTTAAGACTGAAGTGGCTCTTTCCTATCATTTAAAAAAAAAACTAGTTCTGGAAAAGGCTACTGTGGTAAACAAAATATGATTGTCATGGCAACATACACTTCAGCTTTTAACCTTTCATCACAGACAGAAATGTCTTTTTTTACCATTTAAAAAAAATTTTCATAGTTTGTAATAACAGTGCTGACCTATGAATCTGGTATTTTCTGGGAGGTAGTAATTGGCAAAGCCTCAGGCTCTCAACTTTTCCATCCAATCAGTGCCTGAGAGTGTTTCACCCAGGGTTATCATTACTTACAGAAAACATTTTATTTCATGTGCTCTGAAATATAAAGAATACATCGTTCCTAGTTTGTATTATTTGAATAATGTAATATTTTTTAAAAATATAAAAAGTTACTGTTTAAGCATCTTACACACTTCTTGAATTTGAAAGTCGTATGTGTATACGTGTGTGTGTGTGTGTGTGAGAGAGAGAGAGAGAGAGAGAGAGAGAGAGAGAGAGAGAGAGAGAGAGAGAGAGAGAGAGAGAGAGAGTATATCTATGGGAATAGGTCTGTTTATAGTAAAATCTTTGGAAAGTGGAAAATATTGAAAGGTGATGAAGTGAGCATTAACTCACTGTAACTCCTACATTCACTTCCAAATAACCATAAAATAGCACCCCAAAACAAAACCTGGTAAGAGAGAACCAGCAAAATGATGGAGTGAAACAAAATTTTAGTTAAAGAAACTTGAAAGAATGGCAAGAAAGTTTTGTCTCACTCTGGTTAAGGAGGAACGCAGTCCAGGACAGGAAGTGTTCCAGCAAACCAGGAGCAAGCCTCTTCTCAGGAAACCAGTGGTAGATCCTGAGACTCAGTGTGGTGGAATAAGCAAACTCAAACACCAGGATCCCCCACATACCTCAGTCTATCCAGGGGAATAGGCAGATTCCAGCTCCCAAAACTACCACATGCTTAAGCATAGCTCTGGGTAAACAGGCTACTTAAAGCAGCCAGAGCATCACATACTTTAGTATAACCCAGGGGAAACAGAGAAACACCCCACTGGCCCCAGCACATGCCACACACCAGGAATAGGACCTCAACTCAGTACCAGGTAACAGACCCCTACAGACTCTAGCCACCCCTCAATCCCTACCTCTCAATGCAGCACCAGACATGAATGTCCCCCATGGGCCTCAGGATATCTGTGCTGGTTTTTTCTAATCAGGTAAACAGCTCAGGCCTACAACCATTGACACAAGAAACCTGAGTCAGAGATACTTCAACCGTGGGAGCAGAGCTGAAATTTAAAAGAAAGGGAAAAGGTCAAAAAAGATGAGCAAAAATCCAAGAAAAAAAGAGAATCTGATAATAGAAGATTATTATGGTGACAAGAGAAGATCAATACACAAACTCAGAAGAGGAGAACAATGTCAAAACATCGGTGAGCAAAACTCCAAAGAAAAAATAGAAATGTTCACAAGCTCAAAAAAACTCATAGAAGAACTCAAATAGGCACTGAAAAATCATATAAAAAAGTTGGGAAAAAATTGGGGAAAGAAGTGAGATTGATGCAAGAGTTCTGCAAAAAGAGTAACAGCTTGGCAAAAGAAAACAATTGCTTAAAAAGCAAAATTAAGCAAATGGAAAAGGAGATATAAAATTCCACTGAAGAAAACAACTCATGAAAATGTACAATGGACCAAATGGAAAGTGAAATACAAAAGTTAACTGAGAAAAACAACTCCTTAAAAGTCAGAATTAGGGAAGTACAAGCTAATGACTCTATGAGACATCATGGATCAAGGAAACATATTCCAAAGAAGGAGAAAAATAGAAGAAAATATAAAATATTTCATTGGAAAAAACAACTGACCTGGAAAATAGATCCAGGAGAGATAATGTCAGAATCATTGACAACCTGAAATACATAATCAGAAGGAGGACAAAGACAACATATTTGAAGAAATTATCAAGGAAAACTTCCTTGATATCCTGGAGCCAGAGGGTAAAATAGGCATTTAAAGAATTCATTTACTGTGCTCTCTTCAGAAGCATATATGCTAAAATTGGAAAGATACAGGGAAGATTAGCATGGCCCTTATACAAGAATGACACACAAACTTCTGAAGACTTCCATATTTTAAAGAAGAAATTGAAAATCCCCAAGTAAATACCAAATTAGAAATACTGAAAACCAAAGGAGAGATTAATAAAATTGAAATTAAGAAAACTATTGAACTAATAAATAAAACTAATAGTTGATTTTCTGAAAAAAAATTATAAGACTGATAAACCTTTGGTCAATTTGTTTAAAAAAAAGAAAGCAGAAAATCAAATTGCAACTATCAAAAATGAAAGGGGTGAACTCACCTCCAATGAGGAGGAAATTAATATAATAATTAGAAATTACTTTGCCCAACTTTATGCCCATAAATTCAACAATCCATATGAGATGGATGAGTATTTTAAAAAATATAAATTGCCCAGATTAACAGAAGAGAAAGTTAAATACTTAAACAACCCCATCTCAGAAAAAGAAATTGAACAAGCCATCAAAGAAGGCCCTAGGAAAAAAAAGTCTCCAGGGCCAGATGGATTTACAATTGAATTCTATCAAACATTTAAAGAACAGTTACTTCCAATGCTATAAAGAATATTTGGGGAAATTGGGGGAGAAGGAGTCCCCCCAAATAATTTTTATGATAAAAATATGGTTTTGAAACCTGAACCATGAAGAACCAAAACAGAGAAAGAAAATTACAGACCAATTTCTCTAATGAATATAGATGCAAAAATTATAAATAAGATTTTAGCAAAAAGAATACTGCAATTTATCATAAGAATAATACATTATGATCAGGTAGGATTCATACTAGAAATACAGGACTTGTTCAAAGTTAGGAAAACTATTAACATTATTGGCCATATCAACAACAAAACTAACAGAAACTACATGATTATCTCAATAGGTGCGGAAAAAGCTTTAGATAAAATATAACACTCATTCTTATATTTTTTATCATCTCATTGAATTTTTTTTATTATTTATTTTTAACACAGTTTAAACAGATAAAAGCAATTCCAACTTTTGTTCAGGTGATACTTCTTTATAACGCATTTACAATATGGACCACAAAAGATTTTTTTTTATACATTAACCAACTGAGATACAAATAATATTTATGTTGCTAACTTCACAAGTTCTTGAGCTAGTTGTTTCCACAGTATTACTAAGAGTTAAAGGACTCTAACTTATTAATGTTAGTCTAAAGTCCTATGCCTAATAGCTTAATTTTAGACAACCTCGGATGTTCCCCTACCCATAATCTATAATTGAATAGATCAGGTATTAAGCTTACAAACCTTTTGACTATAGGAAATTTCCACTAATAGTAAGGACATTTGTAGGGATACAATATCTCCCCAATTTCATGTCAATTCCAGGCAGGACTAAATTATCCACTTGCATTCAGTGAGTCTTAAAGTCTGCCAGGTGTCAGTGGGGAAATTGATTCAGGAGAATCCCACGTCAGCCCACGCTGAACAGCTGCTCTCCCACCCTTCCCTTGAGATCACCAATGCAGTTCATATCAGCATCTCATCAGCCTACTGGCATCATGTATTGGAGGCTCAGATCACCTTCCTTGCTACCTGGAGTTAGACTCAGCAGAACAGTCACTTAGTAGTCCCATAGTATCTAAAAATGGCAAGTTCCAATAACCAGGCTTCAAATATGATTATAGTTTCACTTTGGCTAAGGAACATCTTTTGAGACAAGATCTAAGTGACTTACATGCCTTTCTATATGTGTTCTAGTTCCTGATTAAATGGCAATCATAAAATCAAATTTACCATTAAAACCTTGACTTTTCTATCAATGCCAAATTTTACCTGAGGTTACCTTCCTCTAGGAAATTTAGACTGAAATTCTTTTCTCCAGACTAAAGATGTCATTGATTTATTCTCAGTAATTAATTTAATCTATTGTTCTAATACTAATTGCTTTTACCTCACTTTGTAACATGTCCAATTTTTCTCCCCATCACTCCCTTCACCCTGCTTCCTAATATCTTGCATTTTGATTACTCCTTTCCTCAATGTACCCTCCCCTCCATTACACCCCACCCCTCTCCTATCCCCATATTCTCTCTTTTCTTTCAGGGCAAGATAAATTTCCATACCCCTATCCCTGTAGCTCTTATTTCCCAATTATATGCAATAAAAATTCTCAACATTCATTTCTAATACTTTGAATTCCAACTTCTCTCCCTCCCCCTCCCTCCCCAGCCCTACTGAGAAGGCAAGCAATTCAATACAGGCTAAATATGTGTTGTTTTGCAAAAGACTTCCATAGTAATCATGTTGTATAATACTAATTACATTGCCATCTGACATCCCCTATCCTCCCTTATTTTTCTGCCTTACAATTGACCTTGTCCTTTATCAAAGGTGTTTATTTCCAGTGACTCTCTTCTCTCATTTGCCCTCCCTTCTAACTTTCCCCTCGCTCCACTTGTCACCTCCTCTCCTACTATCCTGTGGTGTATATAAATTTTCATATCAAATTTAGTGAGCATGTTATTCCCTCCTTTAGCCACATGTGGGGAGAGTAGCTTTATTTTTCCCCCTCTCCCCTTCTCCCTTATCTCCTCCATTGAATAAGATTTGTCTTATCTCTTTTATGAGTTATAGCCTGCCCCATTCCATTACTCTCTTTCTCTTCCCAGAATTTTCCTCATTCACCCTGTAATTTTTACTTTATTTTTTTTGCATGTGGATATCATCTCTTCTGATATAACACATCCTGCCCTCTCTATCTATGTGTATATGTGAGTGTATGTGATGTGTGAGTGAGTCTGTATGTACAATCTCTCCAACTACCAAAATACTGAGAAAAGAGTTAAAAATATTTTCTTTCTATGTTGCGATGTAAACAGTTCAGCTTTAGAGAGTCTTGTATGATTTTTCTTTTCTGTTTACATTTTCATGCTTCTCTTGATTTTTGTCTTGGGAGGTCAAACTTTTAAATACAGATATGGTCTTTCCTCAACATGAAATCTTGCAATTCGACTATATCACTGAATGACCATTTTTTTGCTTGAAGTATTATATTCAGATTTGCTGGGTAGATGATTCTTGGCTTCAATTCCAGTTCCTTAAATTTCTGAAATATTCCACTCCAAGCCCTTTGATCCCTTAATGTTGAAGCTGTCAGATCCTGTGTTATCCTGATTGTATTTCCACAGTATTCAAATTGGTTTTTCTAGCTGCTTGCTGTATTTTCTCCTTGATCTGGGAACTCTGAAATTTGGCCACAATATTCCTGGGAGTTTCTCTGTTCAGGTTTCTTTCAGGAGGTGATCAATAAATTCTTTCAAAATCCATTTTGCCTTCTGATTCTATAACATCAGTGCAGTTTTCCTTGAAAATTTTGTGGAAGATGATGTCTAGGCTCTTTTTTGATCATGGTTTTCAGATAGTCCAATAATCTTTAAATTATTTTTCCTGGATCTATTTTCCTGGTCACTTGTTTTTCCAATGAGTTGTTTCACATCATCTTCTATTTTATTCAAATTTTTGGTTTTGTTTACTAACTTCTTCGTTTAACCCATAGTCATTCATTTCCCTGAACTCAATTCTGTCTTTCAATGCATTATTTTGTTCAGTGAGCTTTGGAATCTTCTCTTCCATTTGGCTAATTCTGCTTTGAAAAACCTCCTTCTTCTCATTGGCTTTTTGAACCTCTTTTTCCAATTGAGTTAGCCTCTTTTTAAAGCTGTTATTTTCTTCAGCATTTTTTTTTGGTTCTCCTTTACTAAGCCGCTACCTTGATTTTTAAGGTCTTCTATTGCCTGAGTCCATTTTAAGTTCCCTTTGGAGGCAGAGGCCTTGACTTCTTCTGACAGTATGCCTTGTTCTTCCTCATCCAAAAGGATGGGGGGAGACACCTGTTCCCCAAGAAAGTAACCTTCTATGATCTTATTTTTTTTCCCCTCTTTTGGGCATTTACCTAGCCAGTTACTTGACTTCTGAGTTTCCTCTCCACAACCACCTTGCCTCCAGTTCTGCCATGTCAACAGTGGGGGGCTGAGATTCAAATGAGTACTCCCAAGCCTTAAGGGTTTTCGGTGGGGGTGGGACTGCTATTCAGTGTGAGATTACGTTCAGCTGCTCAGGTGGGGGAAGGGCCACCATATGGGGGCTAAGTTTACTAAGGGTATTTACCAGGAGACCTTCAACAATGGATGAAGGCTACTGCCTGCTTTGGGAGCCTCTGTCTGCTGCTGTCTCTGCTGCTGCCTCCTGAGGGGGCCTGAGTTATGTAGACACTCCACTCCCTTCTCGGCCAGCCGAAAAGACCTTCTCACTGACTGTTGGCACCTGTGGATTGAGGGACCTGGGCTACTGCTAGAGATTCTGTCCCTGTAGCCTGATTGATACTGCTCCTTTTCTGTGCCACGTGGCCAAGGCAGGGCTGGGCTCTGCTCTGGGTATAGTGCACAACAGACCTTTCCCTTGGTTTTTCAGGTCTTTTTGGAACAGAAATCTCCTCCACTTTATTGTTCTGTGGCTTCTGCTGCTCTAGAATTTGTTGAGAGTTCTTTATAGGTATTTTATGGGCTGTGGGGTAAGAGCTAAACATATAGGTATCTTTCTACTCCACCATCTTGGCTCCTCTCCCACATATTCTTATTAAAAGCACTGGAGAGCATAGGTGTAAAGGGAACTTTCCATAAAACAGCAAGCAGTATCTACCTAAAATCTTCAGCAAGCATAATATGCAATGGAGATAAACTAGATGCATATCCAATAAGATCAGGGGTGAAACAAGAATGTCCATTTTCACCACCATTATTCAGTATGGTACTAGAAATGTTTGCTTTAGCAATTAGAGAAGATAATGAATTTAAGGAATTAGAATAGGCAAAGAAGAAACCAAGTTATCTCTCTTTGAAGATGACATGATTATAGTTAGAGAATCCCAGAGATTCTAGTAAAAAACTACTTGAAATAATAAAAATCTTTGCAAAGTTGCAGGTTACAAAATAAACCCATACAAATCTTCTGCATTTCTATATATTAGTAACAAAGCCCAACAGCAACAGATAGAAAAAGAAATCCCATTTAAAGCTACGGGAGACACTATAAAATATTTGGGAGTTTCCCAGACAAAACAAACCCATGGACTATATGAACAAAATTATAGGGCACTTTTTGCACAAATAAAGTCAGATCTAAGTAAGCGGAAAAACATCAGTTGCCCATGGGTCGGCTGAGCCAATATGATAAAAAAGACAATTCTACTTAAATTAATTTACTTATTTAGTGCCATACCAATTAGACTATCAGATAATTATTTTCTAGATCTGGAAAAAGTGATATCAAAATTCATCTGGAAGAACAAAAGGTTGAGAATATCAAGGGGATTAATGAAAAGAGATGCCAGGGAAGGTGGCTTAGCACTACCAGATCTCAAATTGTATTGTAAAGCAGTAATTATCAAAACCACTTGGTACTGGTTAAGAAACAGAAGGGTAGACAAGTGGAAGAAGTCATGTACTCAAGACACATTAAGTCATGCCTATAGCAATCTATTGTTTGATAAACTCAAGGATCCCAGCTTCTAGGATAAGAACTCCCTGTTTGACAAAAGTTGCTGAGAAAACTTGATAACAGTGTAGCAGAAACTAGGCATAGAACAATGCCTGACACTGTACACAAGAATAAAGTCCAAATGGGTACATGACTGAAGTATAAAGGTTGGTCCTATGGACAAATTTGTGAAAAAGGGAATAGTGTATTTATTAGATTTATGGAGAAGGAAAGAATTTTTGACTAAAGAGACAGAAAGCATCATGAAGTGCAAGATGGATATTTTGATTACATTAAACTGAAAAGTTTTTGCACAACCAATCCTAATGCAATGAAAATTTGGAGGGATACAGAAAACTGGGAAAATTTTTGCAAGTAGTTTCTGAGATAAAGGCCTCATTTCTAAAATATATACAGAACTGAGTCAAATGTGCAAGAACACAGGTCATTCCCCATTTGATAAGTGGTCAAAGGATATGAACAGGCAGTTTTCAGAGGAAAAAATTAAAGCTGTCTATAATCATATGAAATAATGCTCTAAATCACTATTGATTAGAGAGATGCAAATCAACACAACTCTCAGGTCACATCACACCTATCAGATGGGCTAACATGAAAGAAGAGGAAGATGATAAATGTTGAAGAAGATGTGGATTTGGAACACTAAGTCATTGTTGGTGGAGCTGTGAGCTCATTCAACCATTCTGGAGAGCAATTTGGAAGTACGACTAAAGGGATGCAGGTATGTGCATACCCTTTGACCCAGCAATATTGTTTCTAGGACTGTATCCCCAAGATATCATAAAAATGGGAAAGGGTCGCATATATTAAAAAAAATATTTATAGTAGCCCTCTTTGTGGTGTCCAAAACCTGGAAATCAAAGGGATGCCCATTAATTGGGGAATGGCTGAATAAATTTTGGTATACGAATATAATGGAATACTATTGCACTGTAAGTAATGATGAACAGGAAGACTTCCAAGAGGCCTGGAAAGATTTATATGATCTGATGCTGATTGAAAGGAGCAGAACCAGGAGTACTTTGTGCACATTATGACCACAGTGTGCAAGAGTTTTTCTGGTAGAATTGGAACTTCATTGCAATGCAAGGACTTAAAAAATTCCCAATGGTCTTTTAAGACAAAATGCATTCCACAACCACAGAAATAACTATGGAATTCTACTGCAGAATGTGTGCAGATCATTTTATTTTGTATTATGTTTTGGTTTGTCATATGATTTCTCCCATTCATTTTGATTCTTCTACACAGCATAGAAGAATATATAGCCATATAGCATGACTATAGGGAAAATGTATTTAATTGGAATGTATGTGTAGAACCTATACAAAATTGTATACCATCTCAGGGAGGGAGGGAGGAGGTGGGTAAGAGGGAAGGAGGGGAAATAATCTAAGTTATATGGTAGTGATTGTAGAACACTGAAAATAAATAAAATTAATATAAAAAATGAAAAAAGTTATAAAAAAGAATCCACTTATCACTTCAGGAAAGAGATCCCTAAATAAAAACTCCAGATCAGGAAAATAGGAACCACAAGCAGGATTACATGAAACTTAGCAGTTGCAACATTAGAAGATCAGAAATCTTGGAAGGTAATATTCCAGAAGGCAAAGGAGTTCGGACTACAACAAGGAATGCCCCACACAGCAAGAGTATGCATAATATTTCAAGGGAAAAATGATCAACTGTACTGATGGAGGTAATGCCCACTTTATTTTAGTTCCTTCCTTTTCCCTTTGTTGTCCTTCATCTTCAAAGAGGACCAAAATGACTCCATCATGATTAAGTGAAATTTCAGTGTGTCCAACTGTGGCTGATCAGACCAATATGAGCTCGGAATGCTCTACCACAGTTTAGGCACAGGTTAGTCCATGTGAATATTTGAGGTGGATATCCCAAATTTGAGCATCCTATGTTTACTTTGTGCTATCTCAATTCTGCTTTGCTCAAAGAACACAGTACCCTTTCTGATGTGGGCATGTCATGCTGAGTGGTATTGTGTCAGTGTCTCTCATGTTGTACAGTCAAATCCAAAGTTCATGAGAGAGAACTTGAGAGTGTCCTTGTATCACTTCTTCTGACCACCATGTGACCACCTACCCCATGCGAGTCCTCCATAAAATTGTATTTTTGGCAAGTGTACATTTTGCATTCAAACATGACCAGCCCATTAGAGTTGTGCTCTCTGAAGTATAAAATACTTGGCAGTTCAACTCGAGCAAGGACTTCAGTGTCTGGTACCTTATCCTGCCAGGTGATTCTCAGAATCTTCCTAAGACAGCTCAAATGGAAGCAATTCAGTTTCCTAGCATGATACTAGTAGACTGTCCTTGTTTCACAAGCTGAATTCCTGACTCAGTAAGAAAGGAGATGAAATTCAGTTTTATGCTGATAGTAGCAATTCAAAGTGCTTTTATGATTCCCTGAAAGGTATTTATGGACCAAAAACTTATGGTGCATCACAACTACTTAGTGCTGATGGAGCCACATTGATTAGTGATAAAGACATGATTCTAGAGAGAGAGGCTGAACATTTCCATATTTCCCTATTCTATACTGCTCCATAATCCATATATAAGTACTTCTACCTTATCACCTATTACCTAGGGATGTAAATTGGTTAGGTTAATTTTTATTCTTTTATATACCTTTTATATGAGAGAGACTGTGAAAAATCTCCTGCTGTTACAAACAATTTTTTCAGTCATATCATATCCATCTCTCCATTTGATCCCATTTGGGGTTTTCTTGGCAAAGATAGGGGAGGCGTTTCTCTATTTTATTTTACAAATGAGGACACTGAGGCAAACAGTGATTTAGTGACTTGCCCAGGGTCACACAGCTATTACACATCTGAGGTAAGATTTGAACTCAGGAAGATTAGTCTTCCTGATTCCAGGTTCTGCACTCCAACCACTGCCACACCTCCTGTAGAAAGTATGATTCAAGCTGATTCATGACATATGTGTGACAGCCAGTGAGAAGGCACAAAGTCTTCATATGGGTGTCAAATGTGGAGAATAGTATGCAGATGACAATTTCTAAATCACTGAGTATATAAAGGAGAGAAAATTATGAGAAGATTGGAAAGATAATGAAGGGGCCAGACTGTGAATGCCAATAAAAGGACACTGTATTTGATCCTGGAAGTAACAGAACTGGTTTAATGAATGAATTTATATGGGAATTCTGATGGTGCTGGGGGTGTTAAATATTCAGATCTATCCTTAAGAAAAATCATTTTTGCAGATGAATGAAAGAAGGACTGGTATGAGTGGACATTTGAAGCAGGAGATCAAACCGAAGTCTGTTGCAACAGTTTGGGCACGAGGGATGATGACTTGCACTAGAGTAGTTGTTGTTTGAAAAGAGAACTTATACAAGAGTAGTTGAAAACATAGAAATAACAATACTAGCAAAATATTGGGTATGTAGGCTGAATGACCATAAAAGAAAAGTTAAAAAGAGGAATATATTTGGAGATAAATGTGCCATGTTCCTTATCAGACAGGTTGAGTTTGAGTGTAAGACTTCAAAAACTGTACAATAAGATTTTCTATTGATCTGGATGTCACTCATGACAGAATAGGTAAACTGTCCTAATTTAAGCATCTTCCCCTATTGATTCTCATTTTATATTTGTATCATTCCTTAATATTCCATTGAGATATTGAAATTAATATCCTATATGGATATCTCTGAGGGATCATACCGAAACAAATGATAGGTCTTTTCCATGAACATATAGTAGTCAAGGAGATGTCAGGTTGACTAATATTATTTTTAAATGTCACCTAATTTCCTAATTCAAGATATTTCTTTTTTTAAATAAATAATTATTTCTTATTATAGTTTAGCATCTTTGGGGTGAATATCCCAGACTTGTGATCCCAGATCCACTCCTGATGAAGCAATGCCCTCCACCTTGTCAGATCAGCAACTGTCTCTTACTTAAAGTTTTAAAGATTTGTGTGTGGACATTGAGAAAATAGTTAAATGACCCCTGGCCAGACCTAGAATGTGGCAGAATAACGACTAGAACTCACATCATGCTAACTCTAAGATTGGCCCTTTACTGTTATGCCATGCAGTCTTTTGTAGTTAAACTGTTTCACAATTCAAATTTTAAAACTATTTGTCCTATTATATCTAATCACATCTGACTCAAGAATTTCCAGCAAAATGAGTCATGATCGAATCTCCACTTATCCTCATCTTTACATTATCAAGACCTTCATAACTGTCAGGCACAGTTATCAGGCAATGCCCTTGAGAGAGAAGGTTACTTATTTGATTGATGGCAGTGGAAGTACAGTCTTTCCAAACAAATAGCAGAAAATGATAAACTCACAAAAAATGGAATTTAATGTCATAAGTTAGCCAGTGAAATATATGAAGTATCAAAAAGGAATGTCATCAGCATTTCAAATATGAAATATTGGGAATTAACAATCAAGTGGGATTCTGGAAAAACTATTGTTGTGATAAATGGTCTAATACATCACAGTAATATTTAGGTTAATTTAACTGCCATGACCAAAGTTGGTATGTGATCTTTGCTTATGTCTCTTTCTCAGCATATTGTTAGATCGGTTGTCAACTAAGATCCAAGAAAGAAAAATGAAATTAGGCTGTCAGAGTCCATATTTTTATTTCTGTTAAGCTAGAAGCAAGCATGTGTGGCCTCCTTAAGGAAGTCAGTCTAGAACTGAGTTCGGTTTGGGGATGTGAGGGTGCATAGTTTATATACTTTTTCAACAAGGGCTGATAATCAGCCCCATCATTGTTTTATCTCCAGACAGAGGAAATTCTTCTTCTATCAGACCACCTCCTCCCCAACCATACCAGATCATTTCTAACCTTGGGCTGTCAAGATAGAAGAATCTATCTCCACTCAGGCCTGAGCAGAATATGAAGCATCCATACCTTTGATTAATCAATTCAGGCTTGGTTTGAGGTTTGACCAGGATAAGAAGACTCAGTGCAATATCCTTACCAGTAATATCCTTCTGAAGAAGAAACTGAACTCTGAAAGAAGAAACTAAGGGGAAGCTCTGAGTCTCCAAGATAATGGTTACTAAGAAAAATCGTTTTTCACATTGTATGACCAAATAAATGCACATTCTTACACAGCAAGTAAGAATCACATGCAATTAATATTTACTTCTCTTCAACAGAATGAAATATAGAAACAACCTAGGGTTTAATTATTTCACTGTGCACAGTTTAAACTTATCATTGAAATAAAGAATAATATATAAAGAGAGATGATATATAATACCATCTGTAATCCATTTTACAAATTACAAACCACTTTCCTCATAACAATCTGAGTATAATTAGGCCAAATTAATACTAATAATATTCTGCAATGAGAGGTGATAAGATGTAGTAGAGGGTCAGCTTTAGAGTTAATATTCAATTCAACAAACATTTGTTAAGTAGTGCCAGGCACTGTCTTTGATACCTAAGCATTGTTTAAACATGGGCAAGTAACTTACCTCTCACACCATTCAAGACAACTCTGAAGGACTGGAAGTTGTCAATGATTTGCCAATTTTCATTGGAGGAAGGAACTGCCATATTGACAATGCCTCTACATTAATGAAATCAATTTAAGGTCATAAAATATATAATAACTCACACAAATATGGTGCTTTTCAAAAAAAAAACACTATGTAGGATAATTACTTAGCATGAGAGGATTCATTTTCAAAGACCCCTATTGCTTTCTGACCCTTTGTCTTTGGCTGTTGTGATTGAAATGGATTTGCAGAGCTGTCTTCCATGTACACACTACTATCTCTCCAACAACTGAAGGTCACATTTGAAGGGTGGATCTTTAATATAATATAGAGAACTTTTCATTTGTTATGTTTCCCTTGATGGTGATTATGGCAGTGAAAGAAAAAAAAAACTTATGGAAACAGATAAAAAGGAAAAATGTACTTTTATTCCTAGTTATGATACCTTTATATGGCACAGACAGAAATGATGATTTGACAGTGTTTTATTTCATTTGACCATTGAAGACTATCTGGACTCACATAGTTTGCTAGTGATGTATGACCATGGCCTCTGAATAATAACAGAATGAGAAACATTTACAGAAAGAAAAAAAAACCTATTTCTGTTAATGCACTATGATTCTATTTTCATAAATTACTCATTATCTCCAGTTTCTTTTGTAATAAAAATAAAGAACTCAACCGACAAAATGTCAGGTCCCCATCTCTATTTTCTAGATAATAGTTCTGTAAAATAAATGCTATTACACTCAACTGTTCTAAGACATTACTGATAGATCATTCTAATTTAACTCATTCAAAGAATAAAAAGGACAATATCAGAAATCTTTTAACATAAACGGCTGCTCTTAGATTTCTGAGGGTGCTACCTCCCACAAATTAATTATCATCTCAACAATTGTTAATCAAGTGTTTATATGTATTATAGATGATTTCACAGTCAGCATTCATAATCATCTATTGACAGTATCTGATTCATTGAAAATACTACCCTTCTGAAACAAGGTGGAGATGTTCATCATTCAATTAGACATATAGAATGGGAACACCAGAGAGAGATGACAAAGCTATCTTTTTTGGGAGCCACTCTTTTAGAGTTCATTGTTAAAGCCATATTAATGGATATTGTTTCTAAAGACTAATAGTAGAAAAGGAGAACAGAAACCAAGAAGCTATATTCATTTTTAGAAGAGAAGAAGATAAGTTGAAGACAGCAAAAGAGAAATAAGCATAACTTTTAGTTTACTCTTCCTCAAATCGGATTTATTTGCAAATGACAAGTTATATACTTCCCATTAGGACCTCTATAGAATCATGGATTTAGATATGGAAAGGACCTAAACAATCCAATTCTCTCATTTTAAAGAAGAGGAAGCTGGCCCTAGAAATATTAAGTAACCTGACCAAGGTGGGCAAACCAAGTATTTGAAATTAGATCCTTTGATTCCAAGTCCAGCCCCCATTACATTTTAATCTCCTTGAAGGTTCATAAAATACTGTGGGTTTTTGCTATTGTTGCTGCCACTGTTATTTTAAGTGTTTGGGCACAGTGACCTATATAAAGTGACTGCTTAAATAGTTGAATTATTTAATTATAATGAAGGAAAACCAGAGTAATTTTATGTCATGAACATCAAGGGAAGGATGAGTTTCAAGAAAGTAGGATTGTTCATCAAATATATTAGTAATTCTATATCAATATTCTAAACCAGATAACAGAAAAACGATCCAAAACTAAAACTCAAATGTATCCCTTATGTCAGAGGTAGTGGATAGAGCACTGGAGATAGAAGTCATAAAGAATTGAGTCCAAATCCTCCCATAGAAACTGTACAACCTTGTTTAAGTCACTTCACCTCTACATACTCATTTCTATTTCAGCTCTCAAAGATAGTTTTGTGGATCCTTATCTGCAGGATAATATCAAAGTCGATGGGCAGTTAATGACTTTTTTTTTTAAAGAAACTAGTCCTCATTCCACAAGTCTTATGAAGCTAAGTGATTGAAGGTCTTCAACTTGCAAAATGACACATTTTGACTAGTTATCCAAAGTACTGTTTAGCTCTAAAATTCAGTTATTCTATCGCCTCACCCTGAAAAAGCAATGGGTCAGCTTAGCTACAAACTCCATGTATAAAGTCCTCTCTGGTGAAGTGAGGTTCAGCTAAGTATGGACAAGTTAATGTTCTGACAATAGCTTCACATTTTAAAACCTCCTCATAGGACTCTCAAAAATTGTTAGTTACTTGCTGTTCTTTATACGTGGCATTCTGTTGCATGACTTCATCTATGCCTTTTGTATAGATTATTCCATTTACCTGGAATGCTTTTCATTTCTAACTCTGCCTCTTGGAATCACTAGTTCTGTTCAATATCTATCTTAGGCTAGTAATGCTTTCCCAATTCCCCAATCCACCTCAGTTATTAGTTTTTTTTAGAAAATATTTTGTATGCAATTATCTTTATCTTTATATTTATATTATTTATATATTTATATTATATTTATATTTATCTTTCACTTCCCCAGAGAATGTAAGCTCCCTGAGTATAGGGCATGGTTCATCTTGTGTGTGCAACCACTGAACCTAGCAATAGGCCTAGAACATAATAGGTACTTTAAAAATACTTGTTGAGTTCAATGTAGAATTGAAGTAGAGGGTGAAGTAGAGGGGAAATGAAACTTTCTTTTAGGGGGTCTAGATCCTGCTCCTGTTTATGGTAGGCAAGTTACTATTAAACCTTAAATCTTGAACCTTGGTTTCCTCTTTTGTCATAGGAGGTACTTTGACTAAAAGAATTTTTAAGTTTGCATCCCGATTTGAGATTACATGATTGTATAATGCCTATACTTACATCTTTGGATTGATAACATAGCCATAATCTGCTTAATAAAAAAAAGGCAATTACATGCTTGAAAATATACCATAAGAATTTGATTTTGTATGCAGGTATATTGTATCCATTTTCACATAAAATTCCAAAGCACATGAAGAATTACAAAAATAAATCCTAACCACTGCAATTGAGTTAAATATTTTGAATTGGATATAGCACTAGAATAACCACGACAGTTCACTTAGCTTTATAACAGGTTTTTTTTCAGGCACAGCAACTTCCATCTAATAACCACTAGTAATGAGGCATTTTAGTTTCATACAGAATAAAAAGTAGTGGAATTAGTCATAATTGTCTATATTCATAAAATGGAATTAAACATTTTTTTTGTGCTTACTTAGGTATTACCTCTTTGTTCAATGTAGGTTTGAAGGTAGCTCAATGTTTTACTAATACTTTACTTACATTCCTTTACGAAGAAAAGATCTCAGTTTTTGAAAGCAGCAAATGCAACTTTTAAAAAAATTATATGTATGTGTGTGTGTGTGTGTGTGTGTGTGTGTTAGATATATAATCCTAAGAGACAGTATGTGCCCTGAAGAAATCTCATCATTAGATTCCTTTGATAGGCCTGAAAGAGCTTATTTGTGTTTCAGTTTGTCTTAATACGTCTAATTTTTTCAATCAATAGAGAGAGCTGTTCTGTGTAGCCCTTAAGGCAGGAGTTTCCATAAATAGCCATTTTTCAGGAAAGGAAAAAGCACACCAAATAGGTTGGGCCTGAATGTGTTTATTGGTTTCTATAATGCCTTCATTCAATAACCTCACATCCTCACACCACACTGTGAATGTCAAATTCTGATTGTCAATATAATCCTATCCATCACATTCCATGATGATCATGCTTTGGTGACAGCAAAATCAAGCCATGGGTAGAGTCAATTATACAGATATGATTCAAGTGGGGAAAATAACAATAAACATTTTTAAGGAAGAAAAGGCTTTTCATTTTGGGTTTTTTTTTTTACTTGAGTTTTTTAGATTGTCTGTCTATGATTAAATCATTTGGATAATAGGAGAACTTTCCATTGGTGTGACAAGGAATTGGTTGACAAAAATACAACCTACTAAATCTAGAGGGGAGTGAAAGAGAAAAGTGCATTGGACTTGGTTATTTATTATGACATTTACTTAAATAGGTTGCCTGAATGTTCTTTTGGTTATGTGGTACTCAGTTTATTACTAGGATTATTATTTCAAAGTAGAATTTTACAGGCATAAATAATTCAAAAGATTTTTTCAGTATAGTGATTTGTTGATGTCCAGGTCACTCTCCAAATTTTCTGTAATCACTTGAGTATCTAGTTTAAAGTCTTCTCTATACTCATGTCTTACCATCATTTCAAGGGCGTTACTTTTCATGTTAATGGCCCCTCTAATATGACCACACAGCTACCTGCTTCCTCAATTACTGTAACCATCCACCTCTAACATGTTTTAGTCATACATTATCATGGACATATTTTAGTCCTTGCCATTTCTGGGAAATGTAAATCCATAATTTGCACTTTAAAGTTTTTTTGTAAATCATATTTTATTTGTATTGAGAAGTGAGATTTGGAGATATTTGACTCATAATACATTGTTTAGTCATGAAATCTTAAATAGAAAGGATCTGAGAAACCCTGTGGTCAAAACTTCTATCCATTTAGTGCAGGAATCCTTTCTGCAACATTCATTTTCCCATTGTGGAAACTCCCTCCTCTAGAGTTCATTGACAATTTGTAATTTCTGGTGTTAGGTACCCAGAGTAATGTCTACTTAAGTAATTTACCCATCATTATATATCTAGAATATGAGTGAATCAGGATTTGAACCTAGATTGTCCAGATTCCTTTATTCATTATGCTACATTGCACCTTTCTTTATTCCATCATATTGCACAAAATTGACCTTATTGTAAACTTAAAATCAAGGATTTGTTCTAGTTCTGTGCTGTAGATCAACAAAAAACAAATTTAAACCATCTTGTATATGACAGTACATCAGATATTTGTAAATATTATCCTAAATTGCTGAGTTATCTTATTTCCAGGATTAACGTCTTCAGTTCTTTCAGTTACTCCACTCTCCCTTCCACTCCCACATAGTTTCTAAATACTTTTCACCATCCCATCCAATGCACAGATACAGAGCGTTCAGTGACCGTAAAGTGCATGGTGCTCTGCAACAAAAATTCCTTGTATAGTCTGAGATAATACTGTTGGAACTATTATTACTTCTCTCATCCAGGATACTCTTGTTATACTTTACTTATTTGAGTCTAAGATTAAGTTTTATGTTTTTTTTTGTTTTCTTTTTTTTTTTTTTTAGAATATACGTCACACTTCTGGTTTATTTAGCTTATAGTTAACTTAGATTTTTTTTTAAATTTGTACTGTTGTCTAGCTGTGTCTCTTTCTTTCCTTGATGGACTTTAATTTAAGTCTTAGGTAGTCCTCTCAAATTTTGCCTTGTTAATTTTGACCCATCCCTCCCTAATGTTGGGATCTTTTTGTATCTTGATTCTCTTAGCCATCTATAAAGTTGGGGGTTTGGAATTATGGAACATGAATGTGATAGAATATTTTTATAATATAAGAAATGAAAAATTCAGAGAAACAGATAGATTGAGATTTCTTGAAAGAGCAGAATAAGCATTATCAGGTAAATTATGTATATAAATATAATATTTAATGAAAGGAAATAATAATGCTGTAAATATTATGACCAAATTTAGCTTGAAAGTTGGAATGGTGATGAACTAACTAATAGATATGGTAACATATAGAGTCGATGTGATGTGTTTGTTGGTTTTGCCTAATGAGCTTTTTTTCTTTCTTTTTTAATCTTTGTCAAGGGGAAGTCTTGCTAGATAAGGAAGGATAGGAGGGATATATTCAGGAAGTGATGGTTATATATGAACAAAAAGTATCAGTTTTAGAAATCATGGGGTTGACATCCTCCATTCTCTTTCCTCTTTTTTTTCCAGTATCTGATAGAAAATTGGTCTTTTTGTTATGGCCAATCTCTTTACATGATATTATCTCTTCAAATAGACTTCCCTCAATATCATTTCCTTTTTTTCCATAATATTTTCCTGACTCTTTTTTCAAACTTTCACAGAAAAAAATAGCAAAAAGCCTTTTCTTTCTCTGAGTAAGGTAAACTCCATGCCCAAAAGCTGCCTTTTTGTCCTCTGCATTTACTGGCTACATTTCTTGCTGAAAGATCAAGCCACAAACCTATTTCACTCTGGAGCTCATGGATGGAACAACAAGTTCCCACCCACCTAACACAGAGTAATTTTACTTACTAAATAGTAATTATTTCTCTTTTAGCCAAGAACCCTGAGCAACTTCCCCTCTTAGGTTTATTTTATTTGTTGTTTTATTAAAGGAGATATCATTTGAGTAACTACTTACATTCATTGAATCCGTGTATCTCACTCAAAGTGAGAATGTGATAAGACCTTAGCCTGAAAGGATCAGGTCTCACACTTCATCCTGGGCTGTCTCCAGTCATTCTGATGAATATCAGACCACTTGTCCCAGATGACTCAATAGAAGAAAGTGAGGTTAGTGATCTTGTACAGCTCTCCCTCACTCTAATCGAAGTCAACTTCAATTTATGTCATCATCTTGATGTCATGGATACTCGGAGAACAAAGGAAAAACACAACAACAACAACCCCATAACCATAGAAAGCAATTCATCCACAATTATATAGTTGAAAATGTCATTCTATTACCCTACATTTCCATTCATATTCTTTTGTATAGCTCTTGTAGTATCTCTTAAAAAAGTAGTAGCAGTTTACATTGGCATAAAACTTTAGGTTTGCAAGTGCTTTTGCGATTTTATCTCTTTTGAATCTCACAATAATCCTGTGAGACAGATGCTATTATTGTTCCCATGTTGCCTATAAAGAAACTAAAGCTGAAAGTAGTTAAATGACTTACTCAAGGTCACATAGAAAAGGAGCACAAGTCCGGTTTTGAATTCAGACCTTCCTGCTTCCAAGACTCTTTCTATATATACTTTGCCAATTGACTATTTAAATATCTATGCAATTATTTACCTTAACTCTCAAATGGATTTTAAGCTATTTGAGAGTAGGGATAATATATAATTATAATATATTTTGATATATATTAAAGTATATAATATACAATTGTTATTTATATTTCTTTAATAAATGTTTTATATCATTACATTTTAAAATATTATTTAATATTCCATAAATGAGACCTCAATAACACCTGTCCTATCACCTGTTATGATTCACATGGAATTATCATGCAAGTGAAGGGCAGAAACAATCAAGTATGTACAGATAGAAATATTGAAACATACCTTTGTTCAGAGTCCAGATAGTGGAGTACAGGCAGCAACCTAGCTGAATTATCCCCATATTCCCCTTGAAAGAACTCTAAAATAACGCATCAAATAATATTTTGGAGCAGGAGAGCCAACAACATTTCATGGGAGACATTATTCCAGACTCAGACAATTTAGGAGTTCAGCATGAGAGCTTTGTGACACCAAGACAGGAGCCAGCTCAGAGCATGGCAGCACCACCAGAGTAGGCTTTCAAGGATCTTGTGAGCAGCTGTAGCTTCTGGAGTTCTCAGCATAGAAACAGAAGCGGGGTCAGACAACTGGTCAGAAAGAAATTAAAGAGGATCCTTTGCTGACACTGAATACTTCTGATGCTGATTGGCAACCATACCGCCAAAGAGAAGTTCTGGGTTGCAGTTCCAGGATACAGAGGAACACGAGCTCTTGTGACTACAAGAGAGCAAGGGTCCTTGTCATAGCCCCAGAGCCAAGAGGATTACTAACCTTTGGGATTTAAGGGAAACATGTACCTTTTCTGGGTAAAGACCAGAACAAAGCCCAGGAAAGCAGTGCCTACAACTCTCCCAAGAACAAACCATCTTGAAAGCACAAAAACTGTCTAGCCCAATAATTAGCTCTAAAAACAGCAGGATGAAAAAGTCAGAGGCTTGGGACAGTGTCTCCACATCACCAAGTGAGCAAGGCTTAACTTTAACATATGGTTCAAAATCAAGAAATGGGATGGAAAAATGAGAAAAAAAAACACTTGACCACAAAAATCTACTATGATGACAATGAAGACCAAGACAGATACTCAGAAGATAGTCATGTGAAAACAGCTACAAGCAAAACCTTAAAGAGAAACGCTAATTGGACACACATCCAACATGAAACCCTACCATGGTTAAAGAGATGAGTGGTAGGATAAAATGTAGAAAATAAAATGAGTAATGAAAGAAACTTATGAAAAAATAATTAGCTTGATAAAAGACACCAAAAAATTGCTTACAAAAAAGAACTCCTTAAAAAACAGAATTTACCAAATGAAAAAAATGTACAAAAACTCACTGAAGAAAGTCATTCCTTAAAACTTAGAATTAAGCAAATGAAAATTAATTACTTTATGACATATCAAGAAACAGCAAAACAAATGCAAAGGAATGAAAAAATAAAAGAAAATATGAAAAAATCTCATCAGGAAAACACTTGACCTGGAAAACAAATTGACAAACAGAAGAAAAAGGGATGGGGGAAATATACAGTAATCATAACTGCGAATGTGAATGGAATGAATTCACCCATAAAATGGAAGCAGATAGAATGGATTAAAAACCAGAATCCAACAATATTTTGTTTATGAGACACATTTGAAAAAGAAAGACACACAGAGAGTTAAAATAAAAGGATGGAGGAGAACCTACTACCTTTCATTCCATTGCAGTTAAAAACAAGCAGGGATAACATCATCAATGATCCCATACAAAGAAAAAGTAGAGCAAATTAAAACAGATAATCAGAGAAATGACATTTTACTTTAAAAAAGTGCCATCTGTCCATCCATCCATCTGTCTGTTTGTTTTTCTGGTAGATCATTATGTACAGTAACAGTAATATTTAATGTTGGCCAATTGTAAAATAGTTGACTACTCTTGTTTATGTATATGCATATATATATATACATATAGTTAGGCATACATATATATTCTCTGATAAAGGCTTCATTTGTCAAATTTATAGGAAATTGAGTCAAATTTATAAAAATAAGTGTCATTCCCCAATTAATAAATGGTTAAAGATTATAAACAGGCAGTTTTCAAAAATATCAAATCTAACAGTGGTATATGGGGAAAAAAATTCTCTAAATCACTATACATTAGAGAAATATAAATTAGAATGAGGTATCACTTCATACTTACCAGAAATGACAAATGTTAGAGGGAATGAGGGAAAATAGATACAATAATAAACTCTTGACTTAGTTGTAAACTTATCTGACCATTCTGGAGAACAATTTGGAATTATTCCACAAGGGCTATAAAACTGCACATATACCCTTTGACTCAGGTCTATATTCCAAAAAAATCAAAGAGAAAAAGAAAAGGACCTATATGTGCAAAAAATATTTATAGCGATGGTAAAGATTTGGAAATTTCTGGATCCTCATCAATTTTAGAAATGTCTAAACAAGTTGTGGCATATGATTTTGATGGAGTACTTTTGTGCTATAAGAAATAAAGAGGGTAGTGGTTTCAAGGAAAACCTTTTTGAATATATGCAAAATGAGGGGAGAAAAAGTGGTAAAATATTGTGCACAGTAAGAGTAATATTGTGATGATGATCAACTGTAAAAGACATGGCTATTCTTATCAATACAATGATTCAAAACTATCCATTCCAAAGCACTCATGACGAAAAAAAAAATCCTATCCACATCCAGAGAGAGAACTGATGAACTCCACACACTGAAGCATAATTTTCTCACTTCTTTGCCTTTTTTGTGATATGTCTAATAAAGAAATATGTTTCACATCATTTCACATGTATAACTGACATCATTTTGCTTGCCTTCTAAGTAGCAGGAGGAAAGGTGGGAAAAAAGGAGAGAATTTGAAACTCAAAATTTGAAAAGAAAGAATATTAAAATAATCAATTTCTTTTTTAAAAGAAATACTTAAACAGCTATACTTCAGAAGACTGCTCTGAGATGAAAAGAACCTCCAGACACTTTAGGTCACACTGACAACATCCTTCCCCTATAGGTAAAAAAACATTTTTCCCTCTCTTACACAACATATATCTTCATTTCTATTTTATTAAACATATGAAAGTATTGAACTCTGTTTCTATTCTACTCAATAAAGTTAGATCAAAAATAGTTTTATCCATTTCTAAAACTCTGCAAAGTTACAAAAGGTTAGAAAACCACTTATTTAAATATTTTGGTTGCAAGACTCCATCCACAGGAATGGGATCCAAAATATGGAGGGAAGGGGTAATCAGATTGAAAGTAGTTATAGTAAGGAGGGAGGGGAGAAAGAATTTGAAATTCACAATTTTATGGAAATCAACATCGAAAACTAACAATAAATAAACATTAAAAAAAGAAAAAAATACTTTGAAATTCCATAGGTCAATACCACACTCTGTGCTCACACACACACACACACACACACACACACACACACACAATTTGGTTCACATATTTTGCCTGAGCAAGGGAACGAAAATCTTCTAAATGCCTTATGGTTTCTATAAATATAAAGTTATACTATTTGATTTGTGAAATACTTATGTAATCATATTTTAGAGATGAACCAATTTGGTATTTCAAGAAATAGTGAGCTTGAAATAACACATTATCTTCATGATGTTCTTTTCTTCTCAATGCATCCAGCTCAAAAATGTAGACTGATTCAAGCCACTGCTCTGTACCTATAGTATACACAACTGCTCAACAAAATGTAAAAATGACAATTTGAGGAAAAGAATCTCGACAATCAGAAGAGGAGTAAGCTCTCCATCATTTGATGTTTTCAGGCAAAGGTCATTATCCACTTTCCCAAAACGTTGTTGAGAACATTTATTTTGAGAGGCAGCATGTTGTAGCTATTTTGGTTCTGACAATATTTGGTGTGAAGTCAGACCTGATTTTTTTCCTGTCTTTCACCAAGGAGAATAAAAGCTCCACATTAGTGGGAATACATGTAAATAATAGAATGGTTGGATGATATTATCTTCAAACAAGAAGGAAAGCATACAATAGGCTCTCATTGTATAACTAATACACAGTCATGCACAGTTTGAGCCTTAATATTTACTTAGTGATGAAGGTATTGAGATCCAGGACACTTGAGATGGGAAGAGAAGGAAAGAAGTAAAACCAGGTGTGTTTGTGCATTTATAGAGATCCAAAGAGAGGGAGGAGTAAAAGACTTTGGAGAATCTTAATGAAAATCCTCAAGAATACATACCTATTGAATATGATTTAGTTGGATTTGATTGTGTTGATTTTTTTTCCACTCTGGATTTTCCCCAATTTTAATTTTGCTGAGTGTTAACAGGAGACCACAGTGCAAAACCAGACCCTATTTTGAAACCAAAATAGAACAAAGCATATAAATAGCATATAAATAGGGAAGTATAATCAATATGTGCGTGAAAGAAAAGAGGGGAGAAAAGAATGGGGGAAGGGAACGAAGAACTTCAATTGAAAACTAAAGACTCAATGTGTTATAGTTGATCAGTATGTTTCCAGATTTTACTGAAGGACAGTTAAGAGTTGGGTAACTCTGCTCAGTTTAGTGAATTAAAGTGAAGGGGCTTATGGTTATTGTCATACATGGGGCAGCACCAGATTTTATCCCCATCCTTTAAAAAAGAAAAATATTTAACCATTGAGACAAATATACACACACAACATGTGCATATATGCATGTGCATGCATATAGATAAATATGTACAGATACATGTATCCCTATATTACATACACACATACACATACACACGTATATGTATATGCACGTATGTGTGTATGTATATATGTGTGTTTGTATATGTGTATCTACATATATACATGTATATATACATATATATACATATGTATATATGTATGTATATATACATATTAATATGCCTAGAGAGACAAAGAGAGAGAGAGAGGGGGCAAGCAAGCATTGGTTAATTTTCTGGTAATAAACCTCTTTGTATTTAGCTAAGCTAATCCTTGGATGGTAAATGCAGTCTTTCTAGTCTTGTAGAATTTGCTAGAACCTGCATACCATTAACAGAACCTCTAGAATATGGTAACCTTCCTGTTCCCTAATCTCCCAAGTAGAAGAAGAGAGAGATGTATGATCACACAAGCATCTCCTGTCACTTAGGTGATAGAAGAGAGCACTGTTTTCTCAAGTCTACATCTTAGTCTCCTGGCTTCAGGGGGGAAATGGATAACACAATGATTTGTGTAAACAAGATGCACTGAAAATGAGGACTTATGTAGGAGAAGTAATTAGGAAGGATATGAAGAGAGAGGTATGACCAGGAAAAAAGCAAAAAAGAAGAGATTAAGTGATATAGTGATATAATGGGAGCAGAGGATGATGGATAAACAACTTGTATGGTCATTTGGTATCTGTGTAATGTCTGAAGAATTACAGGTCCCAACAATTTGGTGAGCTTCTCATGGTGAAATTGTTGGAAGATAACATAAATGTCATAGGATGGGCAAAGAAGAACAGGTTGTGTCCAATTTTTTGGAGAGAACAGTCTCATCAGTGTGATCAAAGATATTTTGGCATATTTGGAATACATTAAAATCTTTATCCTTTGCATTCAATGAAGACATAACCTATATCCCATTAAATTCATGTTCTCTGTTAACTTTAAAATACGTTGTTTCAATAAATTTATTTTATTCCCATTTAGGGGTGAGGACTAACCTCAATTGATGTTATCAAGAGATTTAATCACAGATGAGCAGCTGTTGATTTGGTAACAACTTGCAAACATATGGTAATTCCTTTACAACCTTGCAGAGTTTGGATTTGCTTCTCAAGGCAGAGAAATTTTTTCTCTCTTCCTTCTCCTTCCCATAGCCCTCCCCTTACCACTTATAGTAAGTAGAACTACTCACATAGAGGGCAACATCCTAACCAAGAGTTGTAATGTCAGTTCAAGAGCACTTGAGGCACAATGAGGAGAGTAGAGAACCCTTATAGCTAAGTCAGAAGCAGCTTGTTGTAGCATGAACTCTAGTAAGAAAGAAAAGATATAGCTAAGGTCCAAAGAGAGCTAGTTGAATCAATAAAAATTCAAGGTTCATAAAGGACTAGACATTAGAAACTCAGCTAAGCCATGGACTTAGTAGTTACTATGCCCAAAGGGATATTGTGAGATCTTTACTAAGAGTGAAATGACTGAAGTTTGGTAGCACCAGAGGAGTGAGTAGTTTTGGCCACAAGTATTTCCTCACTGTCATTGCACTCTTCTTTGTGCCCATTCTTCCATGGATGCCATGTGCTTTAGTGTGATACTAAACTCCATGTTTATGGGGTGAGGGGGAATGTTTTGTACCTACTGTTCTTACTACGACAACTTAGTCAATGCCTTTTCCAAGACATAATAGCATATACCAGCTCACTATTAGTGTTAATAATATTTATTAAGAAATGTAATAATATTAACAAGCATACCACTTGGGATTTGTAAACAATTTTAAAAGCAGATGCTCAAATAGTACCTTATGAACTCTGAAGAAGTTACTGCAATGGGAAAAAGACTGCAAATGTCTGAGTACAAAATTAGGTGTCCAGTGTAGATGGGGTGCTACAGTAGAATCTCAGGCTTGATATCTGCTAACTGTAATCTATATGAACACTCTAATGTAAATAAAATCCTATTACATGACATGCAATTCATAGCAACTGATTCTCTGAAAGAACATCAAGACATGCATTGAAATGTCAGCTCTTCTTCAACTATGTAAGTTGTAGGCTTTTGCTTTTACATTTAAATGAGGGACTTACCTAGGTGTTCTCTAGGAAACTTTCTGCTCTCTAAGTTTATCACATGACAGCAAAAACAAAAGACTTTAAAAATTGATCTTATGATTTGGTATGGTTCTTTGGAGTATCCAAAACCACAATTAAATATAAAATATTAAAATTCAGTATTCTTGAAATTAAAAGAGTTGTTCTCTTTTAAACTACTATGTTGATATCCTCAAGGGTGACTACATTCTTGGATTTTAAAATGATAGACTTTAACCACTTTGGAAGTTATGTTTTTCTCTATTCCCTATTCTCCTTTAATTTTATATTCATTGATATGTTTCTGTAGCCTCTTAACCTAGTCTCAATGTGGAGTGTGGGTAAATGGCCCCAGGAGTCAGTAGTATTCCCATTCCTTAAATTAGCTGATTATGGGCTAACGTAGATGTCATTCTCTCTGAGGTATGGAAGCTCTCTCTATAAAATGACCAGTCTCTACAGACCAATTAAGAAAAAAGAATGCTGAACTGGCTTCCTACAGGTAAAGCTCTCAAAACACACAGCAACTGTCAACCTGAATACCTCTAAGCAATTTTTGTGAGAGAATTTTCTGAAAGGTTGAGCTTATGGGTTTGAGTACAGCTGTGCAAAATGTTTTGCAGAGCCAGCAAAATGAGTGAGGTGTATGTATGTATGTGTGTGTGTGTGTGTGTGTGTGTGTGTGTGTGTGTGTTTGCCAGTTTCCTGAAACAGAAATAGTAGTTCTCAACTTTCACAAATGAGGCCTTGTGGAGCTGTATGGGCTGCTCTCCCTGCTAAAAGCTGTCCTTTACTAGAAAAGAGCATCAGCTTTGAACTGGGGCTACCCAGTAACTGCTACCACTAAGTAGGCTGCTTAAATAGAAAAGGGCAAATCCAATTTTCTTGAACAGTTCCTGACCAAACTTGTACATTTCTGCCACTCCCAGTTCTTTTATCTTCTTCTCAGGCAAGCTCCTAAGCAGGCTTTTCTGTGTAATGGTATCTGAAATGCTGTCACTGCTCATTGATCTCACTGCTTATAAAGGTGTGGTAGGTATCACTAAAGAAGCAAACTGAGGAGGAGTTTAACTGAAAGTAAACTTCAAAAACAGCATGAACTATCTGACTAGTCTAAGCAAGTAGTTTCTATCAGGACCAAAACAAATGGAAAAAATAACGTGCTCATTTTGTAAGGGCAAGGCTTGTATTTATCAGAAGAAGCCATTAAGGTTTTAAAAAGGAGGCAATGACATTCACTTGTAGCTCCTTATCTGTGAAGAGATAGATGGGAAATATAGTCCTTTGTTTTCTGTCTGGAAGAAGAGAATGAAGCATCATGTTACAAGAAGCCCATAGAACTGTGAAGCCTAGGAGCAAATCCATGCCACAACAGTGGCTAGCCAATTTCAAGAGAAGGATGTTGCTGCCTCAATAGGAAATAATTATGAACATTTGGAGCCTAATCTGGTTAAGTGACCCACATTAGCAGTAATCTATCTAGAAAGAATTTGCTGCCACATGAAACCTAGTGAAGTTATCCTATCTCCCTGTCCTTGACTTCCCACTGCCTGGAGAACTGATAGACATTAGGAATTTCATTCTTTTTTGTTTGTTTGTTTCTTCAGTTTCATTTTCTCTCTATACTTTCATGACTGGTTTTGCCTCCAAATAAGATGAATTTTATTGTTTTCTGAAAAAGTATTTGATATAAATGGTTGAACCAAGGAATAGGGAAGAAAGAGGAACCCCTAGACCAATTACTCAGGATTTAACTCAAAGCCTATATTTCCTTACCCCTCCCAGTGATGGAATCCTAATAAAGATGGCCTCAGCCCCAATATTCTTTATATTCCTTATAGGCCCTACTGAACAGCAACCTCACTGCCCCTACCTAGTCACTCACCCTCCACACACATGCACTCCATCTCCTAACCTCTTCATGTAGGCCTCCCTGCTCACTTGACCAAGTGTGTCCATGAAGTTATATTTCTCACAGAACAGAAGGCATGTCCATGTGATGGAATCCCAATCACTACCTAAAGGTAGCTACTGTCCCCAGACCCATTCCTCATATTTCTCACAGAAACAGCAGGTGTGTCCATGTGCCCAACCACAATCACATCCTTCTAGTCTCACACAGGACCAAAATAATCCATCAATCAGAAAGCAGCACCACCAGGATGCTGAAGCAGGATATTGACCACAGAACAATAGAAAGGACTTTCCCTAAGTAGACACCTGCACAGAAATAGTAACTGACAGAGTGAACTTACAATGTAGAGAGACTTATTATCATATAATTACCATACACACATACCTTCCCAAGTGGGTTTTTCTGTCTGCATGGTGAGTAATCACATGTGCAGTTCCATTGTGACAGGGACCTCTCCTCTATTACCTAATCCCTTAACAAACCCCTCCTACCTTTTTAATATTCATCATTTCTGTTCTGTAATTACATCTTTACCCTATAAAAATCTATCTTGCTTTCTCTGAAGTTGCTGGTTCCTCTTGAAACTTAGCCTGCTTCATGAGATGCATCAATCTCAATAAATGCCTATATTTGAATTAGATGTGATCTGACTGTAAATTCTTTAAGGAGGCTCCATCACAACACATCATGAAACCACAACAGTTTTTGGAGTCCCTGGGTAGTCAGAGTCTAAATCTCAATACCACCTCAGAGAGGAACTTTATATTCATTTACTAATTCATTTCTTCACTCAACAAGTACTTAGGATGTATCCGCTATGATCTGAGACCAGAGTACGACTCTGAAGAAGAGTGACTTGCTTAAGAAAGACAAACTGCCTTGTCCTTGAGGTATATGAAAGGTGACAGGCCAGCTTAAATATTTGTGCAGCTTATTCCACAAACAGTAAAGAGTGTTTAGATTAGTCATGCTGTTATTTTGATTCTGTAGCTATACATAGTTATAATTTTCTGGACTAAAAAAATATTTTAAAATTTTATTTATTTATTTCAAGTTTTCAACATTCATTTCCGCAAAAATTTAAGTTCTGAATTTTCTCTCTATCTTTCCTTCCTCCTCAAAAAGTACCATGTATTCTGATTACCCTTTCCACCAATGTGATCTCCCTTCTAAAACCACTCCATTCTCTAATCCCCATCTTCTCTCTTGTCCTGTAGGGCAAGATAAATTTCTATACTCCATCATCTGTATTTCTTATTTACCAGTTGTACACAAAACATTTCTCAACATTAGTTCCTAAAACTTTGAGTTCCAACTTATCTTCCTTCCTCTCTTCCCACCCATCTCCACTGAGAAGTCAAGCAATTCAATACAGGTCACATATGTGTAGTTTTGCAAATTACTCCCATAATAGTCATGTTGTGTAAGATTAACTATATGTCCCTCCTTCCTATTCTGCCCATCATTTATTCTATTCTCTCTTTTGCCCTTTACCCTTTCTGAGAGTGTTTACTTAAAATTGCTCCCTCCTTCCATTTGTCCTCCCTTCCATCATCCCCCAGAATCTCCTTATCCCTTTCTCCCCTGCTTTCCTGTAGTGTAAGATGGATTGTTATACCAAATTGAGTGTGCATGTTATTACTTCCTTCAGCCAAATGTGAGGACAGTAAGTTTCATTTTTTCCTTCCCACCTCCCCCCCCTTTTCCCTCCATTGGAAAAGCTTTTTCTAGCCTCTTCTATGAGAGACAATTTGCTCCATTCCATTTCTCCCTTTCTACTCCTAATATATTCCCCTCACCCCTTAATTTTATTTTTTTAGATATGATCTCTTTTTATTCACCTCCCCTGTGCTCCCAGTCTCTCTCTCTCTCTCTCTCTCTCTCTCTCTCTCTCTCTCTCTCTCTCCCCCTCTCTCTCTCAGGATGTCTGTGTTTGTCTGTCTGTATGTGTGTGTGTGTGTGTGTGTGTGTATAATGCTTCCAACTATCCAGATCAGATACTGAGAAAAGTTTCAGGAGTTACAAATATTATCTTTTCATGTGGGAATGTAAACAGTTCAACTTTAGTACATCCCTTATGATTTCTCTTTCCTATTTACATTTCCATGCTTCTCTTGATTCTTGTGTTTGAAAATCAAATTTTCTTTTCAGCTCTGGTCTTTTCATCAAGAATACTTGGAAGTCCTTTATTTTATTGAATGACCATTTTTTTCCCTGAAGTTTCTACTCAATTTCACTGGGTAGGTGATTCTTGGTTTTACTTCTACTTTCTTTGACTTCTGGAATATCATATTCCGAGCCTTTCAATTCCTTAACGTAGAAACTGCTAGATCTTGTGTTATCCTGATTGTATTTCCACAGTACTCAAATTGTTTCTTTATAGCTGCTTGCAATATTTTCTCCTTGAACTGGGAACTCTGGAATTCAGTTACAGTATTCCTAGGAGTTTCTCTTTTTGAGTCTCAGGAGTTGATCAGTGGATCCTTTCAACATTCATTTTACCCTCTGGTTCTGGAATATGAGGGTAATTTTCCTTGATAATTTCATGAAAGATGATGCCTAGGCTCTTTTTTGAGCTTTCAGGTAGTTTCATAATTTTTAAATTGTCTTGTCTGGATCTATTCTCCAGGTCAGTTGTTTTTCCAATGAGATATTTCACATTTTCTTACATTTTTTCATTCTTTTGGTTTTGTTTTGTAATTTCTTGGTTTCTCATAAAGTCATTAGCTTCCATCTGTTCCATTCTAATTTTTTAAGAACTATTTTCTTCAGTGAGCTTTTTTACCTCCTTTTCCATTTGGCTAATTCTGCTTTTTAAAGTATTCTTCTCCTCATTGGCTTTTTGCACCTCGTTTGACAATTGAGTTAGCCTATTTTTAAAGGTGTTATTTTCTTCAGCACTTTTTTCGGTCTCCTTAAGCAAGCTGTTGACTTGCTTTTCATAATTTTCTTGCATCACTTTCATTTCTCTCCCAATTTTTCCTCCACCTCTCCTACTTGATTTTCAAAATCCTTTTTGAGCTCTTCCATGGCCTGGTACAATTGCATATTTATTTTGGAAGCTTTGGATGCAGAAGCCTTGACTTTTATGTCTTCACCTGATGCTAAATATTATTCTTCCTCATCTGAAAGGATGGGAGAGAATACCTGCTCCACAAGAAAGTAACCTTCTATAATTTTATTTTTTCCCTCTTTTTTAAACATTTTCCCAACCAGCTGCTTGACTTTTGGGTCCTTTGTCAAGAGGAGTGTATACTCTGGAGACCTTTCACTTCCTCCAAGGTGGCCCAATAAAGGGAGAGGACTTACTCCTCAGAGGCCTCCAGCTCCTCCATGACCCAGGACTGTGCTCAGGGCTGAGATTCAGATCAGTTCCTCAATTCCTCCAGGTATTTTAGTCAGGGCCTCCAACAATGGATGCTGGCTACTGCCTTCTGTGTCAACCTCTCTTACCACGGCCTCTGCCTGCTACTGCTGTGGCCACCACCATCACTGGGACCAGGGGTGGGGGAGGACTCTGCCCCCTTGCAAAGAGAGGAAATAGTTCTCTCACTCACTTTTGAAATGTCTTTGTTGCTTGTGCATTGGGGGATCAGCAAACTTCCACTGCTGCTGGGGATTCTGCCCCCGAGTCCTACTCCTGCCTTGCTCCTTCTGGCCCCATGCATCCAAGGCTGGGATATGCTCCATTCCAACTCCAGTGTGATAGACCTTTCTCATGGGTCTTTTGGGTCACTCTGGTCTGGAAATCTCCACTTCTTCGTTCTGTGGCTTCTGTTGCTCTAAAATTTGCTGACAGTCTTTCTTCACATGTATTTTATGGGCTGTGGGGGAATAGTTAGAGCATGTGCATAATTCTACTCCTCCGTCTTAGCTCCACCCCAGAAATATTTTTTAAAAGGCTTAATTCTCACGAATACTAGCCAGCTTGGATTCTAATCCTGGCTCAGTCATTAAAATATCTATGTGACGTTGTGCAAATAAGTTCCCTCCTCAGAATGTCTATTTTTTATCTGTAAAATGATGGGATTGGATTAGATTATCTCTCAAGTCCTTTATACCTCTAAATTCTAAAACCTGATAACTTTGTATTTTAACATTACCCGGAGTTTCCTACTACCTAAAAGCATAATACTCTATTCATAGTCAAATGGTATATACCTTTATTTGTCATGAAATTTTAAAAAACAATGATTATGGTAATTTCCATTTGAATATAAGGAAAGGTATAAATCCTTTACACTTTAAAGTGGTCTTCACAAGTTTTAAAATCAGTTGGCCAAGACATTACCTTATGAAATAATGGAAAAACACAGTAAATTAATTCGTCTCTGACACTGCAGTCTCTTGGTCTGTAGAATGATTAAAGAGTCTATCATTTTTTTGTTCCCAGTTCAGAGCTCTCTTTCATGCCCTCAAAATTTCTAAAGATACCTTAACTTACTTCAGAAGCACTGCTACCTTATAATGCATGTTTCATTTTAATAATATGATTTGGATGTGTGTCGGGAGTTACAAACTATCCTTATTTTTTTCTCATGCCCTTGTAAATGTCTCAACCTACATCCAATTTTTGATCCCAAAATAATTTTGTCCATCCACGTACACATTTAAATGAAGGCACAGATGAAGGACAAAAGGATGCAGATCCCTAGAAATGGCACAGTCAAATAAGCTGTTAAAAATTAGGACAGCATGATAGGCAGGGAACAATTAGGACACTGCAATTCTGAGATAGGAAAAAGAAGCAAAGGGCAAAAGATAACATAAAATGACAGGTAAAGAATGAGCTGGGCTGTTATAATATAAAAAGGAAGATGGAGTAGTAGGATAGGAAGGAAAAATCAGATGAACATCTGCTGAATCAGACAAAAGTGTCAGCAGCCCAAAGTGAACTGCAAGACTAAACTGGGAAAGAGGTAGCTCAAGGAACTTATATATTTTGACACTGAAAATGTAGAGAGATTTTTTAGATATTTAAGATCTCTCTGTTTTACTTATTTAATTTTCTTCTTTTTGTGCATAGCTATAGAATGATATTCAAGGTACAAATAATTTAAATAATTTTTTTAAGAAATCTGTTATATATGGTCTACTTTAATTATCGAGACCAAAAGATAATTGATATTCATTTCATTTCTGATCTACTATATAAATAGTATAATTCATCTGGTAAATGTACACTAAAAAAAGAAGACTGGCTGATCATAAGGCAAGAGTAATGGATAACAGGAAGATAAAAGGAATGCTTCTGATATTAAGAGAAAATGAGGAAGGTGGATCACCTGGGAGAACTTGGACAGTACTTAGGCTAAATCATGGGAGAATTGAATAAGCATTGCATATGATGGGTAGGCATGGAAGGATATGTAATGACTTGCATCATTGATAGGAACATTTAAATGAATGAGATTATACCTCCTTTTGAGAAACTTTGGACTATATATTCTCTCTACATAAAATGTGAGCCCACATGACTTATTGCCCAACTTCCTATAATTGTCCCCTAAAATTTTATTTGTTTCCACTTTCTCCTTTCTCTAATTCACTCTCCACCAGTTACCAACATAATCTTCATAAATCACAGGTCTGACTATGTAATTTTTCTTTTCAAAATGTTCAGAGGCTCATCATTGACTCTCACTGATCTTTCCATCTCTGTTTTCTACTACTTTCTTTCAAGACTGTATCAAAGAAAAAAGGATATTACTGTCTATTCCCCAGACTTGACCTTCCATCTCTCCACTCTGCATACTTGTACCAGGATAGAAGGATAGAATAAGCTCTACAGATACACTAATATAACAGGAGAATAGAGAAAGGAACTCAAATGGTATATATAAGAAATTTTCTCTCTTGGGAAGGACATGATTTTTTATAAAGGAACATACAGAATATGTATTCTAAGTAGGAGAAAAATAACTAAGAGTAGTAGAGAAGGGTGTGGAAAGAAGAGAGACAGTTAAAACAAGCTACTGTAATAAAGACACAAAAATATACTGTAAACTGAGGTTGTGGTTGTGGGGAAGTCAAATTTTGAACTTAAATTTGGGAGGGGGAGTATTTTCCATGGGGAGCAAATAAAGGGAAAAAACGAGGAGAAAATAAAAAAAATTAAAAGCAAAAAGGAGAAATTAATAATTTAGGTAAATTCAAAGGTCTAGAAATAGAGTAGGTGAGTAGTAAGGTAGCTTGTGTGGGTATAGACAAATAAACGTAAACAAAATGGGTAAATGTGCTGACTTTAAAAGGGAAAAGGATATAAATCAATACAAAATGCATAAATGGAGGAAAACACAAATGTAATATATTGTACCTAAAATATGAATGGACAAAAAAGTACAATAAAAAGAAACAGAATAGGAGAATGGATAAGAATGTAAAACTCAACAATTTTTCACATGTAAGAGATACATCTAAAACCAGGACATAGACAGAATGAAAATGAGAGATAGAAGTGAAATTTATTATATGTCAGGTAATGTGAATAAAAATGAATTACATGTTTTCAGGCAAAGCATTTTTTTAATGAAATAGGTCTAGAGAGGTAAATACTATGTTTAAAAGTACTGCAACAATGAAGTAATATAATTATTAAACTTCTATGCCCCTAATAACATAGCATGTTAATTTGCAACAGAGGAGAACATTAATCCACTTACTTTGGAGCTAGCTTCCTAGATTCCAGCTTTTTGCTGATTTCTTAAAGGGACTTACTTAGTTCACAATATCTACTAGGCGGCTAAATCACCTCATGGACTGTAGAACATAATTCAGAATAGTATAATTGTGTACAAAAATAAGCAAGGCAAAGTAAAAGAAAACTCCTTTAATAAAGATACAAAGAATGCCACCTGCCTATTTTTATGTCCATTACCCTTAGGCTTTGCCCTTCCCTTCCTACTTCATTACTCAGAGCACAGTAATTAATCAATAATACAATTATTTGTTGAAAGGGTGTGTCAAATAATTGTGGTCTATATTTCTTATCATCCCAATGATTTCCCTTCTCTTTTCATCACTCCTCAATCTAGCATGTAATGTCCTTGAACGAAAGGACTCTCTCTTTATATATTTAAATCTATAGTGTTTAGGAGATGCTGGGTACAAAGGAAGTGTTTATTTATTTCACTCATTAATTAAAAAAATATCTATGTCATAAGTAAAGAACCAAATAATTAATGGAAACAGTAATGTCTTTCTTTCAAAAATGTTTTTATTCTTTTATTTATTTATTCATTTATTTTTTTCTCTTTAATAAATTTATTTAACTTTTTACATTCATTTTCACAAGATTTTGGGTTCCAAAATTTTCTCCCCGTTTGTCCCCTCCCCGATACACTGGACATTCTAATTACCCATATCACCAATCTGCCCTCCCTTCTATCATCCCTCC
>CM053772.1:199638243-199674555 GCA_028658325.1 Potorous gilbertii
CCATAATTTATTAAGCCTTTCCCCAATTGATGGGCATCTCCTTGATTTCCAGTTCTTAGCTACCACAAAGAGTACTGCTATAAATATTTTTGTACATGTGGGTCCCTTTCCCATTTTTAGAGTCTCTTGGGGATACAGTCCTAGTAGTGATATTGCTGGGTCAAAGGGTATGCACATTTTTGTAGCCCTTTGGGCATAGTTCCAAACCGTTCTCCAGAATGGTTGGATGATCTCACAGCTCTACCAAAAATGAGTTAGTGTTCCAACTCTCCCACATCCTCTCCAGCATTTATCATTTTCTTGTTCTGACATGTTAGCCAATCTTAGAGGTGTGATGTGGTACCTCAGAGTTGTTTTGATTTACATCTCTCTAATCAGTAGTGATTTAGAATGCTTTTTTCATATGATTATAGATATCCTTAATTTTCTTCCCCTGAAAATTGCCTGTTCATATCCTTTGACCATTTATCAATTGGGGAATGACTTGTATGGTTATATATTTGAGTCAGTTCTCTATATATTCTAGAAATGAGGCCTTTATCCCCAAACTTAGCTGTAAAAATTTTTTCCCAATTTACTACATCCCTCTGAATTTTGGATGCATTGAGTTTGGTTGTGCAAAAACTTTTTAGTTTAATGTAATCAAAATTATCCATCTTGCATTTCAAAATGCTTTCTATCATTTCTTTAGAAAAACGTTCTTCTCCTCTCCATAAATCTGATAAATACACTATTCCTTGAACAGGTACTTTTCAAAAGAAGAAATCAAAACTATAGACATATGAGAAATGATCAATTGTTGTTGATTAGAACAGTGCAAATTAAAACAATTCTGAATTCTCACCTCATACCTATCAGATTGGCTAACATAACAGAAAAGGAAAATGGGAAATGTTGAAGGAGATGTAGAAAAAATAAGGACACTAATTAATATCGGTGGCATTGTGAACTGATCCTACCATTCTGGAGAACAATTTGGAACTATGCAGAAAGAGTTATGAAACTGAACATATCCTTCCACCAAGTAACAGCACTACTAGTTTTGTATCCTAAAGAGATAAAAAGCAAAAGGAATAATTGTTCCAAAAATATTTATTACAATTCTTTTTGTCGTGACAAAGAATTGTTAATGGAGAAGGTGACCCTTAAGGGGGAAATGGATGAACAAGGTGTAGTATACGATTGTGATGGAATACTATTACACTATAAGAAATTATGAGCAGTATGGTTGCAGGAAAAAAAAAAGACCTGGGAAGACTTATAGGAACTGATGTGAAATTAAGGGAGCAGAACCAGGAGAGCATTGTACACAGTAACAGCAATATCACATGATGATCAATTACAAATGACTTAGCTACTCTGATAAATACAGTGATCCAAGACAATTCCAAAGGATGATTAATGAAAAATGCTACCCACCTCCAAGTAAAGAACTGGTAGAATCTGAATGAAAATTGAGGCATACTTTTTAAACTATACTTTTCTTATTTGGTTGTTTTATCCTGTGTTTTCTTTTATAAGATGACTTGGATGGGATTATGTTTTGCTTTACTTCATATCTACAATCTTCATCAATTTGCTTGCCTTCTCAAGGAGGAGTGGAAGGTATGGAGTCAGGAAGAGAATTTGGAACTCAATATTTTGTAAGATGGATATTATCGTTTACATGTGTTTGAGAAATATTTTATGAAATAAAATGTAATAGAAAAAAGTCTTACATCTAAGACATACCAAGAATTTTCACTCACTTAATTGATGAGTATTTTATAATTCCTATTTTAGACCTTTTGCTAGGCTTTGGTGATACAAAGGCATAAACGAAACAGTCAAGGAAATTACATTCTATAAGGAGACAACAGTCACATATATAAGTATATAAAAAGCATATACAAAATCAAAACAAGGTAATTGTATTGCAAGAGTAGCAGCTTTGGGAGTCAAGTTAAGGAACTGAAAAGTATGTATGAAAATTAGAGTAATCCTCCAATGGATGTTTTCAAAGAATATGAACTTTTTCTTTTCAAAAAACAGCTGCAACTATTAATGACTATATCAAGAAATGCACTAAACCACCAATCTGAAGAGAAATAAAACTTGAAACAATTTTGAGGTTTCAATTCATAGTCTGAAGGTTGTCAAAGACGATTTCTAAAACTTGAAATAATTAATGTTGAAGGAACTTCACAAGCCTGGAAAATTAACAAAACTTCTGGGGCAGAGAATTGGTCAAGAAGTGATTCGAATAGTGCTCCAAGAAATAGAAATGTTTATGGGGGTCAAAGGCCGTGAGATGTTTCTTTCAGTCTTCATGCAGTCATGCATAGATTGTATTTTGGAAACTGAAAACTTTTCAGAGACCCTAAAATTCTCCCTAAAACAAAAATTGATCTTTTAGCACAGATATTCCCATATAACTATGAGTAAAAAAAACAAAAACAAAAACAAAAAAATCTAGTCAACAAAAATGCCAAGAGAGTAACAGAGAAGTACATGGTGCCATAAATAGAGTGAAGTATGTTGCCAATGACAGCTCATGGGCAAGAAATTGTATCAAAGATAACATCCCAAAAGTATATGAACCAAAAAAAATTTTAGTCAGTCATATAATAATAAGAGATGACAGATAGCCCCAGTGAGACCTTAATATTCCAGAAAATTACTGTAAACATAAAATTTATTGTTTCCCCTATGACACATTTATGGAAGTACAAAAAAAGGGAGTCCCAAAGAGTGAGAAGACCTAGACAGGATTTGATTTTCATCATGAAAGGGAATATTCCAATAATTTAACTCACATCTATTAAATAATACATATTTTTCTCAGGAGGGGTGAAATTAGTGCAGTCCAAGAATATGTTTTAAGCATAGCAGCACCCTCTAGAGATATTGGTTTTGCTTCCAGCATGCCCCTCCCCTCCAGTCAACATCCAAAAGACAAAACTTTGTGTAAATGCAGTATGACATTTGACTTTGTGTGTAACTTCCCTCTCCCCCAACTAGTACTTCCTCAGAATCTACAGCCATAAACTACCTAGAAACAAAATTATTTCCACCAAAGTCTTTGATAGTGTAAAATAGTTTATACATATGTATATGTATATATATGATATTATTAATGGAAATGATATTTAAAAAGATGCCATACTATCTGCTTTGCATCTGCATCCTGGAGACTTCCCATCTGACTTGCATCTGAAATCTCCTATATATTTTGAGAGCAAAAAGTAACACCTTAGTTTTATATTTATATCCCTAATAATTGGCATAGTACTTTGTACAACAGAAACTTTTAGTAATTTTTGAGCAGTTTCTGGAAAATAAAAAGATAAAGGGAGAAATTTATGGAAGGTCCTAAAGATCTTAAGGTATCATAGAAATCTTTTTTTTCATAAATGTACACCATAGGATGAGTATAATGTTTCTTAATGTTTGCCTTATGTATCACATAAATAAGTTTCATCAAGTCTGTGGCATAGTTCCATGGCATTTTGTTTGGACAGACATTTGTATAGAATTTTGTTTAGATAGAGTTATTTCAGATTATATATAATTTTTATGATTTCATATCAAAATCAAATGTGATTATTTAAATATAGTAACTTTAAATGAGTTTTAGTTTTGCTATTAAAATAGGAAAATTGATCAAATGTGTCATGGCAAGGTATATGAAGCTATCCCAATAATAAATGAAACATTTATTAGAATGGACAATTCTTTTTTTTAATTGTTCTTATATTTTTTAAAGAAAAGATTATAAAATACCTCCAGAATATTATTGGAAAAATAAAAAAATTCAAAACATAAAAAAGTTTATATTTGAATAAAGAAGGAAGATGAGAAAAGACATTGTTTTCATTTTATTTTTGAATTCTGACAAACAATATATGGTTATTATGTGAGATATCTGTAGTTTTCAATCCAATAATATTTAGTAGTTAATTATTTTCTTTTCAAAAATAAATATTTCCACTAAAATGATTTTAAATAAAATAAAAATTTGGCTCTAAGTACAAAAACTTAGATTAAATTACAACAATTTGTTAAAGCTGTAGTCTAATAGTCACTAAGGTTGCTGAGCTAAGAACCTTTTAGTTCAGTAAGCAAATATCACATGGAAATTAGTTTTTAGCATATTGTACCCTGATAAACAATGAAGAGAAGGGGGGGTAGAAATTATTTGGCTTATCTTCTAAAATAATTTACTGCTAATTCTTTGTGCCAGGCAAGAATTTAGTTCCAGAGACTTACATATTTCACATAAACAGTTAGTCATTCAGCAAACATTTATTAAACATTTTTTGTGTGCCAAACTCTATTAGACTTAGTGAAATGCAAATAAAAGCAAAAAAAGACATTTCTTTTTCTCCAAAAACTTACATTCCAAATTAAGTTGGTGAGAGATAACACATAGAAGGAAGCAGAAAATGCACTGATGAGGATGGAGGTATGTGCTGGTCAAGTAATTGAATCAAATCGGGGAGAAGAATAGCGAATAACCAGTCAAGGCCACAGCACAAAATGGAGGAATGGACTAATGAGAAGAGGGAACTAGAAAGGTAGAGGGAGATGCCAAGGTAAGAAGACCATGGACTTTGAGCCAAGTTCCAAGGTGAGAAGACTGATGGTTAAAGTTCTTAAGTCTTTCACATCGTTGTATTTTCTCAACAATACTTTTGTCACTAAATAAACTTTTTCTCCTGTTGCTTCCTAAATTTACTTTGAATCAATTCAAATGACTCTTCCCAAATTTCTCTAAAACCATTTCTTTTTTCTTTCTTTTATTATGGTTCAAAATATTTCATTCCATACATATGCCATAATTTGTTCAGTCATTCTCCAATTTTTTATATACCAGTGTTCTCCTTGTATTGCTGTATTGTAATAAAACATGGAATATGATAATTTCTGAAGAATTTTAAATTACTATCCACTACAGTGGAGAGGCACAGGGTGGGTGTAAATAGGCTATAGTCAATGAAGAACAGAAATAAAAGACATTATCAAGGTTTAGCATTAAAAAATTAAGATACCATTCAGCTGAGTTCACAAGGCCTGGAAAACTTATCCTTCACTGTAACAATATTTTTCCATTTTGGTTTATGGAAGATTTTGCCACGGGGAAGCCTCTGTCTGGTAAGGGGAGTTTCTCTTCCCACACTTGTTCACTTTGCTGCAAATCATCACATTGATTTATGGATTGAGTAAGAATGCATATCTGGGCCCCCCAAATAGGAAATTAAAAAGATATTTCATGTACAAATATGGATTTGGTATGAGACAAGTAGGCTGTTCTTATCCAGAAAAAAATGCTAAGCATGACGAAAACACAGTTCATCTTTAGAGAATTAGCAAGAGTCACTAACAACTTATAACATTAGCTACATTTACTTGGGAGGCTAATATTTCAGCTTCATTAAAATATATTGGTTTCTTCAAGACTGTTAATAATGCATTTTGTATTTCTTTCTGGCATTACAATGCCAAACTACTCTTGGCACTTCGCTGAAAAAATTGAATTGACTTGGACTATACCTGTTGTTTTGGGCTATTTTGTTTGATACTAAAGCTTCACCTTTGGTCAGCCATCTCACAGGCCTTATACAGGCCAGCCTGCCTTCCTATTTTTCTTCAAATATGGATAAAGTAGAAGTTCAACATAGAGGAGAACTAGAAACACAGTGTTGGACAGGAAACACTTGGTCCTTCTCTGTACTATGAACCATTACTCACTTTTTAAAGATAAGTTGGAATATTTAAGAGATTACGAGTACTATAAACTGAGTGGTCAGAGACACCAATAGAACAATAATAAATAAGTCTAGGAAGGATTTCACAACAAATTAGCCAAGAACAAAAAGAGGAAGATAGAATCCATATTCAAATAAATCAAGCTAAGCCAACGGTTTATAATAAATATTCAGAAATAGTTTTTATTACAACTTAATATATGGTGAGAAAAAGGGGGGACAATGAAAGATTAGTGAGAATGGTACAAATTTCAACCCAAGACATTTATTTTAAATTTCCTGATGCAAAAGAATGTTTTAAATGTAGTTCATGTTGTTTATGTTTAGCAGTTTTAAAATTTACATTTTCACAATGTAGCAAATAAAATAGAATTCATGAATATTAATATGCTTGACTTTGATCAGCAAGTCCTATCAGAATCTGACACTAAGTATATATACTTTGATTGCTGTGCCTGAGATACCATAGCCACCTATGTCATCATACCTAAATTTTGAATTCAAAATTTTTTTTATAGAATTTTATAGAATAATGTTCCTCATAAAAAAAGATCAAATGTTCAAACCATATTTTCATGAAGATATGAAGGGGCAAAAAATTACCAGGGACAGAACCCTTCCCAATTTTTTTATGGAGAACATTCCATGTTGATTTTTTACTGATACAATTTTGCAATCACCTAATTTCGATCAATAGGTAGGAGCTGGATTACCTTTTTGAAATTCCCTAATCATTTTAATGACACTTTTAAGAACCTCCTTTAAATATAAATGCATCATTTAAACATAAATATTCTCCAGTGACACTGTTGGACTCAAATCATAAAATGATAGTATCCAAAGATTCTAAAGAATTAAAGTTATTAGGATAGATGCAGAAAACTGGGAAAGAATTTTTGCTAATAGTGTCTGTGATAAAGGTCTCATTTCTAAAATATATAGACAATTGAGTCAAATGTACAAGAATACAAGTCATTCCCCAATTGATAAATGGTCAAAGGATAAGAACAGGGAGTTTTCAGAGGAAGAAATTAAAGCTATCTATAATCACATGAAAAATGCTCTAAATCACTGTTGATTAGAGAGATTCAAATTAAAACAACTGAGATACCACATCATACCTATCAGATTGTATATCATGACAAAACAGGAAAATGATAAAAGTTGGAGAAGATGTGGGAGAGTTGGAACACTTATTCATTGTTGGTGGAGCTATGAGTTGATCCAACCATTCTGGAGAACAATTTGGAGCTATGTCCAAAGGGCTAGAAAAATGTGCATACTCTTTGACCCAGGAATATTGCTTCTGGAACCCTATCCCAAAGAAATCATCAAAGTGGGAAAGAGTCCCACATGTGTAAAAATATTTATAGCAGCACTCTTTGGGGAGGACCAAAACTGGAAATCAAGGGGATGCCCATCAATTGGGGAACGGTGAACAAGTTGTGGTATATGAATGTGATGGAATACTATTTTACTATGAGAAACAATGAAGAAGAAGACTTCAGATAGGCCTGGAAAGACTTATGTGAACTGATGCTAAGTGAAAGAAGCAGAACCAGCAGAACTTTGCCCACAGCAACAATAACTGTGTGCAAGGAATTTTTCTGGTAGACTTAGTCCTTCATTGAAATGGTAGGGCTTAAAAACTGACTCCTGAGAGAAAATGACTTCCATACCCAGAGAAAGAACTATGGAATTGGATCACAGATAAGAGCAGACCGTTGTCTTTTGTATTATATTTGCTTTGTTTTTTGATTTCATTTTAATTCTTCTATGCAATATATATTTAATAAGAATGTACATTTAGAACCTATATAAGATGGTATGCTGACTCAGGAAAGAGTGAGGATAGAGGGGAAAAAATCTAAGATATATGGAGGTGATAGTCAAAAACTGAAAACAAATAAAATAATTCAATAAAAAAAGAATTAAAGTTGTTACTAATCCAAAGAACAAATAAAAGGTGAATGACTAATGTGAAACATATTACATTGCAGAACAGGACAGGTGAATCTTTATACATTATATCATCAGAGATGGTACAAAATTCTGCATAAATGATACCACCATAATGACCCAAAAAAGGAATGTTTCTAATGATGAAGTTAGGATGATGGATGGACAATCTGTCTTTGATCTTTATGGGGTATATACCTAGCAGTGGGTTCATTTCTTCAAAACAGATACACAGTTTAGCAAATTTCCTAGTATACTTCCAAATTATGGTCCAGAGTGACTGTACTAATTGACAGAATCATCAAGACAACATGCATATACTTGCCTTTCTATGACCCTGTCAACATTTAACATTTTTATTTTGCAGTCTTTGCCAGTTTGATTGTATAACATGGAACGTTAGAGTTGTTTTAATTATCAATTCTCATATTTGTGATTTGGGGCATTTCCATGATCATAGAATAATTTTGATGGTATGTTTCAGTCCTTTTGAGAACTTGTTCCTTGAGCTCTATAATTATAACGAATAAAATGCCTCAGGAAAGATTAGAGAATCCACCTCCCATGTCATCTTTGCAGAAATAAGGCACTATAGGTATGGGTATAGGGCTGTGGTAAATTTCCTATACTTTCTCTGGCTTCTCACTTATTGGAGGTCTTTAAATGGAAGCTTCCATTTCACATGTTTTGGGGAGGAGTTCTTTTATAGATAGTGAGATTTGATGGTCCCTGAAATCCCTTCTATCAAATTATATGATTCTATAATCATTGGGAAGTTTATTCTTATGCTAAGCCTAAAATTATGTATAACACATTTCTACCTGACTACAACTATGCTCACTGTTGGGCTTCACAGTTATGATCAGGTGTAATTATTTTATTCCACCCTATGTCATCTTCCTAAACATTAGCATTTATAGTGGCTATAATGTGGTTTTGAATGTGATTTCCTCATATTTAAAGTATGCCTTGTATTATGGTAGGAAAACAAATCTCCAAATTTGTGTCTAAATAGTTGGGTTTGAATTGTAGCTAGCATAGTGTAAGGTATAGAAGAAGTCTAAGAGTTCAGGGAGATAGTTGGACAGATCATTTCACTTTTGTGGCCCTTCACTTCTTCATCTGTGAAATGAAAGATTTAAACTAGGTAGTCTATAAGGTCTCCTCTAACTTTAAGTCCTATGGATTTTTCTGATTTCGGGTTTCCTCATCTGCAAAAATGATACAACCTTGTAGAGTTGTGAAGAAGTATATTCTAACCTTTAATGTATAACTGTGGGCTATTGTATACTCATGAGCACTATGAATATTAAAATTTATGAAATTTTCCATTTTAAGAGGAAAGAGAAGGAAATCTGTATTTTAAATTTTAGATACGACCATAAAATTTCTACTTCCTTCATATAATAACATGGGTATAATAATGTAGCTTATGCCTTCAGCAATCCTTTTTTCTTATCAGAGAATTATTGTAATTCTCTCTGACAGATGACCTGCTTCTCTCCCCCAGAAACTTGATGACACTTAACTGTAAATGTAATTGGAAGGATTTAGTCCCCATAATAGAAGTGATTTTCACTTACTCTCATATGGTACTAGGCAGGAGGAGGTGGGGGAAAGATTTTCATTCCAGTGAAATCTCATGGCAAATAATTGATATACAGTATGACATACTCAGCTTAAACACATTTGAATTTCTATTTTTTTCCATAGTTCACAGAGATGCTATCAGTTGCATAAATTTCCTTTTCATAGAATGGAAAATGTTGGAATAAGATCCCATCTAGCATAAATGAAAATGTTCTACATTACTTTAAATTTTCTCAAGTGTTATTCATGAGTTAATAATTTGGGGGGTGAATCACATGCTCACATAATGTTTCCTACAATATACTTTGTTATATTTACAATACAAATTAGATTGTATACATTTCTCCTTTTTTGTGAAATTAAAAAAATACAATCCTTTTCAAAGCTGAATTGAGATGTTTAGAATATCTAATTGGAAAATTGTACAACATATATAATATTTCATTTTATTTGTTCCTATATTTAACTAATCAATTTTTTTTACCTAGAATCAGGGGTGGGCTGCTAAGTATTTAACAACTAGTACTCCAGAAAAAAAATTATGGACAACAGACTTTCCATTTAATCTGCATTGTTAACATGTTCTCAATCACTTTCTGAAATCTAGATCGAGTTAGCAAACTATTACACTCAGACCAAATCTCATTGAATTGTGTGAATTTCACATTTCATGCTCAAGAATTGGTAGTAGATGAGTCATTGATAGAGTTCCTACAATGATAATAGTTCTCTGAAGTGCTTAGTTCAGAGGTACCTGAATGTTGGGCCAGGTCATATTTGCTTACAGAATTATGTGTGGGGGTGGGGGGAGGAGGGATAGGAGGGAGGAGCTGAATCTTTTGAAACCTTCCTTACTAATGTACTGAGTTGCTAGAAGAGTGTAGGTTCCCAGGTGTAATGGAATGATGATGCCATGGCCCCTGAGTTATTTTTTACTCTTGGTAGTTATCTAATGGGCTATTTGAGTAATTTGTATTTCTGTATCTGTAGCTAGATGGTTGTGTATAGAGTGCTAGACAGAGCAAAGGAGATCTGAGTTCAAATTCCACCTCAGACACTTAACTAAACTGTTCAGCCTTGTCTAAGGTCAGAACCTCTAGTTGCCTTAATTCACTAGCAAAGAAAATGGCAAACCATTTTAGTACATTTAGTGTATTTAGTATTGATTTGCTGTGGTCCACTCCATGGGGTCATTACTCCTGTTAAATCCATTGCATCTTAAGCATTTTCTATCATGGCTGAAATAAAAGCTGTCCTATACATTCATTGAGACATACATACAGACACACAGACATGCACACAAACACATACACATTAGTGTACATACATACATATTTATAAAATTAAATGATTGTATGGAAGTTGGAAACTTCTCCTAGAAACCTAGATACAGGTAATACCTAAGTATTCTGAGATAAATCAGAGCAATGGAGCAAAAAGCAAAACTGACTCTAGGGTCAGTTCTCAGAATTCTCCCTAGTCCATTTGAACTCAGAGTCTTTCACTGTCTCCAAGTCATGCTCTATATGCATATACTCTATGTTTACTTATATGTATACACAAATACATATATATACATATACATGTTATTTCTTTATAAAATATAAGCTCCTTAAAGCCCGAGACTATTCCGTTTTTTCCCTATTACTAGTACAGTGCCCACCATATGGTACTTACTAAACTTTAACTGAATGATTTAGAAATTATTCCCAAATCAGAATGGCATTTTTCAATAGATCAGAATATAGCCTATCCCGTTTGGGGGGTATTATCTAGTGTTGGACATCTTCCCCCAAAGAAATTATATATGACATTCTGCCACTTAAGCGTTTATTAAGTACCTACTACTTTCCAGGCATTATGCTAAAGGCTAGGGATGTAAACAAAGATGAAAGATAGTCCCTGTCTTCAAGGACCCCACAACCTAAAGGGGGAACCACAACAAGCAAACAAATATATACAAACAAGCTATATCTTTATCATCTTCATTTATTTATTTTTATGTGTAAAATCATATCTACATATACTAGTGCTAAATTCTATTCTATCGTACATAATACACACACACACACACACACACACATATATATATGTGTATATATATATATATATGTGTATATATATATATATATATGTGTATATATGGGTGTTGGTGTATACTCACACATATTTTAGATATATATGTAAAATGGGAAACCTTCCTGTAGAAGGTCGAATTTTGCCTGGCATTTGAAGGATGTGAGGGAAGTCATGATATCTAAGTATGAGACTTTGGTACCGTTTACAGCACCAAATCTTCAAACTCTCTAATTCCTTACATGTGAGCCATGTTTTCCAAAATATTTTCATGCTATCTTTCTTTTTATCCACATTTCCTTTGAGCTTACTGAGTACTCAAGTATACACTGATTTAATTTAGAAGGTTTTAATGAGATTTTTGTACAACCCTCTACTTCTTTATCCTCTGCAAAACATGTTATCATATAAATTATTTGGAACACTCACTTGATTTCTTTGAAGCTGTCATAAAACTAACTCAATTTATTGTTTCTCTGAGGAGTACTTAATACTAAAGTGAGCTCCTTAATACTTTAATACTTAGAAGGTCTGTGATCTCCTGTGATTCAGATTGAGATGCCTTTCCTGTTTTAGTAGTTAGAAGAAGGGAAAATAAAGTGCTAAACTTGGGATCAGGTAGACCTCATATCAAATCCCACCTGCAAAATTGCTAGCTATACTAGCATGGGCCTAGAACTTAAAATCACTTAGTCTCAGTTTCCTCATCTATAAAATGGGAAAAAATGGTTCTCACATTACCTACCTCATAAGATTATTTCAAAAGTCAAAAGAGTCAAGCACAATGGATCAGCTGTTATTATTAATCAGAATTTCTAAGCTGCCATGGCTGGAAAGGAAAAAAAAACACCCCCTGATGACTGACCTATGAGAGATGAAAGCTTCCCTGCATTTTCCTAAACTGGGACTTGAATGATAGACAATTTATGATTGGGCTGATAGTTTCAATATAGCCCAGCTTCTCCGTGCTTTCATTCTGCTGGTAACTTTCATGGTACAGAGTCATTGGAAGAAGTACTAACAGGAGGAGCACACCGAAGAGTGAAATAACTCCCCAAACATTAATTAATACGTGCATTCATAAAACATGCAAGCTCTCTCTGAGGTGAGTATTTGCCTTTTTATATATTCAGTATAGATTTTCACACACTCAGAACTTTCTAAATGTTAAATCCTCAGAGCAATGCATATGCAGAAAACATTAAGAACAGGAGTAAAATTACTTTATGCATACTGACAATCGTACATTCTAAGAGACTTTTAGGTTTATGATTTTTAATCTTGACAGGAAAATGTGGGAAATTGGCAGTAGAATGTCCTCCGTGAAAAAGATGATTTTTATTTTAAAAAAGCGGATTTTTTCTACCCTCCCCTTTTCCATTCTCTCCTGTATAAGGAATTTCAGGTTATTCTTTCTCAGTTTTAAGTAAAAAAAAAGTTGTAAATTGCCATCTCTTTGTCTCCTCCTCCTCCTACACAAGTGCACAAGGAAAATCAATTGCTCTTAAATATCCTATATCTAACTTCACTTAAATAACTATGAATAGAAAAATGATAAAATCTCTCCTGGTATTTTATGCGATCTATGTGGTTCTTAGATGTTTACGAAGTTGGAGGATTTAAATGTCATTCAGGATAACTTCAAAACATTTCAAGGATATTGATTTAAGGTGTCTTTTGTTGCCCTTCACCCTGCCCCAATAAAATATTTCCAAAGGCAATATCACTTGAAGATGTGCAATGACCACATACTAGAAAGAGCCCTGCAGAAGGAATGAGAAGATCTGCTTATAACTCTTGCTATTGTATTTAATTCAATATGACCAGTTATTTCATCATTAAAATAGGAATGGGCTCAGATTCAATCCAGCTCTGACGCCATCTAGCTGAGTTTTCATCTGGCCTGCTTGTCAATACAAGCATCATAAATGGTTTAAACTTTGTTTAATTTGGCTGAAAGAAGTCTTCAGTTGAATTCATTCAGCAGGATCTGGAATGTCAGAATTTTGAGGTCCTGAGCACCCTAAAGCTCAAATTTTTAAAAGGACATTTCTAAAACACATGTGGTCTAAAGCTGAGTATAAAAATAAAATAATATATGTTCCCTGCCTTCAAGTTAATCACATTCCTTTGGGAATGGTAGTTAAGGTTGAAGTTACAGTATGAAAAATTTTTTATTTGTAATAAATAAGAAATAGGAATGTTAACAACACACTTGATGAAGAAAGATTTAATACAACTTCAGTATAATTAAACTTAATAAATTAGTGTTCTCAAAATCTGAGAACAAAAAAAGTTTTGGAGGAAATTCTCCCCATCCCCTTTGACAAAAACTTATGGGAAAACTGCAAACTGGTTTGACGGAAGTTACATTTAGATCAAAATCTTACAACATTTGCTACAATACACAGGATAGCTATGCAGGTTATTTAAGGTTATGCTTTTAAAGAGAGTTCCACATTAGGTATTTTAGAAAGTATGGGGACAGGAATATTTCTTAGTTAAGGAAATAATAGAACAGATCTGAAAAGATAAAATAAGTAGTTTTGGATATATGGTGCTACAAAGACTTTGCATGCCCTAAATGCACACAATTAGAATAAGAATGGAAAAGATCAAGTGGGGAAACATTTTAGCATCAAATGTTTCCAGTGGTCATCCAGTATCAAAGAACTAATAATAATATGAAACTTCAGACTTTCCACTATTGTAGAAAAAGAACAAGGTTAAACATGGGAAAGGGGGAGGTCTATGATTCACCAAAATAATAGCACTTTTTGTCGTTTAATTAAGTTGTGTCTAACATTTTGTGATGAATTTTAGGGGTTTTCGTTTTTTTATTAATTTACTTATTTATTTTAAATTTTCAACATTAATTTCTACAAAATTTTGAGTTCCAAATTTTCTCCCTGTTTTTCCCCTCCCCCTACCTCAAAACACCAAGCATTTTGATTACCCCCTCCTCCAATCTGCCCTCTCTTCTAACATCCCTCCCTTCCCTTATCCCCATCTTCTCTTTTGTCCTGTAGGGCAAGATAAATTTCTATACCCTATGACCTGTATTTGTCATTTGTCAGTTGTATGCAGGAACAATACTCAACATTTGCTCCTAAAACTTTCAATTCCAACTTCTCTTCCTTCCTCCCTCCCCACTCATCCCCACTGAGGAGGCAAGCAATGCAATATAGGTTATATATGTGTAGTTTTGCAAATGACTTCCATAATAGTCATGTGTATGACTAACTATATTTCCCTCCATCCTATCCTGCCCCCCATTTCTTCTACTCTCTCTTTTGACCTTGTCCTTTCCCAAGAGTGTTTACTTCTAATTGTTTCCTCTTCCCATTTACTCTCCCCTCCATCATTCCCCCCATTCTGATTATCTACTTCTCCCCTACTTTCCTGTATTGTAAGATAGGTTTTCATACCAAATTGAGCATGCATTTTATTCCTTCCTTGGGTCAAATGTGATGATAGTAAGCTTCATGTTTCCCTCCTCTCCCCTTTTAACCTCCATGTAAAGGCTTTTTCTTGCCTCTGTTATGAGAGATAATTTGTCCCATTCGATTTTCGCCTCTCTCCCCCCCCCATATATTCCTCTCTCACCTCTAAATTTTATTTTTTTACATATGATTCCTTCTTAATCAACTCACCATCTCTCTCTCTCTCTCTCTCTCTCTCTCTCTCTCTCTCTCTCTTTCCCCCTCTCTCTCTCTCTCTCTCTTTCTATATATATATATATATATATGTATGTGTGTGTGTGTGTGTGTGTGTGTATCTGTGTGTGAGTGTATAATCCCACCAACAACCCAGATACTGAGAAAAGTTTCAAGAGTTACAAATATTATCTTTTCATGTAGGAAAGTAATCTGTTCAACTTTAGTACATCCCTTATGATTTCTCTTTCTTGTTTACAATTCCATGCGTCTATTGATTCTTGTGTTTGAAAGTCAAATTTTCTTTTCAGCTCTGGTCTTTTCATCAAGAATGCTTGAAAGTCCTCTATTTCATTAAAAGACCATTTTTTCCCCTGAAGTAATATACTCAGTTTTTCTGGGTAGGTGATTCTTAGTATTAATCCTAGTTCCTTTGACTTCTGGAATATTATATTCCCTGCCCTTCAATCTCTTAATGTAAAAAGGGCTACATCTTGTGTTATCCTGATTGAACTTCCACAATACTTGAGTTGTTTCTTTTTAACTGCTTGCAATATTTTCTCCTTGACCTGCTAACTTTGGAATTTGGCTACAATGTTCCTAGGAATTTCTTTTTTTGGATCTCTTTCATAAGGTCATCAGTGAATTCTTTCAGTATTTATTTTATCCTCTGGCTCTAGAATATCAGAGTAATTTTCCTTGACAGTTTCATGAAAGATGATGTCTAGATTCTTCTTTATGATCATGACTTTCAGGTAGTCCTATAATTTTTAAATTGTCTCTCCTGGAAATGTTTTCCAGGTCAGTTGTTTTTCCTATGAGGTATTTCACATTATCTTCCATTTTTTCATTCTTTTGGTTTTGTTCTGTGATTTCTTGGTTTCTCATAAAGTCATTAGCTTCCCTCTGTTCCATTCTCATTTTTAAAGAACAATTTTATTCAGAGAGCTTTTGAACCTCTTTTTCCATTTGGCTAATTCTGCTTTTTAAACATTTTTCTCCTCATTGGCTTTTTGAACCTCTTTTGTCAATTGAGTTAGCCTATTTTAAAAGGTATTATTTTCTTCAGCATTTTTTTGGGTCTCACTTTTGTTGTTGAGTCACTTTTCATGATTTCCTTGCATCTCTCTCATTTCTCTTCCCAATTTTTCCTCTACCTCTTTCACTTGATCTTCAAAATCCTTTTTGAGTTCTTCCACAGCCTGAGACTATTGAATATTTATTTTGTATGTTTTGAATACAGAAGTCTTGACTTTTATGTCTTTCCTTGATGGTAAGCATTGTTCTTCCTCATCTGAAAGAATGGGAAAAGATACCTGTTCACTAAGAAAATAACCTTCTATAGTTTTTTTTTCTCCCCTTTTTTGGCAATTTCCCAACCAATTACTTCACTTTTGGGTTCTTTGTTAAGAATAGGGTATACTCTGTAAGTTTTCAGTTCCTCCAATGTGGCACAATCAAGCTTGCATGATGATCAAGGGGGACCAGAAGCTTTTGTGCCCAGACTTTACAAGTAGTAGAATGTCCTCTTCACAACAACTTCACCTCAACATGCAAGCATTCAGGGCTGAGGTTCAGATCAGTTGCTCAATTCCCCCATGGGTTTTAGGTGGAAGCAGGGCTGCCACTCAGGGATGAGATTCAGATCAGCTGCTTAGTTTTCCACCTGGGTTTTCCACCCCCAAGTCCTGCTCTCATCCTTCTCCCTGCCCTACGCTGCTTGGTCTAGGCTGGGATGGTCTCCGCTCCCCATCCAGTGCAACAGACTTTTCCTGTCGGCCTTCTAGGTCACCCTGGGCTGGAAGTCTCCTCCACTCCATCATTCTGTGGCTTCTGCTGCTCTAGAATTTATTGAGTCATTCTTTACAGGTATTTTTGTGGCTGTGGGGAAAAGGCTAGAGTATATGTGTCTTTCTAATGTGCTGTTTTGATTCTGTCCCCTGGGGGTTTTCTTGACAAAAGATACTACAGTCTTTGTTGTTTCTTTCTCCAGATCATTTTAGAGAGGAGGAAACTAAGACAAAGAGGGTTAAGTGGCCTGCCCAGGATCACAAAGCCGTAAGTGTCTGAGCATGGATTTGAACTCTGGTTCTAATGACTCGAGGCCCGGTGCTTTATCCACTTTAAGCACTATACCATAATTTTGTATGATATCAAAGAATTGGAAACAAAATAGATGTCCATTAATTACAAAATCAAAAAAAAATGCATGACTATAATGGAATAATAAAGACTATACCATAAAGAATCTATATATAAAATGATTATTGAAAAGTATGGGAAGATCTATCAGAATTGATGTAAAATGAAGTGAGCAGAAGAAGGGAAATCATAGTTACATATACATATATATATGTATATGTATGTATATATATATATATATATATATATATGTATTTAATGATTATAATAGTGTTAATGGAAAGAACAACAAAATATCAATATTAAATGCCCTATAATTATAACATCCAAGCTTAGAAGAAAATGACTCAGAGTTAAAGCCAAGATGATAAAGAAAAGCCAGGAAGATGCCTGTGCTCTCTCCAGGTTTCCTGAGAAACAATATTAAATCAAGCCCCTAAAAGGATTCTGGAAGGACACAACCTACAAAAAGATAGAGTGAAATAATTTTCTAGCTTAAAATAACTCAGAAGGACTTTAGGAAAGATCTGTCTCATTTGGGTAAAAGGGGAGTACAGTACAGCTCAGATGGTGTCTAAGCAAGCCAGCAGGAGCTTCTTAGCCTCAGCATAGATTATCAAGGATTGCCTCTAGGTGCTAGCTCAGCAAGCCAATGGCACTGCAGGCAACCTGTGAGATATCCAGCCCTAGCTCAGAAGGTAAGATGCCAGCCCCAGAAGCTAGGCAAGAGCAAGTGCAACTAGCCTGGGCCACCCTAGGGCAATGAGTAAAATAATTTCTGTTGACACTCAGCCTCAGACTTAAAAAAATCTTTAGTCTAATACACAATGTAGGGTTTCTGACGGTTAAATAGGAAAAGACTGAAGGATCTTCTACTGTTTAGGGATGCCAAGCACAGTTGTGCTGACCAAGATGGTCTCAGACTGTGGCTGCAATGAGAAGGAGCTAGCACACCCCCAGTAAGTGAAGTACAGGCACCCTGTTGGATGGGTACTTGCAAGAGAGCAGAGTCCCTCATTTCATTTTCAGGGCAGAGAGGAAAGGATTAGTTTTGCAAGCACCAGAGAGACCACAAGGAGCAATATCATTTGCAGAACATTATGGCTAGGGATCCAGGTTGTAGTTTAGGAGCATAGGGCTGAGGCCAAGATTGGGTCTTAAGACACTCAGTAAATAACAGTAAGACGGACCTGAGGCTTGGGACATCATTTCCCATACCTCTGGACTACAACTTGATTACATTAATAGATGTTATAATCAACGTAAAACAATAATAAAGACAAATGAGTAGGCAAAGGAGAAAGAACCCAACCATAGATAGTTACTGTGGAGATATAAATATTGGGTTAATATTCAAGCAAAGGTAATGGAGCTAAAAACACCACTCATTTTTCAATTAGAAATATCAAATGACATCTCCAGCACAAATTGAGTTCTTTGAAGGACTTGAAAAGGAACTTTAAAAAATCAGATAAGAAGATCAAGGGAAAATAGAAAAAAATATAATAATACAAAAAAATAAGAAAAGAGAATCAACCAACTGGAAATAGAGAATCAATAGCTTAAGGAAGAAAGTAATTCCTTGACAATGAGAATTGGGAAAGGGGAAGGTAATGACATTCTAAGACAAAAAGAAATCATAAAAATCAAAAGACTGTTAAAAGAGAGAAAGTAAAGCATCTCATCAGAAAAACAACTGATGTGGAGAACACATTGAAGGGAAATAATGTAATAATATTTATATCACCTGAAAATTGCAATAAAGAATATTGATATAATATTAAAAGAATTATCAAGGATAATTGTCTTGAATTTCCAGAATAAGAAGGCAAAGTAGAAACAGAAAAAATCCATTCATCATCACCTGAAAGCGATCCCTGCAAGGAAACTTACAGGAATATCATGGTCAATTTTTAAAGTTCCCAGGTTAAGGAGAAAATGTAGCAAACAACATGAAAAAAACAATTTACTATAGGAAAGATTATACAACTCAGCAGCTATTATGTTGAAAGACCAAAGGTCTTGGAATAATATACTACATAGAGCAAAAGAGTGGCAGCTACCAAGGGTAATTTAAACAGTTAATTATAATTCTAAATAATTTTTAAAAGGACATTTAACAAACTCAAAGCCTTTGAAGTTTTTGTGACAAAATCCCCAGATTTAAGGGGAAATTTGACATATAACATCCAGGAGAAATAAAAGATAAACATTAAAAACCAATTATAAGGAATTCAATAAGGTCAAATTATTTACTTCACATATGTGAAAATATTAGCAATACTCTTAGAATGGTTATCATTATCTGAGTAGATTGAAATAAAGGTGTGCGCTGATTGGACCTTGATGGATTGATTCTAAAAGAAATAAAACTGTAAGGAGAGCTGGAAAATGAATAATTATCTCATACAAATGAAACATAAAAGGAAAAAAAATGATACCGAAGAAACTAGTGGTGGGAAGAGTGGGTAGTACTGGAATCTTATTCTCATCAGGAATGGGTTAAAGAGGGAATAACATATATATCTAAAAGGGTGCAAAAGTTTCTGTAATTGAGAAAGAAATGAGAAAGAAATTGGGAAGAAGGAGAGGATAAGGGAGGGACTTGTAGAGGGGTGGGTATCTTAAGCAAGAGGAGGACAAGTTAGGTAGTAGAAGTAAAGGAGAGAAATGAGGAGAGGTAAATAGGGTGAGAGGGATAGTGAGGAAAAACAGGAAGGAGGAAAATACACAACAGGTAATTGTAGCATAGAATGTAAATGGGATGAAATTACCCATAAAACAGAAATGGATAGCAGATTAAAAAATTTGATTTCAACAATATGTTGTTTTTAGGAAACATAGAAATGATAGAAACACACAAAGACAAAATAAGGGGCAGGAATAGAATTTATGTAAAAACACAACAATAGGGATCTCAAAGTTAAAACTAAAATAGATTAAATCAAAGGTAAAAAAAACCTTTAATATGTATCAGAAATATTATTCAATATTGTTGTAGACCATATTTAGATAGGATAAAATAGCTGAGTGTGTATCTGCCAAAACAGACACAGGAACTATATGACCATAAATATGAAACACATTTTATACAAATAAATTCAGATTTAAGTAACTGAAGTAACATTTATTGTATGAAGGATGATGCTATCTACCTCCAGAGAAAATAAGCATAGTACAGTCTTACATATGTATTATGGATGTATATGTTTATAGATATCTATGTATATATATATATATATATATATATATATATACACACACACACACATATATGTATATGTATATATAGATATAGAGACACATGCTTAATTGCCATTTCTTCAGGGTGAGGGAAAGGGAAAAGAAAAATAAAGTAATAAGGGCACAGTAGAGAATAAAAGAAAACCAAGAAGGAAACAAAGAAAAAATGGATAGGCAGTTTTTTGATGAAGAAAATAAAGCTATATCGTCAGAAGAAAACATGCTCTAAATCACTATTGATTAGAGAAATATAAATCAAAACAGCTCCGAGGTATAAATTCACAGTTGACAGAAAAGGAAAATAGTAAGTGTTGAAGAAGGTGTGGGAAAATTGTAACACTAATGCATTGTTGGTAGAGTTGTGAACCAATCCAACCTTTCTGGAGAGCAATTTGGAACTATGCCCAAAGGACTCTAAAACTGTACATACTCTCTGATCCAAAAATACCACTACTAGGTACCTCAAATAGATCATAAAAAAGGGGAAAAGACCTCCATGCACAAAAATATTTATAGCAGCTCCTTCATTGTGGCAAAGAATTGGATATTGAGGGGATGCCTACCAATTGGGGAATGGCTGAACAAGTTGTGGCATGTGAATGTAATGGAATACTATTGTTGTGTAAGAAATGACAAGCAGGACAAATTTCAGAAAAACCTGGAAATATTTGCATGAACTGATACTGAGTGAAATGAGCAGAACCAGGAAAACACTATACATAGCAAAGGCAACCTTGTGGAGTGATTAACTATAATAGACTTAGTTCTTCTCAGCAACACAATAATCCACGATAATTTCAAAAGACTGGTGATGGAAAATGCTACCTGCATCCGGAGAAAGAACTATGGAATCTAAGTGCAAATGAAAGCATTATATTTTCACTTTTTCTCTATTTTTATTTCTTGTCCTTTTTCCATTTTGTTCTGATTCTTCTTTCACAACATGACTAGTGTAGAAATATGTTCAACAGAACTGTTCATGTATTAACTATATAAGATTTCTTGCTGTCTTAGGGAGAGGAGGGAGATAGGGAGAAAAATTTGGAATTAAAAATCTTATAAAAATGAATTTTGAAAATTATTTTTATATGTAATTAGGAAAAAAATCAAATACTTTTAAGTGGGGAAGAAGAATAAAATCCCTTTGCCTCTTCTGCATAGGTAGGAAGTGGGGGCTTAATGGATCTGGGGTATTGTTTGAGTCTAAAGTGAATGATATCCCTTTAAATGAAATGGTGTGAGATTGTATTTTTTTTTACATACTAGAGGGACAACTGAACAGGGGATTGACACGATCACACTTTGACTGACTCAGAATCCCCCCTACTCTATATAATTATATCTAATAAATTTTTGTGCTTCACAATCTAGTAGATAAGCAACTTTGCCACCTCTAGGCATACCTATTACAACATGCAAATGGTAGTTTTATATGAAAAAATAAAAAATAAACAATGAATGCAATCCTAAACTTTTAGATATGTCACATTACCATAATCCGAAATGTGACTAGTATCTTTTCGCAGTTTCATAAAACCATTTAAAAAAAACAAACCTATAATGTGCCAGACATTGTGATAAGTGGAGAGGATACAAATACAAACTAGAAAGATACTGAATGCTTTCAAAGAAACTACATTATAATGGGGATAAAACAACATAAATATGAAGCTAGAAAGGGGACAGGATTCCATGTCCCATGGGGGAAAGATGGCTAGGAAGTAAAGTGAAAGCTGAGATCTAGACAAGAAATAGCAAAGGTTGGTCTCTCTTAGCCCTACATGATTTCAGTCTTTGAGTTCATGGTTCCATTAGGGAAAAGATGCAGATGATGACTCAATTGGAGAAGAAGTGCTATGGAGATGACCAAGAAAGGTCATTTCAAAGTGGAATGTCTCTTAGGTTTTATTTTCTCTTTTGGAAAAGGATGGTCTATTTATTATGATTCCATGAATAATCTATAAAACTATTCTTTACTCAAAAAATATAAAATAAAAGAAAATCTTCTTAGCTCATTGACCATTCAAAAACTAAATCTAATTGCAGTCCAGGATCTAGTCCTCAGGTTGTGGTTTTCTGACCCCTGAAATATTCAAAGAGGCCAACAAGCCATCCTACTTAATGATCTATAAGCATTTATTGAACACTTTCTATACGCTAGGCATTGCACTAAACTCTGACAATACAAAGGAAAGTAAAAGCACCCTGCCTATGAAGTTCAGAGTTTTATTGAGGAATCAAACAACAACTTGTCCCTCAATTTTTTCTAAGAAGTACTGTTCAGTCATAAATAAATTACCAAGGACTCTTAGATACACGTGCTAGTCACCACTCCATTGTTGGTCTATCTGAATTTTATACAGCTCTTTAAACATGAACATACTACAGTTGCTTTTGCATTCTTTAGTTCTCCCAAGTATGAACAAAGGTAGAAGTCAGAGTTTATGATTAGCAACAACATACATGAATTGGTTAATTTTTTCTTGAAAATATGAATGTAGCAAACTGTGGTTAGTGACTTATTATACATACCTTAGGCTTAGAATAATAGATCTAGAGCTGGAAAGCTGTTTTCTCCAAGTCATTCATTTTAGAGATTGGCAAATGGAAACCCACTGAAGCGAAGTATGTTGCCAGATATCACACAGGTAGAAAAGGAGAAAAGCTGTGAGTAAGCAGCATATGTAGTAAATGCTGGTTTTGGGTATCGGAAACTGGAATTCAAATGTTGCGTCTAAACCTCACTAGTTTTACGACTAGACTAGTGAGTACTTCTCTGAAATGCAGTTTCAAATGGGTATAAAGCACAGGGTTGTTATGAAGATAAAAAAGATATCACGTGTAAAACAAACTTCAAACTTCAAAACAGTGAACCTAATTAGCTATGTATACTATGCTCCTACACCTTACTCCCACATGTATTTCAGGAGGACAAAAACCATGATGAGAAATATAATGGGAAATTATCCAATGTTTAAAAAAAAAAAAGGAAAACACAAACTACTCTCATTGAAAAATACAGATAATTTAGGGCAGATAATTATCAGATTAAATTATCTTAACAATTATTCCGAATATCTCTTCCACTTAAGTCAATCTGTCTCAATGCAGGAAAAAATAATTTAAACTTTTGTTTTATGTATCACATACTTTAATTATTAAATATGTAATTTGTTCATTTGGTAAGTTATTAATGAACCTGAATGTAAATTTAGGATAGTTGAAGATTGGTTTATTAAGGATTTTAATTGATACAATTAGATGTTATTGTAACAGAAAAATATGTAAATTAGAATTACTTCTTAGTGTTATATTTATTGTTCTTCAGTACATTCCTAAAGTCATATAGTAAAACTAATTTAAATTTTAAGAATAAAAATTAGTGGTTACAGTAACTAATATCAGTAGATCTCTCTTTTTGTGATGGAAATGTTTATAATAGAAAAATTTTTAGTAAGGTGAGTTGGTGAGAGAATGGAACCCAGTTTTGAGACCTGTCAACATACTACTTGACAAATATTTCCAGGAGATGCAAATGCCTTTATAATTCCACCTCCTACGTACCCAGTGTTAAATATTTATGCTACCTTCATTGTTTTATGTCATCAAGTATCTACTAAAAGCTAGAAATGGTAGCTAACAGATTATTTACTAACTTCTCCACAATAGTGAGAGTATTCCAGCCGATTGCGAAAAAAAAATCTGGTCTTTCTTCATGTCCTTATTCCTTAATCTTAAGCGAATCTTTTTTAAAAAAAAATTATTCCTTTAAAAATACCTCAAGTGCCTTGAATTCTATGTAGGCAAATAACTTAAATCTCACTTATATTCTTTTCTATGTTTTCAAATATATATGATCATTCAATTGCATTGAAATTGGTTGATATTTCACTACTAGGTTAAATATCTGAGATTTCATAACCATACTTTTCTTGACATTTAAACTAATGGACAATACCTGTAGAAAGACAGCATGGCAAAGCGGATGGAGAACTTCCTCTCTTTAGGAAGACACTTGGTTCAAGATTGATATGGACTAGTCAAGTGGCTTTAAACAATTCACTTAACCTCTCAGTGCCCAGATAGCCTTATCAGGCAGTGGCTAAACTGCACTAGTGGAGTACAGAATTTCCCACTGAAAATTCCTTAAACTGGTAGGCAAGTAATAGGAGGACAAGGTAGTGGGTAGAAGTAAAGCAGAGGAAGCAGAAAGGATAGGAAACAAGAGATATGCACAAACAAAAAACAAAGATCAGGAGTAGAGTGTGTTTGGGAAAGTATATGTCTCTATATGTATGTATACATGTATATGTACATGTATCTATCTATAGCTATAGAGAAACATATCTAAACTTTATTGGAGCCTTCAGAAGGGGATGGGAGGAAGGGAACAACAAAGTAAAAAGTGCACAGCAGAGGACAAAAGAACTCACAAGGAAGCAAAGAGAAGATGAACAATTTTCAACATTATTTATCATAAAGGCTCTCTTGAAATGAAAATTTATTGGTATATAATCTGAATCATCTCTTGTGTTCTGCTATGCATATGACATGCCTTTTTCTTCTTTTTAACTTTTAATTTAAGTTCTAATATTTAAGGTTATGATATATTTTTGCTTCTTTTTTCTATTCTGTATTTGTGTTATGACGTTGAGTCTAAAATAAAATAAAAAAAGGAAATACCTTAAACTGATCAAAGCACTGGTCTAGAACAGATTGTCCACATTTTCCTTTCCCTCACCCCCAACTGACAATATTGTTTACTCCTATCCTTTCTAAAGAAGAAATGACTCTAACAGTTTTAAACAAACTGTTTCTAATGTCATCCTGTTTCATGGGCTGGGGAAAGTATCTTTGTACAAATATTGACTCCTTCTTGTTTCCCTTAGATTTCATATCCATTTAGTTAGTAAATCTTGTCAGTTTCTATCCTTTACATTTCAGTGCTATGAGGTAAAGCCCAGTTGAACTGTTCTAGTTATGACTCTAAACTGAAGTATTGGTTCAATCATATTGCATCATCATATTATAACAAAATACCAACGGGATAACTGTTTGTAGGAAACTCTGTGAGTAGAGAATTAAAATGCTTAGGAGATAAAAGTTCAAAAAAACATTAATTTTGGTGGCACTTTCCTAAAAAGAACGCCATGATTAGATCTCAGAATACCGTTTCCTGTGTGAAAAGTGTCAGTATTTTGCGAACTACTGTTGTTTGCCACAGTAGTTCGCCACATATGTGAATTTCAAAGGCTTCCCAGGGAATCCGATGTTTCCATTTTTATTTCCTAGGTTATTACTGTCTCCTGGGAGATGAAAGAAATCTATTGCTATCACATGAACCACATTACTTTGTGCTTATTTGTTTTTATTGCAGGTCAGATACTCCCTTACAAATAATAAATAACTAAATTGAAGTCAAATATATGCAGATAACATAGGTTTATTATTTTGGGAGGATGAGAGAGAAGATACAAACAAAATAAGAACTCTTTGAAACATTTACTAAGGAGTATCAGAACAGATGTTCTATTTTTATGAGCCAATGACTTGAATAAATCTCAAGTGTCTTCAGCCAGTCATTTTCTAGGCATTCTTTTAGATCCTTAGTTACTAAATTGTATTACCTGTCATAGAGGAAAAATAAATAGAATCAGTATGGAATAATGGATAGGTGGCTGTCTTTGAAGTTAGAAAAATACTTAAGCTCCTCCTCCAAAAGATACTGACTGTGTTACCCTGAGAAAATTACATCACTTCTCAGTGTCACACACAACTTTCTGAGACTCTAATGATGCAAAGAAAATAGATTCCATAAGAGTTAAGTGCAAGTATAGTTCAATGTTGACTGGAGAAAATAAGGATTTGTGGAGTATGTTGATTGGACTGTAGTTCTCAAAATCACTGAGATTTGTATGCAAAAGAGATCATGAAAATGAGAAAAGGACCCACATGTACAAAAATATTTACAGGAGCTCTTTTTGTGATGGCCAAGAATTGGAAGTTAAGGGGATGCTCATCAATTGGGGAATGACTGAACAAGTTGTAGAATATGAATGTAATGGAATAGCATTGCTCCATAAGAAATGATGAGCAGACAGGCTTCAGAAAAATCTGGAAAGACAAATATGAACTGATGCTGAGTGAAGTGAGCAGAATCAGGAGAACACTGTACAACAATATTGTGCAATGACTAAATTTGATAGACTTAGCTCTTCTCAGTAATGCACGGATCTAAGATGACTTGAAAAGACTCATGGCTTTTAGGAAGTCTGATAATTTTTAAATTATCTCTTTTCTATCTATTATCTAGGTCGGTTGTTGTCCCAACAAGATATTTCACATTTTTCCTTTCTAAAAATTCTTTTGACTTTCTCTTATTTTCTTGAAGTTTCATAATATCATAACTTCTACTTGCCCAATTATATTTTTTGAGAAATCATTTTTTTCAGTGAGTTTTTGCACCACCTTTTCTACTTGGTCACTTCTACTTTTTAAAGTGATGTTTTATTCCTTAAACTTTTGTACATCTTTTTTCCATTTTTTATGTGCTCTTTATGAAGTTATTGACTGTTCTTTCATGATTCTTTTGTATCACTTTCATTTCTTTTCACCTTTTTCTTCTACCACTTTGATTTAGCAATCTGTGTGTGTGTGTGTGTGTGTGTGTGTGTGTGTGTGTGTGTGTGCTCTTCCAGGAGTACTCTTTGGGGTCTGAGACCAATTCACATTTTTCTTTAAGGCTTCTCATGTAGATGTTTTAACCTTTGTTTTCCTCTTCTGAATTTATGTTTTGATCTTCAATATTACCATACCAACTTTCTGTATTCAAACTTTATTTTTTGGATCATTTTCCAGCCTATTTTGTGACTTTAAGCTTTAGCTTAAATTTGGGCTCTCCTCCTGAGGTTGAGGAAGCATTGTACTAAGTTTTGTGGACTTGGGGCCCTGCCTCTGACTGGTGTTGGGAGCTTGCAGCCTTGCTGCTAGCCTGTCAGGTTGGGGTCTCTCTGCTGACTTGCTAGTTTGAGGCTTCTTATTGACTTACCGGGGCACCACTTTTACTTTTTTTACCCCAGGGAAACAGACATTTCTTGCAGACTTTTTAAGTTGTCTTGAGCTATAACCAGGTCTTTTTGTTGGTTCTGCTTCTGTGTAATTCATTTTGAGTCATTATTTTATAATTGTTTGGAAAGGAATTTGGGAGAGTTGCGGCAAGTTCTTACGCTGTCATTTTGGTCCTTTCCATATTGTATTTTTTAATGATGCATTTTTATGAATATATTTGTTTTTTTATGATGTTCCTTTCCTTTTTCACCCTTTTCTTCTCAGAGAGTCCTCTTTTATAACTATTTTGTAATTAGTTATATCTCTGATGAGCTCACAAGCTTTACAGGATAGACCAGAAGAATCTTAGTGGAATGTGACCTTACCCCTATGTCAAAGCAAGGGGAATTGAGGAGTATTATCATATTCTATGGTTGTGCTTATTAATAGTCATGGATATTGTATTTGTGGGAGAGTGCATCTTATGTTAATGGGGGAAAATTTTCGTAGCTGCCATTTTTGCCACATCATCCTAGTAAATGCCTTTGCCATGAATAAATTGTGCCCACTGTCTATTAACAGAAAGTAGACCAGTGGATTCTAGTGACTTACAATTTGGGAAATTTGAAACCACATGAAAAACCCTTAAAAACTGGGGTAGTTCTTGGTTTGCTGAGGCCCAAACCTTCTAGGTTCTCCATGTCCAGTTAGGGAAATTTCTAAAGGGAGAGTATTATATAGGTTATTTGTTATGGCACAGAAGGGACATCTTACAATGTGGGAAAACATCATTAAGACTGTTTGTATTTATCTTGCATTCCATTGGGCTATCTCAGGTTATTCCAGTGCTTCCTTCCTTCTCTACCTACTTTGAAGTGTGTTTGTGTGCTACCTCTTGCATAATTTTTTCTTATTATTTTAGTTATCAGAGATCTCTGCTTCTTTCTCTAGCCATAAAAATTAATTTGTACTTATTTTGTTTACTAATTTGTGTTTATATTTTGTAATACAGATTATTTTATATGTATCTTTGTATTCCCAGTGCATATCAAAATAGCTAGCACACAGTGGGTATGTTGTAAATGTTTACTGAATGAAACTGAATTCCGCAAATGAACTTAGCGTCTTTAAAATGAAATTACTGATATTGAGGTCATAATGACAAAATATCAGTTTAATTATGTGATAGACTTAATGAAGATGTATAGTTCTAAAGCATCCACACTTTTGTTGTTGCTTTATCTGAGCCAGAGGCAATATGTACAAAAAGCAAAACAACAACAATAGATATTGAATGAGTTAAAATGTGATGGAAGACTATAGTTCAGACTGAGGCACATAGGGAGAGTAAATAATATGTATTTCAACTCTTAGGATATACTTATTATTATGTTGTTGTAATTAAAAGGGAATAATGAAAACTGAATATTAAGAATCAAACTGAACTTCCACATATGAAGGCATCTGTCTGAATTGTGGCAAAACCTACTGGTCCTAGACTGGCCTCATTAGTTATCTAAGAGCGTAAAAATAGATATTTTTTTGTGTGAATATATATATATACACATATATATATGTTTATATGTGTCTGTATGTAGAATATAAACACATAACATTTGTGTGTATATGTGTGTGTATTTCTGTCTTCATCTGCAAGGGATTGCTGATTGTACAAGAGGATATTTCTTTTTCTTCTGCAGTTTATGTATCTATAAAAGATATACAAAATTACAATTACATGAAATTATATGCACATGCATATGTATAGACACACAGATTTCATGTACTGGCAGACAACCTTAAAATGATGGAATTGTCTGTTTGTAAGAACAACATAGCCCTAATCAGCTCCTATCCAGTGTATGATGGCACTGAAGAGTACTGCAGGCATTTCAGCACCAATGGCCTTTTATGAAATGCAGCAGAAGGTTAAGGACCTTATTGTGTGTCTACTGTCTTGATCACAAGTGCTTCTAAGGACAAAAAGGAAAGTGGTAAAAGGAAAGAGAAAAATGCATATGAGTGAATGTGTGTAAATGCATGTGTGTGTGTGTATGTGTGTGTGTGACTACATGCCATGGCACAGCCTTTAGAATATCAAGTTGACCTATTAACAATTTGCTTCTAAGACTCTAAAAAAAAGTATATTTGTACGTATGCTGTGAAGAGATCAAAGGTAGACATCCAATATTTGCCAAAATATTCATAACAGCCCTTTTATGGCAACAAACACTGGGAAATAGCATGAGCACTGAAAGATTGGGGAATGACTGAACAAATGGTGGTATGTGAATGTAATGTAACATTATGTCACAAAAGTGACAAATATGAAAAATTCAGAGAAGTATGGGGAAGTGCTCACCACAATCTTAATAAACAAAACTGCACAAATAACGCTAAAAGGAAGCTGGACCCTAAGTGATGATAAGGATCCATCTACCTTGCACCCAAAGAAGAGTTGTTGAAATGCCCCTCTTCTTCCTTTCAGCAGAGAGGTAGGAGACCAATCCAAGCCAAAAATCCAAAATCTCCTATTCTAATCTCTAGGATTCCACAATTTTCTTCACACTGAGATATATTGATGCCTTTGAGCTAAAATGCAGGTGTAGAAAAATGTATCTCCTGTCAAACTTAGCCACCATGTGGACTTGGTTTTCCTTAACAATTGTTCTTTGTTTCATTGGGAGAGGTACAACTGGAAATGACTATGATGAAGAAACAAGGTAGCTATAAAACATTTTTTTTAAAGTAAATGTGACATCAGATCATAACAGGGTTTGGGTGGTCTCAATGACTTTTCATGATCTTTTCTAGCTTGATGATTCTTTTTCAGATCACCATCCAGGATATCCCCAAAAATCTTAGTTCATTTTAAGACTATTACAGCTTAAAACTGTGCAAAGGCTCTCTATAGCAAATTTATATATGTATATGTATACATATGTATGTACATTTATATATATATATATATAATTTTTAGTATTCTATATCCATTTACTTATGATAAATACCCTATAGTAAAAAGTAGAGTCTAATTTGAAACCTAAATATAAACACAAAATTACCGTTTTGGGAGTTGTGAAAAAAAAAAGAGGCATTCTTAAAAGCAATAACCACGGAATCTTAAGTTGGAAATTCCAAATGCATTATAACATGTACAAAAGTATCTAGCCCGAATGCAAATGTTTTTTGTAAATATTCCAGGCCCAAAAAGCTATTTCAAAGTAGAATAGTGTTTCATAATCTGATCAAAGAATCATTATCCACTAGAGTTTAAGTATTCTCAAAATAAATTATGGATTTCTGTGAGGATTATTCACATGCAAATAAGCATTTGTAAGAAGAACTGCATGCGCTTATCAGAAAGTAAGTTTAGATTATCTTGTAATTATGAAAGCAAAAAAGGGAGGAATAATAAATATGACTCTTTATAAAAATACCACAGTCCTCTAAACTTAGCAAACTATTGATTAGAAAAGCAATGACCATGAGTAGTGGCATTTGTTGTTAAGAAAGTCAGAGAAAAAAGCTGGATTTGGGCTCAGAAGACCCAGATTCAACTTTTGTCTCTAATAGCACCCATAGGGAGAATCATTTACCTTCTAATTATAATAATATCATCATCAGGTCTGTTCCCTTCATTAAGCATAGGATGATGAGGAAACAGGTTTCTTTTAGCTGTTACTGCTCACTGTCACTTTGAATTGGGATGTATATACTTATTTCATTCAGTTCAAACATTTATTAAGTACCTACACTGGAGGCAAGGAAGTCAACATGACCTTTTCAGAGTAGCCTGAGATGTTAAGACAAATGACTCTAGTCAAAAGAAAGATTTTAGAATCAGTCTGTAAGGCCCAGACTGCAGATTTCTTTTTTTTTTCTTCTTGCTCCTGGATGTAATGGTTTCCACACCTCGCTCAGAAGATCAGCTGCTGGCATTGGTCCTATAATAGATTAACCATGGGATTCCTTAATTCTGCCAACATGCTCTGGTGGTTAATCAGTGCAAGGTTGTTTTTAGGGAAACTAAAGAGTTCAGTAACCACAACTTAGTCTTGAAATGGATTATCAGGTCTCTTCTCCTTATTTCACCAATGAAAATTTCAATTTATACATACATGCATGCATGTACATACATATATACACATACATGCATGTGAACAGTACAGTTAGGTGCACAGTGGATAGAGGGCTGGGGAAGTGTGGGAGGGGGAATGAGGAAGACTCATCTTCTTGAGTTCAAATCTGACCTCAGACACTTACTAGCTGTGTGACCCTGTCACTTAGCCCTGTTTCCCTCAGTTTCTAATCTGTAAAATAAGCTGGAGAAGGAAATGGCAAACCAATCTAGTGTCTTTGCCAAGAAAACTCCAAATGGGGTCATCAAGAGTTGGACACAATTGAAAAATGACTCAACTATGCACACACATACTTGTATTTATTTATAATATATGTATGTGTATATATGTATACATATATAGATTTAGATGTACATGAACATAGCTGTTCAACCCAATTCAAGCAGTTATTAAATACCTACTGTGTGCCAGACACTGTGATAGCTTCTGGGGATACAAGGACAAAAATGAGTCAAGTTCTAAGCTCATGGCAAGTCTACTTATCACTCTACATGTTTTATCTCTCCAAAGCACCCCACTACGCACACACACACACACACACACACACACACACACTCACAAAACAACAATAGTAACAACAAAACAGGTAAATGTAAGCACCGCAGGGACCTTAGGGAGAGGGCCTCATTTCATTTTGTGTTTGCATCCCTAGGGCCAGGCATGCAATAAGTACTTAAAACATGAGACTAGAGATGGATAAAGACTCATACTCTACCAGTAATTCATTGCTCTAGAAATCTACAAGTTAGGAAACTCTCATTATGAGTTCAGATTAGAACCTTTCCCTAAAGTTTTACAGTTGCCTAGAAAACTGATTAGTTAAATCACCTGCGCAGGGACACATAGTATGTGTCATAGAGAAGTACTTATATCTAGGTATTCTTGTCTTTAAAAGCTGTTCTTTCTCCATTATATCATGAGGCTTCTGACAAAGGTTGTTAAGTATTAGAAAGCTCATATTCAAACTCAAGTCTTTTGATTCCAAATTCAGTCCTCCTGATTCACACCACAACTGCCCACTGATAGATTTTTCTTTTCCCAAATCAATATTCTGGTTCCTAAATTTACTTAATATTCTAGTATTGTGTTCAAATTTTTGATTTCTGGTACTTGATTATAGTATCAAGCAATCTATAATATTTAATAAATAGAGACCTCCTTGGTATTCTTACAGCATTGAAAGAAATTGTGAGCCACAAGAAGCTCTTGTTATGAGAAAGGATAGATATGGAAAGGGACATAAACATCTGAAGGATCTTGAATTAATTGGCTCTATAATCAACTAACCAATTCTTCTACCAATCAACCAATAGTCATTTATTAGACATGCACTACGAGGTAGGCACTGTATATGCTGGCAATAACAGTAGGAAAGTGAGAGGGTCCCTAATTTCATATAGTACACATTCAATTAGGAAGATAAACATGTTCACAGAGAAGTAAATGGAATATATGTGTGTGTGTGTGTGTATAGTGCACACATATAATATGTTGTAATGGTAATTTAAAATGGGGAGATCTTTCCCATTCGTTAGTAGGCCCATGTGACCTGCCTAGGTTACATGAGTCTGAGTCAAATGAAGCCTATGGTGGGAGGAATTTGCTGAATGGGTGGAACAAGAAGAGGTAGAGTTAGAGCCTAACTGAGAGGAAGTTAGTTATGAGAGCAGTCTGATTGAAGCAAGCAGACAACTGGTTACTGAGAGTGAAAGAGCCTGCTTGTCATTTGTTTAATGGAGCTGGTTTGTGGGAAGCCTAGTAGGGGGAAGGCTTGGAGATGGTGGCGTTCTCTGCATTGTTACTGTGTGTATTGTTACTATGGTGATTGTGTTTCTTAACTCTTTGGCTACCATGACAGATTTAGCTTTCTGCTTCTGGAATTTGGCTTTATAGTGTCTAAAATAATGTTTTGGTTGTGCCTTGCATGTGGAGAGTCTGGGGCATTTTGCAATTCAGAATTGTGCCAGGATATTCATGGCCACGGTAGGTTCTGTGAATATCTTGTTGGTGATACACATGTATACATATGTAGAATATGAAATACATGTTATATATAACATATTTATGTATATATACATATAGATATCCTAAAGCCAGTTCATGAAAGGTCTCAAATGCCAAAGGAGTTTGCATTTTAACCTATAGGCAATGAAGAGTCCTTAAAGCTTCTTGAAAAGAGGAAAGACATCTTCAGAACTGCACCTTAGCAATCTCAGTTTGGAAGATCTGTGAAGGGTGAATTGGAGAAGAAAAAAATATGATTTGGGGATCAATTAGACTATTACAATAGTCAAGAGGGAAAAGTGATGAGAGCGCGATCTGCTGTGATTGTGATTTGAGAGATTAGAAGGAAATGGCGGTGAGACATGTTGAGAAGTTTCATTAAAAACACAACAAACATCTTGACAACTAATTGGATTTTGGATGAGTCAGAGTAAAGTGTTGATGATGACTCTCGGGAAATATACTAATGTTTTACATTAAGTTTATATAAAATGATTAGAGTTATGTTTAATAGACTAAATGAAACTTTTCTGTGACTAAAATGAGACATTTCTCACTTTTATCAAGTGAACTAGCATGCCCTTTGCAGAAATAAAAGACTTAAAAGGAGGGTTGTGTTAGTGAAGCAAGTTAAAGATAAATGTTTTGGGGATGTTGAATTTGAGAGCCCACATATGATTGAGTTATTTTATTAAAAAAATATCTTTCATAGACTCTTGTGATGAATAGTATAGGTGGGTTTTCTTTGTAAAGCTTTAAAATATAGTTGTTCCATTAAGAAAATGAGTTTCATGGAATTATATAGTCACTTACCTCAGAAGTAAGACATTTCTCTGTTCGGTAAAGTACACCATTAAGTTTGTTTCAAGTTTATATTCATGTTCTGTTACCTTGACAAACAATACGTTAAGTGTTCAGGATGTCAGGTTTGAAGGCAGTAACAAAAATTATATTTGTGAAAGGTTCTTAATTTCTTGGTAAATGATGAAAATGTTAAATCAATGGAAAACACTTGAATTTTAGAATCCTTAATACCCTCCTCTTAAAATGTGCTTGTGTTTGTTACACATTTCCTTCGTTTTCATCTTTGAAAGGACAGTGTGTGCTCAGAAACGTGTTCCTCATATTACTGTCTCATTGAAGAATCTAGGAGTTTTGATTTATGGTATTGTTCCAAAGGGAGAGGAAGAGCTAAGAGAACTCCACCTCCAACTTCCATGTTCAAATGTTGGGAATTGACAGGATAACAGAATTTATCGAGGAAGACCTCTCATTTTGGAGATTAGGAAACTGAGTCGCAGAGATGTTAAGAAGCTTGAAGAAAGGAACACTGAGGTCATGTGACTTGATCTAAAACTCTTACTAGTACATCTCAAGGAGACTATATCTTTAAAAAAAACCCATATCTTTATTGCCAAGAATTGTGTCTTACACAAACCAGAACCTTTAAAAATGTTGAATGAAATATTTTTCTATTTAGTCACTCCTATTGAAGTATTTCAATCATATTTGTATTAGAATTACTCATGCATGTATGATCACTTCTTCTTGACTATAATCATGTTGTGGGAAATGACTTCATTTTTACACTTAATAAATATTTGTTATATTACTTATTACCATAACATCTATGTAATCTACACTTAAGACAAGTTTGAAAATATCTTTGATTCTTTACTCTCTCCTTCATGTTCCACATCCAAGCAGGTTCCAAATGCACCATTTCACTTTTCATAGTATCTTTCATTTCCGTTCCCTATTCTCCACTGCCCTGGCCACTATCCTAGCTCACTTCCTTGATTGTCTCGCACCTGTAACTGTATTATTTGCCTTTTTATTCATCTCTCTGATCCTAATCTTCTATCAATCAAGCAATCAATAAGTATTTATTATGTGAATACTATGTGCACTGTATAGCAGGTATTTTCCAATATATTCTTTAGGGAAATACCTCAGGAAAACCTAACTATCCTATCATTAAATGGATGCAGAAATCTATTTCTTAACTGAGCTTTTGTCTATGTGGTCACTTGCAAAAAATATGAAATAGTAAAGTTTCCACACTGTTAAAATAATTGAACCTCAGTCTTGGGAGAAATAAAAATTGCTTAGGTAAGATAAAAGTCATCAGCCAATCAGCACCAAACTGAAGGGGCTTAAAAACCATAAACTAGGGGGCCATAGGCAAACTGGGCTGAGCCAGTTTGGAGTCATGTACAGTCAGCCAACCTCTCAATACAATGCATGCTTAATTAACCTCATGCATATAACAGGAAACTCTCTGCATAAAATCAGAGCCTCATTAGGGAGCTAGTAGATAGGAAGAGGGAAACATGTGAAGGACAAATACAATACATTGCAACTTGGAAGGACTGGGTCCAATCCTGATCCAGATGGGAGGAGTAAGGATTATTAACCCCATAAAGCCTGCTCTTGCTTCTATATTCAGTGTACTCTCCCTTCTCATGGAAGTGTGCCCACTTCTAGAGAACTGAAGGGGAACTCACTAATAAAGAAATTTTTTTAATATAAACTTATTTATTTAACTTTTTACATTCATGTTCACAAGATTTTGGGTTCCAAATTTTCTCCCCATTTGTCCCCTCCCCCCACCCCAGTACACCACGTATTCTAATTTCCCCTACCACCAATCTGCCCTCTCTTCTATCATCCCTCCCTTCTCTTGTCCCCATCTTCTCTTTTGTC
>CM053772.1:199675055-199706047 GCA_028658325.1 Potorous gilbertii
TGATCCCATCCTATTCAATTCACTCTGTGCTCTCTGTCTCTGTGTGTGTACATGTGTGTTCATGTGTGTGTATATATGTGTGTGTAATCCCACCAACTGCCCAGATACTGAAAAATTTCAGGAGTTACAAATATTGTCTTTCCATGTCGGAATGTAAACAGTTCAACTTTGGTAAGTCCCTTGTGACTTCTCCTTGCTGTTTACTTTTTCATGCTTCTTCTCATTCTTGTGTTTGAAAGTCAAATTTTCTTTTTCAGCTCTGGTCTTTTCATCAAGAATGGTTGAAAGTCCTCAGTTTCATTGAAAGACCATATTTTCCCCTTAAGTAGTATACTCAGTTTGCTGGGTAGGTGATTCTTGGTTTTAGTGCCACTTCCTTTGACTTCTGGAATATTATATTCTACAACCTTTGATCCCTTAATGTAGAAGCTTCTAGATCTTGTGTTATCCTGATTGTATTTCCACAATATTGGAATTGTTTCTTTCTAGCTGCTTGCAATATTTTCTAATTGACCAGGGAACTCTGGAATTTGGCCACAATGTTCCTAGGAGTTTCTCTTTTTGGATCTCTTTCAGGAGGTGATCTGTGGATTCCTTGAATACTTATTTTGCCCTCTGATTCTAGAATATCAGGGCAGTTTTCCTTGATAATTTCATGAAGGATGATGTCTAGGCTCTTTTTTTGTTCATGGCTTTCAAGTCATCCCATAAATTTAAATTGTCTCTCCTGGATCTATTTTCCAGTTCAATTGTTTTTCCAATGAGATATGTCAAATTCTCTTCCATTTTGTCATTCTTTTGGTTTTGTTTTGTGATTTCTTGGTTTCTCAGAAAGTCATTGGCTTCTATCTTTTCTATTCTAATTTTGAGACAACTATTTTCTTCAGTGAGCTTTTGAACCTCTTTTTCCATTTGGATAACTCTGCTTTTGAAAGCATTCTTCTCCTCACTGGCTTTTTGAACCTTTTTTGCCAATTGAGTTAGCCTATTTTTCAAGGTGTTATTTTCTTCAGCATTTTTTGGGTCTCCTTTATCAAGGTATTGACCTGTTTTTCATTCTTTTCTTGCATCTCTCTCATTTCTCTTCCCAGTTTTTCCTCCATCTGTCTAACTTGATTTTCAAAATCCTTTTTTGAGCTCTTTCATGGCCTGAGCCCATTGGATATCTATTTCAGATGTTTGGGATATGGAGGTCTTGACTTCTATATCTTTACCTGATGGAAAGCATTGTTATTCCTCATCAGAAAGGAAAGGAGGAAACATCTGGTTTCCAAGAAAGTAACCTTCTAGGGTCTTATTTTTTTCCCCTTTCTGGGCATTTTTCCAGTCAGTTACTTGACTTCTGAGATTACTCTCCACCCCTGTCCAGATCCTCCCAGCTAGTGCTTGGGGTCTGAGATTCAAATGCTGCTCCCCAGCCTCAGGGCTTTCGGTGGCAGGCCTGGTTACTATTCAATGTAAGCTTATGTTCTGCTGCTCAGGTGGGGGCAGGGCCACCTCCTAGGCTCAGTTCCCTTAGGGCGTTTATGTAGAGACCTTCAGTAATGGACTCCAGCTCCTGCCTGCTCTGGAAGCCTCTGGCCACCACTGCCTCTGCCACTGCCTCCCGAGGGTGCCTGAGTTATAGAGACACCCTGCTCCCCTCCCAGCCAGCCCAGAAGTCTCTCTCACTGACCTGTGCGTCTGTGGGTGGAGGGACCTTCACAGCTGCCTGAGATTCCGTCCCTGAAGCCTGCTCCAATCTGCTCCTCTCAATGCCACACCCCCAGGGAAGTGCTGGGCTCCACTCCTGTCCAGTGTGCGATGGACCTTTGGAATCAGTTTTTCAGGGCTCTCTGGAACGGAAATCTCCTTCACTCCATTGCTACGTGGCTTCCACTGTTCCAGAATTTGTTGGGAGTTTTTTTTACAGGAAATCCATTGGCTTTGCATTTGGAGCTAGCATATGTGGGTCTTTCTACTCCACCGTCTTGGCTCCTCCCCGCTAATAAAGAAATTTGAGACATAAGTTTTCAAAATTGACTCCAGAGTCTTCTTTGTAACAGTCACTAATGTTTGGAATCCTTCCCTTACAGTATAGCTTAGATTCTACCTTTGAGCAGAGGCCTTTCCTAATTCTCCAAGTTGTTAGTCTCATGTCATTTTAACATTATTTTATATTTCTGTTGCATTTCCCTATATGTATACATCTCATATCCTCATCTTTGACCCCACAACAAGGACAATTTCTATTATTTCCTCTCCTTCCCCCTTGATCTTTGTATCTTTAGTGCTTGATGAATGTTGAATTGCATTATTTTTCAGTGTGAAAATAACAAAATCTTGCAATGTGAAAATAACACAAAATTGTACCTCTACTAATCTTTTACATTAAATTTACATAAAATGATTGGAGTTATCATTAATAGGTTAGCTGAAACTTTTCTCTGTGATAAGATGATTCTTACCTTTAATAAACTATGAAACACTATTAGAAAACTCATTACAGTTGACATTTCTGAGCTCACAGCTCACTGACAGCCTCTTCCTGAAAGTGATAGCTTTGTACAGTTTAAAAATATTAAAAGTTGCTCATGTTTGAAAGTTGGTCCTAATTAATTTTTTTTTAAATTGTACACCTTATCTTAGGGATTTGTAGTTTTTTAATGTATTATAAGCATTATGGATGGAGAAGATGATAATATTTTAGATGGCATTGTCAAGGGCTTACTTTGTGAAATGGCATTTGTGAAAAAAACAACAAAAAAAAAGAAATCCATTCATTTAAAGGACAATTGAACAATCTTGCACAAATGTAATTTTCCCAGGTTTTAAAATTTAACCTGTTAGACGGGTATTCCTTGTAGTATCCCCTATATGAGAAAATAAGCATAGGTACCATGCCTCACCCTGCCCAGCTTCCAGCATGCCACCTGTCTCTAACAACAACATCAAGTACAATGTGCTTTTGGGGAAAACCTTAATTCATTAGCATAGAATTTATGTAATCTTAGTTTTAGGCAATCATATTTTTTTCGGGTGGCACCCCTTAAAATTCCAAATGCAAAAAGAATGCTCTTCAAATAAAGAATTCAAAACCATTCAGAAAGAAAAGGCACTTAAACTGCCTACCTGGTCCTGTCTTTTGTATAATTATTAACTTCTTAACTGACTTATTAAATCTTAATGGATCATTATTTGACTGCAGCCTGCATTTTAGCACTTGGTTGTGAGCAATTCCATCAATAATAATTGCTCTAAGAATAATTAACTTTTCAATTATGTGGTATTTATGCAAGGTATCCACTTTGACAAAATGGTTTCATGTGCTATAGTGACTTAAAGGCTAATTTGAAAACAATGGCCTATCATTATGGAGACAATTAAGTCTGAGGAAATGAGTTGCAAACCACAATGTAAACCTGTATTTCATAAACATATAACAGGAATATTGGCAGGAACTGAACTCTTTCGGAGTTGATTGCTTTTCAGCTCCATCAACTTCAGTTCCTAAATAGGATTTGAACTTACTCTCGTCAATAGTGGTTTTCTCTCAACGTGTGTTCATCATTCATTGCTGAAGACCACCAGGCTATTAGAGAAATGATGACATGACTTACACTTGACTTTATTTTTGAGTGAAGGAGGGATGTGCCGGTCACCAGCCTTACTTCTCCTCCAGAGTCATCTGAATCCAGTGACCAGATATTCATCAGGATAACTAGAGATGACGCAGGATGAGGTAACTGGGGTTAAGTGATTGGCCCAAGGTCACACAGCTAGTGAGTGTTGTGTCTGAGGTGAGATATCTGCTCTCCCTTACATAGTGAGAATAACTCTCATCCTTTAAGCAAAGGACAAGGGTACAGAATTGAAGCTTTTTAATGGCAGGGCAGCAATTTTCTTATGCTCAATACTTTCTCCTGTTTTTATTCTTTCAAAGCACATTATGTCAGGAAGACAAATTCTATCTTGCCCTAAATTTTTCCATTAACACTTAAAAAGGATTGAAACTTTTCAAAATCTATTTAGGAACAAGAAATGTATTTCCAGAATATTTATTTTACAGCATTCAAAAATTCATTTGTGGATCAGGAAAATACTTTAGGTGATTTCAAAAATATCCTGCTAAAACTCTACTTTTTAGCAACAAGAAAATGTCTCTTTGCAACCAGAATAAGTCTAACATCTATCATTTTTGTTCACATATGAAATATCCTAACTTTTCCACTCAGACGGTCTTTGCAGGGTAGCCTTTCACCCTTCTTTCTAATGGTTTTCACTTCTGTGCTTACTAGGGCTAGGCTTCTCTTGTAAGGACAATAGCTCCATAAACTCCACAGAAGAAGGAAATTCATCTAGCTGTTTACTTAAATTAGAAGAATCTTGACCTAAACTTTTGCTGAGTTTAACAAAGTATCATCTGTGGGAAACAGAGAAACATATTATCTGGATAGTAGGACAATTAGATTGATCGTGAGTGAATAGCTAGAGAGGTAGATATATAGATCTACAGGGGTTCTTGGAATCTGCAAACTTACAAACAAATATATATTTCAATAAAATTTGTTGTCTTTGTAATCCTGGATATTTTATTATATGCATTTAACATATTATTCTGAGAGGAGATCTATAAATTTTACCCATCTGGCAAAGAGGTCTGTGAAAGAAAGAAACAAAAACATTAATAATCTACAAACTTGAGTCTCAAAGAAATTCCAGGACTGCCTAACTTAACCTCCTTAATTTTATGGATGAGGCCCAAGGACACTGTCATTTGCCCAACTTCACACAAATAGTTTTGGAGGTAGAATATGAACCAAGACGCTGAGTCCAGAACTTACATCTTCAGAATTTTTTGAATTGTTCAACTCAAAGAGTTATTGGGTTAATATCAACCTGATAGTGAAGTGGAAAAGAGTTTATGCTGGATCCTGTGCCATTTAACATTTAACAATAACTTAGATAAATGCATAGATGACATACTTATCAAATTTCCAAGTGATGTGAAGCTGAAAAGAATAATTAAAAAACTGTAAAACCCTGTCAGAATTGAAAAAAAAATCTTGATTTTTTAATATATGAGACTTAATCTAATAAAATGCAATTTAATTAAGTTAGAATATAGAATCACAAATTTAGAGCTACAAGGTACATAAGAAAATGTTCAATCAATTCCCCTTTAGCGATAAAAACATTAAGATTTCAGGAGTTTAATTCACTCACCCAAGATCACCCAGGTAGTGTACCTTAGAGACTAGATTTGAACTCAGGTTAACTGAATCTAGAGCCAGTACACTTTTCACTGTAAAGTGTTGCTTGTTATCTATCTGTCATCTATCTATCTATCTATCCATTCATCTCTCTAACTCTCTATCTGGAACAGAAACATGAATTATATGGAGGCTTGCCTTGAGAGAGGCATAGCTTTGAGAAATAAGGAAGTGACAATCTCATAGTAAACTGCCCTGGTTAGGACCTAGAGTGTTGTGCTCATTGCTAGAGCCCAACATTTAGGAAGGTCATTGACTAGCCAATGAGCATTCATAGGAGAGCAAACAGGATGGTGAATGGCCTTACAATGTCCATATAATGAAAGGCTCAATAGAAGGAAAAGGTAAGGGTTAGTTTATAGAAGAGAAAAGAGGAGTGCAATTGATAAGTCTTCAAGAACTGAAATGATTTCAGTTAAAAGAGGCCTGAAAAAGGGGTCCAAAACTTGAATAGCAGGCTCAGTAAACTAATTAATCAATCAATATTTATTAAGTGCCTACTGTGTGTCAGACACTATGCTAAGGATTGGGGATATAAAAAAGGCAAAAAAAAAAATCTTTGACCCCAAGAAGTGCCAATCTAATGAAACTTACTCAGTTTTATATCTGACTCGTCTAACCCCATTTGGAGTTTTCTTGGCAAAGAGACTGGAGTGGTTTACCATTTCCTTCTCCAATTCATTTTATGGATAAACAAACAGAGGCAAACAAGGCTAAGGGCCTTGCCCAGGGCCATACAGCAAGTAAGTGTCTGAGGCCAGACTTACATTTAGGAAAACAAATCTTCTTGACTCTGGGTCTGGAACTCTATCAACAGTGCCACCTAGACAGCCAATGTCTGATGAAACTAAAGGAGGCAAATTTGGATATTGGGCTATAGCCTTTCAGCCTCTATTTCCTTCCAAAGATATTTTCAGAACGTTCCAACAGCAAGCTCTAGTTTTTAGTCAGCTCCACTGCTACTTCTTAGAAATAAAAGTAGGCAAATAAATTTCCTCATCAGGTTCAAGTTCATTTCCATCCCTGTTTTCAATTCTCAATTAGTGATTGTGATGAGGGCTGGCAGGGACTGGTGTTGAGACTCACACAAAGATCAAGTTATCAGGGGCAGGCTGCCTGGAAAGAATTCATGGACTCAAGCATTGTTGAGGTCAAGGTAAAGATTTATTACACTTTTCAGTGGACAAAGCTTCTTAGGCAACCTGCAACCTTAGAGGCGTACAGGGAAAGTTTATATAGGATATTCTATAGTGAAGTATGTTCCAAATATGCTAATTAGGTGTTTTGGGGTGGGATTAGAGAGTGGTTAAGAAGTGGTCAGTCCTTAAAGGAATACACACTTTTGGTATCTAATGTGCAGGTATTTTACCCAAAATTCACCAGGAAATAGCCCAAGGAGGCTACCTGAAGGTGTAGTTTTAGACTTGAAATGTCACCAAGTCAACTAATGGTCAGGATTGGCTCAGAAATATCATATTGCTCTCATCAAGGTCTTGTTAGACAAGATAAACGTAAGGGAGTATACATATGTCTAAATCTAGGATACATATTATTGTTCAGTTAGTAGTAAATGCTGTTATGACCCAATGCACAGCCAGATCCACCAGTATGAAGCTGGTTCAGACTAATAAGTTCTACAGATGCAGATGGCTACTATATCAGAAAGGGAAATAAAAGTTGTTGCTAGAGCAGACTGTGTCTTTGGGCTATGGAGAGACTGCCTGGGATAGTGTTTTGAGGCTAGGCAGAATTGTAACTTTTAATGAGAAATATGATTTTTAGAATTGGGGCTCAAGCATATGCACCCAAGCACCCCATCAATTGACTGTGAAGCTTGAAAAGAGCAAAGAATGAAAAGGAAGAAATAAAAGGATGAAATATTTCCCTATTTTAAAAAAATAGCATGTCAACTCCACTTAAGTGCTTGCAGCCCACCAAACTGGTTACTTAAGATATAAGATAACAGCGCTATAATCTTTGATCTAAAAATAGGAAGAAAAGCTCTGATGAGGTCCAGAGAACATCTATTGAATTAGAGGAAGCCAGGACAATGAGAGGAGTCTAGGTCAATTTAGTTTTATTTAGTCAAAGGAAAAAAAAAGAGACAACAGAGTCCTGGAAAAAGTAATCAACTCAACTAACTATTGAATATATTGGAGAGGCAGATTTTGAAGAAATCAGAGAGTTAAGAAATAATTATAATAGTTTAGGCAGAAATGCCTAAAATAAGACAAGAAGTAACACATTTCTTAGAGAGTCAGTCATAGTCAAAAATAGTCAAACCTTACAAACTAAAAAGGATTATTAGGACATTCACTAAATTTCCTTTGGCTTGAGGCTTGGGAGGTTCTGCATCCTTTTTCAGTAACTGAGGCCTGCTGGTTAATGTAACACTTTGATATTGTGGTTCAATGGAAAGAACAATGATTTTTCCTACTTGATATGGACTCCTAAGTTCAAATTCAAGCTCTCTTACTTATACTCTCTTACATTCTGCATGTGTAACCTTGGACAAGGCACTCAATGTCTCTGTACTTTAGGTTTCTCACCCAGAAAATGAAGGAATTAAATGACTCCCATGTCCTTTTCAACTCAATATTTATGATCTTGTGATATGAGAATGTTACTTTGGAAGACATGTGAGGACAGCCATTGATTTTTAATATACACAAGGTAGTTTTTAAAAGAAAAATACTGATTAAATCTTTGTTTACAGTTTATTCTTAAGATTTTCCATTTTATTTGGTGTACTGGGACAGCCTTATTCCATCACCACAGGTACACAATTAATAACATTAATTCAGTAACTTCTAGAGACTACTCTCTAGGTAGAACTAAAATGGTGGATGTGACTGCCCATGAAATTTGGTCTTCAATCCAAACTCCACCAGGAACCTAGAGACACTTTCAAATCTAGTTTGAACTGCCTAGTGCATATGAGCCACCTGGGGAAGAATTCAGTCTTGATTGCCTTATTCCAATTTGTCATGGGAGAAAGAGCCAATTAGGGGAGAGCTAAAAAGTAGGACAGCTGAATGATCTGAAGGTATCACATATAGGAGAAAGGAGGGAAAATAGAAAAAACTGGGAAAGAGAAAAATATTTCTTCTCCTAAAATTACACTTTCAGAAAAATGTAGTTTCCTCTGATGTATGCCTAAATTACAAAATACACACATTACCAGTAGAAACAAGTCCCCTGTGTTTGTGAGCCATTTACAATATACTAACTATGTGGCTGTCTTTTGGGCCCATGTCAGGTGATTTACTTCTGTCCCCCTCTCCATTGCTTGGCAAAACAAGTTGTTTTAACATCTCCAAATGTGCACAAATGTGGCATGTAGTAATTTATTTTCTTTCAATGATTTCTCCTCTACTAGTGATAGAGTAGATAAGATAAGCCTTGAAGGGGCTCAAAAAACACCTGTTATCTGAATAAAATCTATGCTCTCACTCTTTGTTCAGGAATTTTGTCACAATACCCTCCATAACTCAAAGCCTGAATAACATTACTAATCCATCCCAAATGAAGCATTCCTAAAATTCTGTAAAAAATAATTTTTTTCCATTTCTTTCTCTATAATCCTTCAAATTTGGTTGCTTCTAATTTTCTGCACAAGAGAATGGATCTTAATATCATGTTCTAACCCATTATTCCAAGTTTCAAAACCCTGATTCTAGCATACCTAAATTCCAATTTTGCCCTTAACTGTACCTCTTTTTATTTTGATTTGTTCAGATAAGTCAAGCTTTCTCATTTACTATGAAGTATTGCAGGGGAGACTAATATTCAACACAAGCTCTCAATAAACCACTATGTTCAGTGTACTGTATTAGGTATGGAGAAGATACACTGGTTTTATGAACTTTAAAGTCAAACACCATTAAAAAATAAAACAACACTATAATAACTCTCAGAGGGGAAAATCTGTGCAAAGTCTTGGGGATGAGAAATTGAATGTCACATAAAAGATACCACAAGTAGGTCAACTTGTTTGGAACATAGTATATGTGAAAAGTGGCGATAAACCCAGAATGGCAAGTTGTAGTCGCGTCATAAAGGTCTTTATATACCAAATAGAAGAATTTGTATTTTATCCTACAGGCAATAGTCCCTGACACTTCTTGAGAAGTGAATGACATAGAAACTATGCTTTAGGAATTACAATAGTTTGGTAACATCTACTTGTTTCATTGGATGGATAAAGCATTGGGCCTGGAGTCAGGAAGAAATGAGCTTGCAGTCCACCTTAGACATTTCTTAGCTGTATGGTCCTGGGAAAATCATAACCTCCACCTGCCTCAGTTTCCTCATCTGTTAAATGAGGATAATAAAATTGGGTTATTTTAAGATCAAATGAAATCATATTTTAAAGGGCTTAGTACAGTTACTGGAACACTGTAGGTCCTTACTAAGTACTTATTTCTTTCCCTTTCCTTCACTCCCAATCTTACAGGCAAATTAGAGGAGATTTGAGGAAGGGAAAGTAAGTTGGGGGTTATTGCAGCATTTCATGTAAAAGATGATGAAGATCTATTGTCAATAAGGAAAATATGGTGGATCTGAGAGATTTTGTAAAGATAGAAATTGACAAGGTTAGACAAATGACTGAATATAGAGAGTGGGAAGTGCATGGGAGAGAGAGGTTTTGAGACAGATGCCAATGCTGCAAATATGGTTGACAAGAAGGATTCCTAGTTCTCCACAGAAGAAAGAATGGTATAAAGAGGGAAGAATTTACAGACAAAGAAAATTAGTTCTGTTTTGTACATACTGATTTTGAGATGAATGTGGAGTTCCTAAATGGAATTTCCATTAGTCAACTAGCAATGTGGACCTGGAGATGAAAAGAGAGGTTTAGCCTGAATATCTGAATCTGGGACTAATCTGTGTAGATATGATAACTGAACCCATGGGAGCTAAAAAAAAAATCACTGAGAAAGAAGATAAAGAGAGAAGTGAGGCTTGGATATTTTCACTGGGAATAACTAGTGCTATGGTGTAGGATATAAATGATGATTCAGCAAAGGATACTAAGGCTGGACTAGTAGGAGGAAAATTAAGAGAGAGCAGTATCATGAAAACTCAAGGTAAGCGAGTGGTCAACTATGCCAAATTTTGAAGAGAGAAGGAAGGAAAAGAGTTCATTGGATTTGGAAATCTTTAGTAACTTTGGTAAGAAAAAAATTCAGGCTCCTTCAGCTTCTAACAAATGATATCCTTTTAACCCTTTCCCAAGGGCATTAGCTCTTTAACTCAGACATTAGAGGAAAATTTCATCAGTAGTCCCTCAAAATCAAACTTTTCCTACTCAAACATCTTTCCAGCCCAGATGGACATTATTCTTCTGAAGACTTTTAAAACAATGGTACTAATCAATGGACAAGTCAACTCCTTGTTTGTAAGGACATAAGAGTCTCATTGTTGGTTTGATCCATTGTTGGAATGGGTCACACAAGCAGAGTCATTCCTCAGAGCTACTGGCAAACTTACCATGGCTATCTAACTCTGTTGGCTCTTCCAGAATTTAGAAGCTCACATAGTCCTTCATTCTTTACAACAGCTTCATCTAAATTTAGGAAAGAATAAACAGAAGGTGGGATAGGAGAAACAGCATAGACATTGTTTTATACAATACCCTTGAGGACAGAAAAACAAACAAACAAACAAAAAGAACAACTACAAAAACCCATGGTACCTCTGTTTCTAATTGGAGGCTTAGAGCATTTTTGTACTTGATCACTACCAGGAAAGAGAGAAATAGAGTTTATCCTTTGGAGTCTCTCGTATGTACTCATAGTACTGACTCAGTAAACAATTAAAAGGAAAATAATTTTCTTACCATATATGAAGTAGAAAGAAAAAAGACATGGAACACCTGAACATGCTCCGATGTAGGGAGGAGTGCCTTCCATTAGATATACCCAAAAAGGAGATTCAGCAAGCCCCGATATGATCTAGCTGCAGGCAGAGCACTCCATGAATGCTTAAAGGATTGGGCTCTTATTGTCTAGATCTACTCATTTATACCATTGTGCAAGTTATGAGAAGTGTGTGTGTGTGTGTATGTGTGAGCACATACACACACACACACACAGAAAATTTTAATGGTGTGAAGGGTGTAGGACAGGATATTAGGATGCTTAAACCATAGTTTTAGGAATAGGGAATTTAAAGTTCTGACAGTTATAGAAAGTAGGGAAAACATTTCTTTTTCTCATATACTAGGTTTCAACTTGATTGTGGCTAAACTTGTCTTCAAATTCTTCACTTTCAGTCAAAAGCAATTTAGTTTTCAAGACAAATCAATTATTAAATGCTTATTAAGTACCAGATACTATGCTAAACATTGAGGGTACAAAGAAAAGCAAAAACATGGTTCCTACTCACAAGGAGCACATATTCTGGTAGAAGAGACTATATAAATAAATATTTACTTCTGTATGTACTGATTAGAAGATTATTGAGATATTTCACATGAGAAGTGATGAGGGTTTGTGAAAGGAAGATTTTCTTACAAGTAGATCTCTTCAAATTACACATTGGATTGGGCTAGCCTAATATGGTTTCTTTCCATTCTTTCCCAAAAGCTCATGTAGTATATTTCATGGGATATTTTCCTGGGATGGGATACGTGAAAGAAAAAATAATTCCATTGTTCTATTTAGAGAATTGTTTTATATTTCCTTAGCAAGGTAGAGTTTGGGATGGAGTACATGTAGGAAAATATTTAAAGATAATTTTCTGACCAGTTAAAAATGACATTCTTAAAAGAAATTGCCTATAGGGTTAACAGTATTCGTAACACAGCTAAAGTCAGGCCCTTAGAAGGATGTGACCCTCTCACTAGAATTAGCTTATACTTAAGTGAACTTTATGTACACAGAATCTTAAAGCTGGCAAGTATCTTAGAGATCATTCAGTACAACCTCTCACCCTAATTAGTATTCCTTCTATAACATTCTTGAGAGATTGTTCCAGTCAACTTTTCTTAAATAATTAAAGTGAAAAGCAATAGAATCTTATACAAAACATACCATTTTCATAGTCTGAGTGTTATTTTTTGTTTACTTTTTTTAATACAGTCAAAATCTAGCTAATTAAAACTTCCACTATGATAGTTAATATTATATAGACTGTTGATGGAAATCCCATTTGATTGACATATTAAAGACAGCCCTTCATAAGACAAAAAGATGATAGATTTGTTGTTCCGGTGGCATTTATTTTCCCCACTTCTCCATACTCACCTCAGCTACTCCAGAACCAATAGATTTCCCTGACTTTTTACTTAAAAACTTGAATAATTCAGTTATGTCATATTTCAAATAACAAGGAAGTCTGAAATATGATAGCTAAATGGACTTAGAAGGACAACATCTTTCCCCTGTGTTTCTTCCCCCTCCCTAAAGTAGAAACTGAATGTTTGCCATCAAAGGATAGTGCTCATTTATGTTTAGTGAACCAAAGTATTTCTTCAGAAATCAGGGAAATCAAGTTGTGAAGAGGAAGACAGGACACCAAGTTTCCCAAGCCAAGGTACAAGCTAAGGAGAAGGTTCCAAGATTCTTCTAGGGTCAGAGAAAAATTGAAACTATATTCCTTGGCTCCCTGTCTTTTTCCAGCCCTGGACAGACCTTGATGAAGGGAGAAAACGACACGATATGTACCTGATTATTTTTTAATGACTATTGGTTCACATTAATGAGTTTGCAATTCAGAAAGTCAAAACAGGATTTCAGTCAAGGGAGTGTCTTCTTTTCAGTGCAAGAGTATTCTAATGTGTGGATGATATCTTGGCAATAAGTATGTTTCAAAGAATCTTGATTGATTTCATTACTGGAAATGTTAAGTCATATTGTTAAGGAAAAATACATCCAAACCAGTGTGAAAGTTAGGAATATTAATGTAGAGTGGATGCCATCTTTCAGATTATTGAACTTCCTTCTTTTCACTATATATATATATATATATATCCCTCTGTCTTACATTTAGATGGTGAAAAGAAGGAAGTTCAATAATATATATATATATCCCTCTGTCTTACATTTAGATGGTGAAAAGAAGGAAGTTCAATAATATATATATATATATATATATATATATATGTATATTGCCCTGGCAGTAGATATGTTGCATAGATTTTGTGTGTGTGTGTGTGTGTGTGTGTGTTTGTATATTGGGGAAACCAGTCATTCCTAGAAGACTATGGAATTGACAAGGTTGCATCCTGAATGCCACACACTTAGAAACACATATCTTTTAAAAGGAAAAAGCTAAATCTGGATGAAGTTGAGTGACAGCACTACACATTTGATTCTTCATTCATTAGGTTTCCTAGCATGTTGAGATATGATATTGTGGATAGAGTGCTGGAAATAGGATAACCAGGGTACAAATCTTCCGTAACTTGTTGTGTATACTGGTGAAACCCTTGGTCAAACTGTTTTATTTTGACTCCAGAGAGATAAATGCTGGGAGTCATATATGTCTAAGAGCATCTCAAGAGCATTAGGCAGCATCTGACCTCCAATGTGTCACATGCCAGTAGTTGATGGGCATTCAGAATATCCATTCCAACAGTATGAGGACACGAAGGCAATCAGCACTTTGTACAGTTTCCTATCCTTGTTAATTCTGCTTTTATTCAAACTGTGAGAGAGAAAAACCTCACACATCTTCACACTGCCTTTTGTTTCACTGGAGGTGGAACGTATAAATTTGAGCAAGATTTTCTTAGAATAGTTTGATATTCAGCTATGAAAACTTATTGAAGGAGACTGCTAAATTAAAGGAATTTTATACATTAACTCTTGTATTCAGTGGACAGTCACAAGTGCTATTACTTTGACACATTAATTGTGGGTTACTTGATAAGTCACTTAAACTCTTCTTAAGAAACGATGAGTAGTACTCATTGCTGAGTTCGAAATGAGTCAAGACAATAAGGCAACAAGTATTGATTAAGCAGAGCCAGGAAAGGAATAAAGCTTGACCAACCTGGTTCTTGTGTTATTTCAGTCCCAATCAACTCTTCTTGACCCCATTTGGGGTTTTCTTAGCAGAGATTCTGGAGTGGTTCTCCATTTCTTTCTCCAGCTCATTTTACAGATTGAAGAAACTAAGGCAAATAGGATCAAGTAATTTGCTCAGGGTCACACAGGGTCACATTTGCTTTGGGTCTTTCTGACTCCAGACCTGACCTTGTATCCACTGGTGTTATCTAGCTTCCCTGGCTAAGTCGGACCCCTTCTCAAAGTAGAAACCTCTGGATAAACTCAGAGAAGGGGCAGTACATGTATCTTCCAGTGTGATAAGACCTCAGGCTCTGAGTAAAATTTTAGTGTGAGAATACTCTTGAAGACCAAAGAGTTAAAAATAATAGAGCTAAAACATTTCATGAATGCCTAGAAATTCCTCATGCTGAAAACTATAGATCCTTGAAAACCCAATGCTAAGCGGAACCATGTCTGTCAAATACTAGGTGCAATAAATGTTTGCTGATTTATTTACCTTTTCATATGTAAAAAGGGAGAATCCTTGCATGTGTTCTTGTTATTTTATCTTGAATAGTCAGCATTTGCCTTTATTCTCTCACTTTTTGTTATCTTATCTTATTTTACTTTTGTTGGTCACTAAAGGAGGGCAGTCAAAGTAGTGAAGGCCTTGGTGAATCATATTTTATGAGAATCAATAGAAGGAATTAGGGATGTTTTCCATGGAAAAGAGGCATCACAGAAGGGGACATGAAAAGTATTTGAAGAGTTGTCTACGATCTTTACATCTGTTCAAACTTGACTTAGGAGATTGACCTAGGAGTAACTGATGGAAGTATTAAGGAACAAAATTTAGTGGTGATATAAGGAAACTTCTTAACAATCAGAATGCTCCCAAACTGTAATTGATTGGCTCCAAAGTTAGCAGTTTTCTCCTCACTTGTCACAGATATTACCAAGTGGATTCTTGGTCAAGTTGAATTATATGGACTCTCAGGTTCTTTCCAACTTTGAGATTCTGTACTTTGTGATTTCATCTCAGTTCTGACAATTCTTTTCATTAGTAGTCTGTAACCATTTTTAGCAGAAACATAACCAGGAATGAGCAGGATTTTGACTGAGGGTGGGTAATTTAAGGCAGCTCTTGCATTCTTATATGGGAGAAGGAAAAGGTAGAACCTAGTAGTAGGGGAGGGCTGAATGTGACCAGGGGGAGCCAGTGATGGGAGGGCTGAGTCAGGCAGGAGCTGGATCCCTCTGGAAGAGTAGCTTAATTTTTACAGGATTGATTTTTCAAGCAAGGTGAATAGAAAGGGCTGTTCACAGGACTTAAGCACCAGTCTGGTTTAAGGATGGGAAATCCTGCCCCTGCAAGACCAATCTCCTCAGTGGAAACGATTCTTGTTAACTCTTAGGGGACAGCTGTATGTTGGCAAATGTTTAACAACCATCTTTGTGAAGAAAAAGTATAAAGTAAACATTTATAGAATGAGACACAAGCTTTACTGTAATTTGCGTAATTAATATTTTCTCCATCACTTTCTTCATCCTAGACAATAAATCCAGTCCCGATTGGTAACATTTGCCAAATTTTGAGTTGTAAATACTCACTATGAAAATTTAACAAACAGTTTATAGGAGGTGGCTCCAGAACACCTTGTTTTGGGGCTACTTGACACTTTATCTTTCCTTGGGTGGAGGAGTGTTTTTGCTGGAAGGGTAGAGAAGGAAGTGAATTTCCTTAACAGCATAAAAATTTGAAGTTTTCTTTTGTAGAGATCAGAGGTAGGCTGGCTCTACTCTCATTGATCCCATAGGATGGCAAGGCCTCTTTAACCCTGCTCAGACTTTATGCTTTCTTAGGGGGTAAATCTTCCCCATCTGGATTCCTGGAATCTTCTCCTTTCCTCAGGTTTCCTTTTCTCAGTCTCTCTATCATTTACTGTCTTTTTCTCAAGAACTATATTAGAGGATTGGGTGGAAGGTTTGCCAGGCCTTGTGGTGAGTCAAGGTGGAGATACTTCTTGTCCCAAGCCTTGCAGATGACAAAGACTGGTCTCTTTAACAAAGGAATAAATGTTTCTCTATTCCTAAAGGTTCTCTCTAACCTTTCAACACAATCTATTATGAGAGAAGGATGGCAGTCTGTAGACAAAGCAAGAGATGGGGGTGAACCATTTCCTATTTCTTGCCGCTGACTGACTGTGCCTTTAAAAACAAACTTTAGACAAATATTAAAACTTAAATACATAATAAGAAAGGGAAAAAATCATTCTAAACTTAAATATTAAATTGAAATATAAAATAAGAAAGAGCATCATGTGCCCAGCAGAACATAGGAGAAGATTCAAAATACATAGCAATAACTTGTTTCAAGAAAACCTGTATATTAAATACTATTGAAAGCTGTCCATCTTTTCTTTACTACCTTGTAAGTTTTCTTTTGTTCTCTGCTGTACACATTTTTACTTTTTTTTTTCCTCCCCACTATCTACCACCCCAAGACTACAGTTGAACATGAATATATTTATTGTAGATATTGTCATATACATATACATATATTAACATATACTTTCCCTAAGAGATTCTATTCCTAATCTTGTTATGTTTGTGTGTATCTTTTTTTCCTATTTCTCCTAACTCCTCTACTTTACTTCTACCTGCTACCTTGCCTTCCTATTACTTAACTTATTCCCACTCCAGCAATCCTTCTCTTATCCTCCCATTCCCCTAAATTTAAACACTCTTCTGTGCTCCTCTTTTAACCCATTTCCTCACCCTTCCCTCTAAAGACACCTCGTTTATCCTCTTACCCTTCCACATCCCCTTAGAGTTTTATTTCTTTTTTAAATTTAGAAGACTTTTATATTCTCTAGATGTATATGTATTTTCCCTCTTACGTCTATTCCTATGAAAATGAATTTCCAGAACAGTCCCCCACTCTCATTCAATTCCTCTGTATTGGTTCTTCCTTTTGTACCTCTATTATATAGGATAATTATTTTTTTAGCTGTTCTTGTACAGTTTTACTTTTTAAAGTCATCTCATGCTCAAGTTTAACCTAATCTTTCTTATAAGCTACCTAATTAACAATCTTATACATAGGTTTTATATTTTCCATACATAAAAGGTAAACATTCTATCCTTATTGAGTTCTTTGTAATTGGTAGGTGGTATGTACCTTATATTTCTCCTGGATCTTATATGTCAAATCTTCTATTAATTCAAGGTTGTTGTTGCTGTTTTTTTTAACAGAATCCCAAAAGTCTGACAGTTGATCAAATGTGCATTTTTTTCCACTGGAGAATATGCTTAACTTTGCTGGGTATGATGTTTTTGGTCATAGGGCCATTTCTTTTGCTCTCTGATATATAGTGTTCCAAGATCTGAGATGGTTTAGTGTCATCAACACTAGGTCTTGTGTTATTCTAATTGTTGAACCATCATATATAAATCTTTTTTTATTATTGTTGCTCAGAATATTTTGCTCTTAATCTGAGGGTTTTAGAATTTGACTGTAATATTACTGTGAGTTTTTCTTGTAGGCTCTCTTTTAGGTGGTGATCCGTGGATTTTTTTCTATTTCTATTTTCACTTCTTGTTCTAATGCTTCAGGACAATTTTCTTTAAATACTTCTTGTACTATTGTATCAAGGTAATTTTTTTATAATCAGAACTTTCAGGTTGTCCAAGTATTTTACGCTTTTTCTTCTTGATCTGTTCTCTAGATCCATTGTTTTTCTTATGAGAGGTTTCACTTTCTCTTCTGTTTTTTCATTCTTCATTTTTTCAGTTTCTTCATCTCTTAGAACTTTGCTGGCTTCTCCTTGCCCAATTTTTATTTTGAAGGTGTCATTTTCTTCTTTAAAATTCTAGATCTCTTTTTCTTATTAGTTTACTTTCTTGTCATAATTGTCTTTTTTTGTCTCTTATTTTGTCTTCTTATTTTTCTTTTTCATTTTTTCTCCATCTCTCTCATTTGATGTTTAAAGTCTTTTAAGTTCTGCAGTTAATTCTTTTTGGGCAGGTGACCATTTGATATTGCTCTTTGGGGTAGAAGAGGGTTTCCTTCTTTCAATATCCTCCTCTGAAGATGAACTTTGATCTTCTCTATTCTCACAGTAGCTTTCCATGTTTGGATTCTCGCTCTTTTGCCTGTGCATTTTTTTGGTAATAATTTAGTTTTTATAATCACTCCTAGTCCTTGGATATGGGGCATGATCCCGCTGAACCTCTTCAACTCTCCCCTTTGACCTTGAACTCAAAGCAAGACCTTCAGTCTCCTCTAAGTGCCCACAGCCAGCAGCCTCCTCCCCACACTGCTTCAGCACTCACCAGGCATATGCTGGTTCCTTCTTGCTCCAGCTGCTCCTCCCAGCACAGCTGAGTCTAGTGTTCCTTGACAGCAGAGGTTCCCTAGGTCTTCCCCAGGTCAGAAACACACCTCCCCTCACTCTTTCCAAGGTAAAAGTTCTCTTTGCTGGGGCCCTAGGGAGCCTCTAAGACCAACTAACCCCAGAGCTTGCGCTTGTTATTTAAGTAGCTCGCCAGTAGTTATCAATGGGGATCTAACCTGGAGGTATTTACTCTTCACTAGAAGAAATCTCAAGTCCAGGAATTTTTCTTCAGGTCTTTATGAATTGCCCCAAAAGGACAGGAACTACCCCTACTCTTATTTGTTTATATGGCTCTGTGTTCACTTCAGAGATGCTATTTTATCTCTTGAGAGCTTGAAATTTTCTGAAGTAGTGTACCATCTTCCCAGGATCCTCTCCACTGGCCATACCTTCTTGAGGATGTTTCTTCTTGAGACTTTTTCTCAAAGTTTATCCTTTCAAGGTGTTCAAACTTCACTAAGGATTGAGATCTGAAGGCTAAATGAATTTAGGGACCAAAAATGTAAAAAAAAAAAAAAGGTAAGTGAAAGCCTTAATGTGGAGGCCTTAAGGGCTAGGCTAACCATGTCAATTTTTTCTTATAGATAATGAATAATCTCTGAAGGTTTTTGAGGAGAGGAGGGATTTGGTGAAATCATTCTCTCTGAAAGATTAAATTTTCAAAAAGTGAAACCTTCAACCCTTTATGTAGAGACATCCTTTACCTATGACTCTGCCATAGATCCTTGTAACCTGCAACAGGGATCTTGCCTCTTCACTCATTTCGCTTCTCTGTCACTGTTGGAATTTTCAATCTTAACCCTGTTTTTCTTTTCATATGATTATCTCGGCCACCACTGTTTGTCTCTTACATGACCTTCAAAAACTATCCCCAGAGTGGCAGTAAAAAGAGACACTTCTTTTTGTCTTGGATACTTTCTAGTTCTTGAAAGTTAAGTAAAGTGTTCCAAATTTCAAGTAATTTGGACTTAGGGACTCATCCACTTTTTGAATAATGAAACTCTGGTAAGGATTTATAAAAGCATTATTTTAATTAGCTACACCTTGATGCTTCTTAATTAGTGAGATTTTTTTTCTGTGAAACTACTTCAATCTTCTGCTCTGATCTGGTTGGTAGAGACATGACCCAAGATGATTTAATTTGCCTTTTATGCTCCCTGTCATAAGCAACAAGAACCTTCACTAATCTAAGTAAAAGAGGGAAATGGAGCAAAATAACTCTGCATTCACATGCCCGAGAGATAAATATTGTTTTCTTTTGAGCTTCCTTATAAAATTACATAGCTTCGTTTGATGAAACTTTTTTATAGAAACTTAAAATGATTATCCCAATGACAATGCCTAATGGTCATAATTATGTTATTGCACTCAATATTCAGAGATTACACAATTTTTCCTCAGTGCACACAGATAGAATTTTATAGATTGTTCTTTGAATCAATTGACCATCCCCCATGATACTGCACAGCAAAACTGTTGCCTGGCTACCACACTCTTATATGGGGTGTCTCTCCATATTAGAAAATAAGCTTTCAAAAGACACTGAATATCTCTCTTCTGTATTTGTATCCTCAGCAGTTTGCACAATGACAGACACAAAAAAAGCATGTAATAAAGGATTTTCTTCCAGTCACTCAGTAACTCACTTCATCCCCTGTGATATTTTCTACCTAACCATGTAGCAAAATCCAAAGATAAGTATTTTCCTTATTGTTGCTCAGTCCTTTTTCAGTTGTCTGACTCTTCATGACTCATGTTGGGGCTTTCTTGGCAAAGATACTGGAGCGATTTGGGGTTTCCTTTTCCGGACCATTTTACAAAGAGAAGCTGAGGCAAATAGGGTTAAGTGATTTGCCTGGGTTCACACAGCTAGTAAATATCTGAGGCCAGATTGGAACTCAGGAAGATGAGTCTTCCTAATTTTAGGCCCTGCAGTTTATTCACTTTACCACCTAGCTGCCCTAATTTTACTTACTAGCACCATATAAAGCACTTTTTTTCAGTAGATGGTGTAGATATTTTGAAATGGAAATGGAGTCAGAAGAAACAGAAAGGTACATAGTTACTATTTGTAAAAGACTAGAGGATATTAACTTTTATATGCTAATGGGGGTTAAGAAATAAATGATAGAATAGAAAACTGAGAGTCAGGAAGATCTGAATTCAAATTTTCCTCGGACACTTAGTAGCTTCATGCTTCTGCACAAGTCATTTAACCCCTCTCAGTCTCAGTTTCCTCAGCTATAAACTCAAGAGAGAAACCTGTTTCTTTTAGAAATCACCCTTGTCAAGCAATATTCTCCCATTTTGCCACCTTTTTTTTCCATGAAGACTGGTAGGAACTTAGAGGAGGAATGTACAAGAGGACAGGAAGGAAAGAAATATATCATTAATGATTACAAATATAGGCATGATCAGGATAGCTTTTACCCACAAAAGAGAAGAGGATAACAGACTGCAATGGAAAACAGAATTCAACAATATGCTATTTAAAAAATAAAAACATTTGAAATAAAGATTCACATAGGGTTAAAACGAGGGTCTGGAGCAAACTCTTCAGGGAAACTCAAACGAGCAAGTGTCGCAATCATGATTTTAAATAAGGCTAAATTAAATATAGATATGATAGAAAAAAATAAGAAAACTACATGGTGACTAAAGGCTTCAAATAATGAATCAGTATTACTACATACAAATATATGTTTACACACATGTGTATATATATATATATATATATATATATATATATTTATATTATATATATATAGGCACTGAATAATATACTATGTAACAATTATTAGAGGAAAAGGTAATCACACTTCAAGGAGAAATAAGCAATAAAACTACAAAGAAGGGGATTTTGACATATTCTTTCCAGACCTAGATAAATCTGACAAAAAGATAATCAAGAAAAAAATTAAGGACCTAAATAGAACTTTAGATAAATTAGAGCTTCTTTTACTGACTGTAGTTGTAGTAATGGAACTGGGAATACATTCAAAAGGCTCTGGTTATCCTCATTCCACTTCTTGAATTGATTTTTTTCTGGCATGGTGATCTTCAAGCCAGAAAAGAGAAACAATTCAGTGAGAAGATAGGCCTTAGGTCCTTCTCATCAGAGTCTAACATGTTACCAAATCACATGGACTTCACTTCTTTGCCTTAAACTTTGCTCTTTTATTTTATTGGAGGAGGTAAGAAATTGAGATTAGAGACTATGAAATTTTAGAGGTCAGTAAGTTTGAAGCTTCTAAGCCTCTAGAAGTGTTGTGAGTAGGGTACATGCTAAGGTTTGTAGCTAGTTAAACCAACTTTAAATTCAGATGGAGCTAGGAAAGTCATTAGGGACCAGCAGCAGATGCAATAAGGACTTGTGTAGAGTGATGTCAAATTTGGATATGAATTTGATGCAACCAATGATATGTAAAAATTCCATTATATCTGGGCTCATGATCTCTGGATGCTTCTGTGATAATAAAGAAATGGTGACAAGTATTAGAGAAAATATTAGTTTTTCCAATTCTTGTTACATCTTAGAAGTATTTTTTTGGTAAACCTTAATTTATATTAATTGGGTAAATGGGACCAGGTTACTAGCCATTGGGGCTTAAGAGGGAATAGACCACATAGGAATGGTGGTTCAATCTAATGGCATTAGAATAGAAACATCTCTACCCTTCATGGTTATTCCTAAAACCCTGAGGGGGAAATATAGCCAGCTTTGCAGTGGGATAGTAAGACCAAAGTCCTTCCTCTATCAGTCAGAATATAAGTAAATAGGAATTTCTCTTAAAGGCAAGTGATTAGAAACCTAAAATTCTTTTGATAGATATGATGCTCAAAGTGTCCAACCAATCCAAAATTCTCTAGTCTCCTAGAGGCACTACTGCTACTATGCATGAAAGTATTAATCAGTGAAGAATTCTGGGAGTGAGAACATGTCAGGCATAACTTAGAAGAAAAAGCATGGTAACAAAAAGAATTCTGAAACTTTTTGTGGCAAAGGGAATGACAGGTAATGATGTCAATCCGGAAATAAACATACACAGTATGGGAAACAGAAAAAAAATTACTTGGCTGCAGGAGAGAGAACTGGTGAGAAGTAAGTAGAAATGAGGGTGATGAGACGTAGGGTGGGGAGAGGCATTTTCTTGAGGGTTTTTTTTTAAACTTCCATATTAAAATTAGGTTTACCTAAAGAACAACTAAATGAAATGAGACAAGCATTCAAACACTTCAAAATTACAGCTGTACTCTTGTAATATATGGTGGGGGAACATTTAAGAATTAAATGCCTTAGATAAGAGATCGTTATATTTTAACTCAAGTGATTCAGCTCTAAAAATGGAGGCAATTTTGACATAATTTAATATACTGTAATATGAGTGGGCCAGTCATAATTATTTTCTTATTTAGTTTTTTGGCTCATTTGTAAGTGGAATTTTTTTATATTTTATAAAACAGTGATGATTAGATGTATCCTTTCCAAGTCAATGACAGTTTAAGAACAATGACTTTAAGAACTGATAATTTATCATTAAAACATTTCCTTGAAAAACTAATGGTAGAAGTCAGAAAGTTAAAATAATCTATTCATGGATACATGAAATGACACTCTTGCTTAAGGATTTTTCTTTTAAGACTAGAAGTATTTTCCTCATTCCACCTAGACGGTATCCAGTCAATCTTCAAATTTTCAAAATACACCACAATGTATTTCTCTTAACTGAAGAGTTCAGCTAAGGTGTCATAAAAAGTTACTCTCTATTTTTCTTTGAAGTCTCCTTTGAGTTATTTATATGAGGAAATAAGATATACCAGAGGAGAAAATGCATTAGATAGAGAAGCAGCAGATAGGGACATAGGAAACCATAATAGGGAAATTGATGCTTTGCAAAATGACTAATGAAAAATTGTTTCATATAAAGATGATTTTAAAGTTTGTAGCCCCAGAAAAGTTAGAAGAGTCTTCTGGATTTTGACATGAATATCCAGTGAAACTAATTGAGTCTGATGTAGTGTTTCAACTATAAATATATAACTAAAGCATTTTTGTGTACTGAATATTTCAACAGCATATTATTACTGCACCATATATACTATTGCAACTTAAATTTTGACACCTTCTAGAGGTTAGCAAAAATTCAGCAGATGATTCAAGGATTTATGACCTATTAAATAAAAAAAATACATGCTTGCTTTTTATATCTTATTTTAAGATCTTTAGAGGGGCCTAAGATGTCAAATTACAGACATCTGTTACTGGTACATTCAGCAAAGGAACAATATATGTTTCTTATACATGCCATGAACAATTCACTTTTTTATAATGATAAAGCCAAAAATAGGACATTTTAGTTTTGTTAATTTAATTTTATTAAGTAATATGGATGGTCCATGAAAAGTGTGTGTCCACATGTTCTATATGTGACTATCAGCAAGGTGTGAATAAATCACTCTAAAACTCCCTCTTCCAAGGATCCCTTCCAGGAGGGGAACAGGAATTTGGTACTATTCTGGTCATTCCGATTTCTTAGAGAGAATACGCTAGGCTAGAATTGCATGTGAACAACCTCCCCAAAAATTGTTAGTCTAGGGAGATTGATTTTAAAGATTCAAGCTATTCTCTTTATCATTATACCTTAACAGTGAAAGAATACAGACAATTTCTTTCTTACTTCCAAAGAACTTCAGAAATTGAGTAATGGAACCTTATGGAAATATCCTTGAACTAATATATAAACAGTCAAAATATGTATAAGAATTAATACAGTTTACAGTTTATTTAGTTTACTCATCCTTGATCAGTCAGTGGGAAATGTTGAGTGTTTCCTTTAATGTAATACACAATGAAAAGAAGAAGATGAATTCAGCATAATCAAAAATAGTGGTTCTTTCGGTCCAAACTCTCTTATTGGAAAGTATTGAACTACTTGTACTTTGAGAAAAGAGACTATGGTTCCCTTTCCCAGAAACTCATCATTAGAGTATTATAAATGCAACTCTTTATCTAAGCTATAAAAATGCTAAATTCTTTTCTTTCCTTCCTTCCTTCTTTCTTCCTTCCTTCTTTCTTTCTTCCTTCCTCCCTTCTTTCTTCTCCTTTCCACTTTCTCTTCCTCCTTGTCCTCCTGTCTTCCTCCTTTTCATTCCACCCATCTTTTTTTTTATCTTTCTCTCCATTTGTAGACATGGTTGTTCTCTCAAGGCAAATCTTAAAAAATTGGGGATATAACTCAAAACTTTACTTTTCTTTCTAACTACATATTCACCATCTATGAATGCAGCTATTATTTAATCTATTTTTTCTTCATATGTCCCCTTTGGGGTCAGATTGCTGCCAATGCAAAGCAACATTTTGTTTTTACAATCAAGCTGAAGGTATTTTCTTAATGATTGGATGTTTAGATTTGAGGATCATACCTATATTAGTATTTTATATCTACTGTATGATTATATATATATATATATATTTTATCACATATTCTTACATAATTTCTCTCTCAAGACTACGTATGATTACCTTTTGCCATTTTTAAGCTTTTCCATCTTACTTATAAACTGTATTCTCATGGATTCAGCAATATCTCCATGCAGACATTTCTCCACCTGACATTATTACCTTGAACTTTCTCCTGAACTTCAGCTTCACATATCCAGATAGGTACTGGGCATCTCCACATACATAATTGCTATCACATTACATCCCACATTGCACAGTTCAACATGCTCCAAACTGTGAAGGTGCTCCCCATTATCTGAAAGATAAAGTCCAGCAGTCTTCTGCATAAAAGACACTTAACAGATGCTACAGCAGCAATTTAATATTGGTGGCTAACTCTGGCCACTTATAACCATTGGCCAGTTCCTGAAACAGTGCACTATTTACAAACTGCCCAGGAGTATACCTTTAAAGACATGTGCATTTAGTCCTACACTGTTTATAGTCCCTAACATAATTCTTTTGTTGGCAACTTGGTAGAGTAGTATAGAACTGGAATTAGAAAGCCCTGAGTCAAGCTTCCACTTTTCACACATCCTGACTGTGTGATGATCCTAGATAAGTCATAAGTTCTCAGTGCTCCAGATAACTTTCTAAGACTATAAACTCTAGAATATTTGTTGATCTTCATCAGTAGAGTGATTTTTTCTCACTGGGCATTCTTTATACCAATGGAATCAAAGTTCTATTGTGGGAAAAAATTCAAGTATGATATCCATGGGAATAAAGGAAAAAATGATTTAGTACGAGTCCCGGCTAAAGACTTATTTAAAGACTAAATAAACTCTAATCCCTTAACTTCTATGTTTCTCTTTACTCTTATGCTTATTTACTCCATTGAAAATCTAATTCATTTTACCACGTGTGATTTTCCCTTAGAGAAATTATACAATATTTTCTACTTTATATTGGTTTTGACATTTATTCCAAATGCCATGTTTGTGCAGTATTGAAGGGAAGCTTGATAGTAGGAAGACTTGCCTACTGTGCACAAGGTTCTGTACCAGATCTCAGGAATGCAATAAAACATCAACCTGTCATCTATTTGTCATTCTCAGAATTATATACTGCTAGATTTGCAAGTGATGTTAGATATAATCTAATACATTTTCCAGGTTTCTCTCTTGATCTCTCATAGATGAACCACAATGGCAATCTTTAAAAGTTGTAATTAATTAAGGTTTGTAAAATTTATCTCATTTTGTCCAACAGTTCCACAAGGTTACCCTATAGTTTTCTGCAAACTCTTAAGACATTAAATTCCTGGGATGTATCTTACTTCTTTATCCACAAGGTATAAAATACCTTCACATTTACTCTAGATAATTCTGGTGAAAAGCATGAATTTTTAAAAATCCATTTCAAATTATACTGATGTTGTGATTACAAATATCAGAAAGAGTTTGGGGTTATGTTACTTAAATAGTTCTAAACTAATTATCCTATAGAGACACTGAAAGGTGCTGAATTAAACTTTTTCCAGCAATGTATTATCATAAATTTTTGTAGCCCTGTGATGGTAGTCAATTCTGCTTTCTTTTTTTGGTCAGGTTGATCAGTCTTAACCTTATACATCCTTTGGTTTTTTTTCCTTTATTTTGAAGAGTACCATGACATCAGGAAGGTAATACCATGACATGCAAATGAATTGGATTTAAATGAGGCAGGTTGTGCAAAGTCACCAGCCTCACTTTCTCCTCTTGAGTCATCTTGATTCAGTGGCAAGATATATATATCAGGATGACTGGAGATGGCCCCAGATGTAATGGAAAACCTTGACTTTTTTCTCATCCATTTATTCCAAAGACTACGTTTAAGAATTCAAAAAACTCCCAACCTCTTTTCCAGCTAAGTGATAGCAATATTAACAACAATTTTAGCAAAAAAGACAAGATATTTTTTCAGTAACACTATTACATTTTTATCACCTGGTGTGTAAGGGGTATCAATGATGCTCTGGCTGACTTTATATTTTTTCTAAATATTTAAAATCTTCTAAGAACTAGGTATATAACATGGTATAAAGTGCTCATTTCTGTATTTTTGGCATGTGTAATTTCTATTATTTTTCTAATAGCTTTCCTATGGTTTTTTTATAACACTATATCTCCATTTTAAAATCTATTCATGTATTATCAGTAGTTTTAGTAGTGGGATTTTCATGTTAGGAAATGGATTTTTCTGGACACAATAAGAATGAGTTACAAATAATCCAAATGGCAAAGGGAAGAATAATCAAACATACGTCCCATTTAGGATATAAAGTCATAGTGCAAGGAAACTTTTTTTAGCATTTGGTTTTTTTGATCCTTGGCTTAGGTTGGGAGTTTGCATTTATATTTTTAATAATGAGTTTTTTAAGCAAATTATTATTGTCAAGGAATTTGCTCAGGGATGTTTACATTACTTAAAATAGCAGATGGCTCTCAAACATTCTCACGTATATTTAGAGCTTTCCATGTTCACAAAACAATAATTATGCATTCATTCTTACATATTCATTAAAGTAAGTTCCTTTATCTCATAATATTAAATATACTACTCTAGACCCATTGTCACAGTAGTTAGGAATTTATCAGAAACTATCTAGAAATTCAGGATTACAAAATTTTCTCCTCAAATCGTTAAAATTTAGTATCATTTTACTCTCATTCCTTTTTGGTATTCAAGTATTTCTCACAATCTGTATTATGCTCTACCTGGGTAATTATCCTCTTAGTAAGAAAGTGACAGAGAGTAGCAATTATAAAGAAATATACTTCTGCAATTGAATGGAAGAACTGTATTAAAATAAATATTACAGCATACTTTTGAATGTAATCATTCTATCGTATCATTTTTCAATGTATATGTGTATGCATGTTAATTTTTCTGCTTTAAAAAAATCTTATTTTAGGGATGTGACCTATAATTATGGAAAATCTAAATGCTTTCAGGCATCTTGAATTTTGTTCGTGTGAGTACTCTATCCACTCATGCAAATCACAGACATTACAGTGTACTTCGTTACTTTTTTTTTCATAAGTTTTCCCATTCTATAAGGAATCCATTCCATTGGCTAAGAACATTCTTTTTATTTGAACATATTTAAAATAGAAATATACCATCATTCTGGTTGTGAAATAGAAGGTCAACTCCATGATGGAAAAAATCATGTCTTATTTAAGCTATACATGTTTCCTTCTAGCACGAGCCTGGACAGAGGCAGAATTTACTAAATATTTATTGAAGTCTTCTGTTGTCTTTCATTCTTGGTAACTGAATGACTCATCTTACTTGCACTTTTATGCTACAATTTCACTTGCAAGTTATTATTGGACATATGACTATTATGTTTAGTTCTTTTTCTCTTTGCTATTTAGGTTACTTGTAAAATTGATTATTTCTAGGTCCTCAAGGTGTTCTATCCCTTCCCCACCATATAGTATCACTATAAGAATATTTGCATTAAAAATATGACCATTTTTGCCAACAAGTACTTTAGGGGTTATTGGAAGTATCATACCATTTCCCAAATGTGATGCAACCAAATCTTTTCCTCCTACATTCACACTAATACTCAGGAATTGCAAGCATACTTACATCACATAGAGGGCCTAATATTTGACTTATGTCTCATCCAATGAATTTTTTATCTTTAGAATAAGCAAGAAGTATGACATAAAGAGCAAATAATTTGAGACATATAGCACAATAAATAACATGGTAAAATAAAGCAATTGAATTATTCTGAGAAGTGCAACCTCCTCATGGCACATGTTGGCAGAAGAACAAAATAAATCTTGAGAAAGTTTTGACGCTTTTAGGGATTCCCCCACTTTTGTCTGGATTCTCTTGTCTTTGCCTCCTGCTGACCTGCGGTACCTTAATTCTGCTGTCAGTTCATCATGCTACTTCTTGTTCTGCCCACAGATCCCCTTGAGCTAAAGTTCTGCCCTCAGCTGATACATTGCCTCTGAAGCTGTCGTGTTTGGAGGCTCTGTCTTTGGTACTTTCTGACACTGTTCTGTGGATATTTTATCTGCCTCCTCAGGAAAGTCTTAAATTCTTTTAGAAATTTCTTAGGCTGTACACTTCAAACTAGTCACACATCTTCAATTTTCCTACTAAAAATCCCTAAAGTCACCTAGCTGACTTTAAAAAATAACTTACTTCTCAGGAAGCTATAAGAGTGTATGACTGGCTCTGCTCCAAAGAAAGTTACCAGCTCTTACTGCTGAGTAAGTTAGAGAAAATACTCTGCAAGCTAGTAGAGTTATCACTAGATTTCAAGTCAAAGACCCTGGTTTAAGTCCTACCAGTGATGCTTACTACATCCTCACAGGCAAAACAAAAAGACTGGCCTCTTGTTTCTGGATGGCCATCTGTCAATAGCCATCTCTAGATGAGCTTCCAGTCTTCTCTCATATGATCATATAAATCTAGAACCTTTTTTCCTGCTTCAGTTTGAAGATAACTCTCCTCACTAATGATCTCCACTTCCCATTGCATTTCTTAGACTGAGAATAATATACCTATTTTCATTTGTGTTATATATTTGTATAGTGGTCCATCATTGTAACCTTAACCAAATCACTTATCCTGGATAAGTCTCAATTTTCTCATCTGTAAAACAAGAGAATTTGACTAAATGTCACTGCAGTCAGCCTCTTACTCTAAATCAATGATCTTGGGACCAGCAACATCCATTCCCCAGTCATTAAAATTATTCTCAGACTTGGATAAGATTGTTAAAAAGTAATACTAACACCTGAAAGGAGCCTGCATTGGTGTGGTCATTAGAAAGTATTTATACCCTTAAGATAAAATAAATGGAATTGCAAATATATTAATCTAGAAGAAATATACATCCCAAATAATTTTTTTTCAATCTCCCATCATTTTGTATTATAGACAACTTGTATTCACCTTCCCCTACGATTTGTGTTAATAACTAAAATGTTACTATCATCAACTGGAATGAAAGAGTCAAAAGGGAACAGTTAGAGATTTAGAGGAAATAGAAAAAGATTAATAGAATGATGAGCAATCTTCATGTCGAATATAATATATTGCAGTTCTACAAAGCATTAATGAGAAACTAATACAATCAAGCCCCTAGATATTGTGGTTATTTCAGTCAGTCACTCAACAAACATTTATTAAATGTTCATTGTGCCAGCACTTTTTAAAGTGTTTTGGGGGGGCGGAGCCAAGATGGCAGAGTAGAAAGACTCACATTTGCTAGCTCCGAATCCACAGCCCATAGATTTCCTGTAAAAAGAACTCCTGACAAATTCTGGAACAGTGGAAGCCACGCAGCAACACAGTGAAGGAGATTTCTGCTGCAGAGAGCCCTGAAAAACCGACCGCAAAGGTACTCCAGACAGGAGCAGAGCCCTGTCCTGCAGAGCGCTCCCCTTCCCTGGCCCCGGCCACAGAGCTGTGCCCAGCCACGGAGCTCTGCCTGGCCATGCGGCACTGAGAGGAGCCAGCAGACCCAAGCAGGCTTCAGAGACCTGAATCTCTGGGCAGCCATGAAGGTCCCTCAACCCACAGACACACAGGTCAGTGAGATAGATGCGCTGAGAGGGGAGCAGGGTGGGACTCGGACCCCCTTGGGAGGCGGCAGCCGCTTGGCCAGAGGCCCGCAGAGCAGGCAGGAGCTCCACACCAGCTCCATCACAAAAGATCTCTGCATAAACCCCCTGAGGGAACTGAGCCTGAGAGGTGGCCCTGCCCCCACCTGAGAACCAGCAGATAAGCTCCCATTGAAGAGCAGTCAGGCCTGCCCCCAAAAGCCCTGAGGCTGGGGAGCAGCATTTGAATCTCAGACCCCAAGCACTTGCTGGGCAGATCTAGGCCA
>CM053772.1:199706547-199788607 GCA_028658325.1 Potorous gilbertii
ATGGGATCATATCTTAAAAGAAATCAAGGTAAACAGTGAGAAAGAAATGTAGTGGGAGGAGAGAGGGTGAAATGGGACAAGCAGGAGACTTCTTAGTGGAGGGAAAAAGAGGAGAGCAGAGAAAAAAAACATGAAGTTTACTCTCATCACATTCGACTAAAGGAAGGAATAAAATGCACACTCATTTTGGTATGAAAACCTATCTTACAATACAGGAAAAGTGGGGGAGAAGGAGATAAGTAGGGTGGGGGGGGGATGATGGAAGGGAGGGAAATGGGAGGAGGGAGCAATTTGAATTCAACACTCAGAGAGGGACAGGATCAAAAGAGAGAATAGCAACAATGAGGGGGCAGGATAAGATGGAGGGAAATATAGTTAGTCTTATACAGCACCACTATTATGGAAGTCATCTGCAAAACTGCACAGATATGGCCTATATTGAATTGCCTGCCCTCCCAAAGGGAATGGGTGGGGAGGGAGGGATGGGGAGAAGCTGGAACTCAAAGTTTTATGAACATCCATTGAGCATTGTTCCTGCTGTTAGGAAATAAGAAATACAGGTAATGGGGAATAGAAAGTTATCTGGCCCTACAGGACAAAGGAGAAGATGGGGTAAGGGAAGGGAGGGATGAAAGAAGAGAGGGCAGATTGGTGATAGGGGTAATTAGAATGCTCAGTGTATGGGGAGGGTGGAGGGGACAAATGGGGAGAAAATTTGGAACCCAAAATTTTCTGAAAATGAATGTAAAAAAAAGTTAAATAAATTTATTTAATAAAAAATGTAATGTAATCAAAATTATTCATTTTACATATCATAATCCTTTGTATATTTTTGGTCATAAATTCTGCTCCTATTCACAAATTTGAGTGGTAAAATTCTTCTTGCCCCCCTAATTTGCTTAGGCTATCTCCCTTTATATGTAAAACATGTACTCCTTTTGACTTTATCTTACTATGTGGTATGAGATGTTGTTCTGTGACGACTTTCTGCCAAGCAATTTTCTATTTTTCCAAGCAAATTTGTCAAATGATGAGTTCTTACCCCCAAATCCAGGATCTTTGTGTTTATCAAACACTGGATTATTATGGTTGTTTACTACTATGTTGTATAAGTAATTGATTCCACTTATCCACCACTCTATTTGTTAGCCTGTAACAGATAGTTATGATGATTAACACCTTGTTTGAGGTCTGGTAGGGCTAAGCCGCCTTCTTTCACATATTTTTTCCCATCAAATCCCTTGATATTCTTGACCTTTTCTTCTGCTAAATGAATTTTGTTATTATTTTTTCTATCTTTTAAAAGGCATTCTTTGGTAGTTTGGTATTTTACTGAGTAAGGCAATTAGTTAAGATAGAATTATAATTTTTATTAGATTGTATTAGATTAGCTCATCCTACCCGTGAGCAATTCGTATTTTTCTGATTGTTTACATATGACTTTATTTGCATGAAATATGTTTTGTAAATATATTCATACAGTTTTCAGGTTTGTGTTGGCAAGTAGACTCCCAAGTATTTTATATTGTCTGAAGTCATTTTAAGTGGAATTTTTCTTTTACCTCTTGCTGCTGGATTTTGTTAGTAATATATGGAAATGCTGATGATTTTTGAGGGTTTATTTTGTATCCTTCAACTGTTGAAATTGTTAATTGTTTCAATTTGCTTTTTAATTGAATCTCTAATATTCTTCAAGGATTCATTTCTCCGCAAAACTTTTGTTTCCTCACTACCTACTGCATTTTTTCAATTTATTTTTCTTGTCTTATTGCAATTTCAAGTACAACATTGAATAATGATAATGTTTGTGGTTATCCTTGATTCACCTCTAGTCTTATTGGAGAGGCTTCTAGCTTATTAACTTTACTGTTATTACCATAAGACTTGCTAATGGTTTTATATAGAATCTAGTTATTTATATAGATACTCATTTTAATATCCATTGATGTCTATACATTCTAGTGTTTTAACAGAAATTAAAGTTTTATTTTGTTAAAAAATGATTTTTTCCTGCATCTATTGAGATAATCATAAATTTTTATTGTTTTTGTTATTGGGATGGTCAATCATGCTAATAGTTTTCTTAACATTGGGCATGATCTGAATTTCTGATATTAACAGCATGATTTGTCACAACAATTTTTTTCAGCATTTGACAATTATTTTATATATTATTCATATTGATTTTATGAGATTGAAATTAACTATTTTTCCCTTTATAATTATTTTCCTTGTTTTGTAAATGGTTTTCCTCATTGCTACAGTTGTTAAAGGTAGTTCCTTCCATTATTCTCCTTCTCTTACTTGTTAACTGGTGAAACTTTGCATCTTCAGTCTATGAATTCCCTTATACTTTCATGAACATGGACAATCTAAGTTGATGATGAAAACCTAACTTTTGCAAATCTACTTTCAAGTGTTTCTCACATTGGTCCTCTCAAATAAGAATTCATACCCTATACTTCCCATTTTTAGTATTTTATATTCTTCCCCTTTTGAATCTTGGACTCCAGTTTTCCACTGCTTCTGTGTCTTTCCTAAAGACTTTTATTGATTTATTTTTATATTTCTTAATCAGTGCAAAATAGTTTCATCTGTTATAATCTTATCATGTAGTAGGGGAACTAAAAGTCGTTGCAGGTCTTTAACCAGGATAGGAGAATTATCAGACATTTTAGGAAGATTATTTTGTTAGCTACATAGAAGTTGAAAAGGCAAGGGGAGAAACTGGAGCCATGGACTGATTTCTTGATGGGCTGAATGAACTTTAAAAGTTTATATATTTAAGAAGTAGAAGAGAGAATAAATATCTGAAACCAAAAGATGAGTTTCTTGAGAGAAAATTGCCCCATTTAGATATATAAATCCAAGAAAAGAGGAATCCACAATGATCAGGAAGTTGAAAAGAGAAGAGATATAAGAAGCATATCTGTCTATAAGGTATTCTGAGACTGTGAACATCAATTGTAATTCTAATTGTGGTGTACCTGCAAGTATTCATGTGAATTTTTTTTAATGAAATACAGCTACATATCTATGCAAAAAACCAAAACATAACCCTATATACTAGAGATTTCAAAACTTTTTACGTCATACAGTACTGGTAGAGTTGATGTAAGAAACAAAACAGAACTCAATAACTGTCTCTATCTTCAAGGATCCTATATTGTATTGTTCAAAGGGTAGACAAAGGGAGACAACATGAATATGATGAATAAGTGGAAATATATGCAGAAGTAAATATAAGGTAATTTTCACAGAGAGAAGATATTCATGCCTGGGATAATAAGGAGAAATCAGAAATCAGAATTGGTCAGCTTTATGAAGTAGCACTAGACCTCATCCTTTAAAAAAATGGGGATTCTAGATTGCAGGAGTAAGGAAGGAAGCATTCCAGATACTGAGGATAAACTTTGGAAAGACATGGAGATAGGAGGCAGCATACTCTGTACAAGAAATATGAAGTGTTCTGTTCAGACTGCAAAGCACAGTAGATGAAGGTCTGTGCTGTGTAATGATTCTGGAAAAGTAGATTGGAACCTTATTCTGATGGGATTTCAATGTCAAACAGAGTTTATATTTTTCCCCTAAGGGGAAGAACAAACCCATAAGATTTCCTTTTTTTGTTTTTTTTAATTAATTAATTTAGTTTTAGTTCTCAACATTCATTTCCTCAAACTTATGAGTTTCAAATTTTATCCCCATCTCTCCCCTCCCCCACCTCAAAACATTGTGAATTCGGATTACCCCTTCCCCTACTCTACCCTCCCTTCTATCACACCCCTCCCTTCCCTTTTCCCATCTTCTCTCTTGTTGTAGGGCAAGAGAAATATCTATGCCACATTACCTGTATTTCTTATTTCCCAGTTACATGCAAAAACAATTCTCAACATTCGTTCCTTAAACTTTGAGTTCCAACTTCTTTCCCTGCCGCCCTCCTCACTCATCCCCTCTGAGAAAGCAAGCAATTCAATATATGCTATATATCTGTCATTTTGCAAACAACTTCCATAATAGTCATGTTGTGTAAGATTAACTATATTGCCCTCCATCTTACCCTGTCACCCTTTTTTGGTTCTCTCATTTGACCTTGTCCCTTCCCAAAAGTGTTTACTTCTACTCACTCTTTTCTCCCATTTGCCCTCCCTTCTATTATCCCCTTCACCCCACTTGTCCCCTTCTCCCCTATTTTCCTGCGGTATAATATAGATCTTCATACCAAATTTAGTGAGCATGTTATTCCATCCTTAGGCTATATATGAGGAAAGTAAACTTCACTTTTTCCTTCTCACCTCCTCCCTTTTCTCCTCCATTGAACAAGATTTTTCTTATCTCTTTTATGAGTGATAGCCTGCCCTATTCCATTTCTCCCTTTCTCCTTCCAGTATTTTTCTCTCACCACTTAATTTTATTTTTTTTTATGGATATCATCTCTTCTGATTCAACTCAACCTGTTCTGTGTGTGTGTCTGTGTGTGTGTGTGTGTGTGTGTGTGTGTGTGTGTACAATCCCTCCACCTACCCAAATACTAGAAAAGTCTCAAGAGTTAAAAATATTATCTTTATATGTAGGAATGTAAACAGTTAAGGTTTAGAAAGTCCTTTATGATTTCTCTTTCCTGTTTACCTTTTCATGTTTCTCTTGACTCTTGTGTTTGAATGTCAAATTTTCTATTCAGTTCTGGTCTTTTCATCATGAATACTTGAAAGTCCTCTATTTCATTGAATGACCATTTATTCTTTTGACTTTTGAAATATCCTATTCTAAGCCCTTCGATCCCTTAATGCAGAAACTGCAAGACCCTGTGTTATCCTGATTGTGTTTTCACAACACTCGAATTGTTTCTTTCTAACTGCTTGCAATATTTACTTTTTGACCTGGGAACTTTGAATTTGGTCACAGTATTCCTAGGAGTTTCTCTTTTTGGGTCTCAGTGGATTCTTTTGATATTTATTTTGCCCTCTGGTTCTAAAATATCAGGGCTGTTTTCCTTGATAATTTCATGAAAGGTAATGTTTAGGCTCTTTGTTTTGATCATATCTTTTAGACAGTCCCATAATGCCTTCCCACACTGACCTTTGGAGCTTTCTTTGTCTCTTGTGAGGTGAGGGGTGTGGGACACACCCTGCTAGGAATTCTATCCTGGAGGTCTGTTCAGGTCCTGTTCCTCCCTGTGTGGCATGGCCAGGGCTGGCCTCTGCTCCACTCGGTATCCTGTGAGATAGATCTTTCCTGTTGGCCTTCCAGCTTACCTTTGGCTGGAAACTTCTTTCATCTTGCTGTTCTGTAGCTTCTGCTGCTCTAGAATTTGTTGAGTCATTTTTTACAGGTATTTTGTCGGCTGAGGGGGAAGCACTAGAGTATATAAAGTATATGTGTTTTTCTACTCCACCGTCTTTGCTCTGCTCCCACATATGTGTAGTTTTTCTAAAGATATTCATAATAGTCATGTTGTGCAAGACTAACTCTATTTCCCTCCATCCTATTCTGCCCCCCCATTCATTCTATTCTCTTTTTGATCTTATCTCTCCCCTCTCATTTGCCCTCCCTTCTATAATTATATGAAAAAAATGTTCTAAATCACTATGGATTAGAGAGATGCAAATCAAAACAATTCTGAGGTTCCACATCACACCTATCAGATTGGCTAACATGACAGAACAGTTAAATGATAAATGCTGGAGAAGATGTGGGAGAGTTGGAACACTAATTCATTGTTGGTGGAGCTGTGAGATGATCCAAGCATTCTGGAGAGCAATTTGGAAAATATGCATACCCTTGGACCTAGCAATATCACTTCTAGGACTGTATCCCCAAGAGATCATAAAAATGGGAAAGAGTCCCACATGTACAAAAATATTTATGGTAGCCCTCTTTTTGGTGGCCAAAAACTGGAAATCAAGGGGATGTCTATCAATTGGCGAATGGAGGAATATATTATGGTATATGAATGTAATGGAATACTATTGTGCTGTAAGAAATGATGAATAGGAAGACCTCAGAGAGGCCTGGAAAGACTTATATGATCTGATTCTGAGTGAAAGCAGCAGAATCAGGAGCACTTTTTGGCACAGCAACGACCACAGTGTGCAAGAGTTTTTTCTGGTAGACTTTGAACTTCATTGCAATGGAAGAACTTAAAAAATTCCCAATGGTCTTTTAAGGTAAAATGCTTTCAATAGCCATAGAAAGAATTTTGGGATTCAATCACAGAATGTAGCAGATCATTTTATCTTGTATTATGTTTTCATTTGTTATATGATTTCTCCCATTCAGTTTAATTCTTCTACACATGACTATAGTAAAAATGTATTTAACAGGAATGTGTGTGTAGAAACTATAAAAATTGTATGTTGTCTTGGGGAGAGAGGAAAAAATAATCTAAATTATATGGTTGTGATTATAGAACACTGAAAATAAAACAAATAAAATTAATATTAAAAAACAGGGAAAGCTATCAAATCTTTGCAACACAATTAATTGCTTTAGTATATACTAGTGACATCACAATAAAAAACAAAACATGTTGACTGATGATGGAAATACTGCCTAATGTGAAAAGCAGGAAATTCTTCATTATGAAAAGTGTTTAAGCAGAAGTTGAATAATCTTATCTGTTAGAGAATCTTGTGTTAGATTTTTGCATTGGAAGAAAGGTACAAATGCAAATGGTATCTTCCAAACTTGATATTCTCTCATTCTCTGCCTTATCTATGCTTCTTTGAGTTAATATGATTTTCATTCAGACTGTGGAGCACCACAATAATTTATTATTTGGTAAATAAATAAAATTTTATTGATAATGAAACAAACAATGAATCAATGTTCAAATACTTCTTTCCTGGTCCAGCAGTATGATTAATTTCTGGTTCATTAGGTCTAGGAGGGTTGTTCATATTTTCTCTTGTCATTTCTAACATTTATCAATGCTTTAATAAGGGAAATAAGTATTTTTAAGTGCCTACTATGTGTCAGGAACTGGACATATAAGTACAAAGAAATAAAACAATCAATACTTGCAATTGCTTTATATTCTAAAGGTGGAGATAAAAATTACATATAAATATTTATGCAGTGTGAACAAAATTAATAAATACAGGTATATACACATAAATTAAACACTTGATGATTTTGGAGGGAAGTCACTAGAAACTGTTTGGTGATGGGACAGAGAAGGGGAGAATCAGGAAAGTTCTGGTACTGAGCTGTGTCTTGGAGAAATTCTGAAGTGGTGAAAGATAAAATGCCTTCCAGTCATAGATGCCTGGTACAAAGATGAGATATAAGAGAATCATGTGTGAGCAACAGAAAAAGACAGTTTTCCTGGAAAGTGCAAAGTGGAGAGTGATGTCTGATAAAGCTGATTAAATCAACTGAGGCCAGGTTGTATAAGGACCTAAAGACTAAAAGGAGGAGATTCTTATATTATTTTATTCTAGGACAGGGGTTCTGAAAGGTTTTTGTATTGTTGTACCCTTTGGCAACCTGGTGAAGCCTATGCACCTCTTCTCAGAATAATGTGTTTAATGCACATGCACACACACACACACACTACTAGGAATTAAAAAATAAATCAATTATACATTTTTTCCCATCCAAATTCATAGATGCCTTAAAATCTAACCACAAATTTATTGTGAATCTATAAACCTCAAATTAAGAAACCCTGTCCTAGAGTCAATGGGAGTTAGTTTTCATGCCCTCCTTATCTCAATAAATTATCTTTATTTTTTGTAAATAAAAGAATTGATTGCCTTGTGGTCATCTTTCTGGTGAGGTGTCTCTTTACTTCTACCCAAGCTGATTTACACATGACAGATATATTCAATCATCTGAGACTTTCCAATTAGAACAAAAAAAGTCAGTGCTTATGGTGCAAAGGCATAAACGTGAAGTGCCTAAGGTCAGTTCCACACCATAACGATACACCAGAGTAGGAATGTAAAGGAAGGCAAACTATGACATTTCTATAACAACTCAGTAGATACTGGCTGTTATTGAATTTTACATTAGAATTATGCCTAGCCAAAGACATGCATTTTGGGATTTGATTATAATTCCTGAGAAGGAAGCTATTTATTTCTAGGGTTTTTATTGTTTCTAGTCAGTAAGAATAACATTCTTCAGAGCATTGCTTTCATGTTTTTACCCTGCGATCTTTGATATTTTCCTTTATCATTCAAAAACTGGAAAAGCTATCCAACCTTTGCAGCAAGATCAATTGTTTTCGTATATTCTAGTGACATCACCATAAAAACAAAACATTTTCAAATGAAGGTGGTAGAATTATAATCCTACACTCTTCATGATTACACATTTTTGCAAATAGCTAACATCATTATCACAGATCAAGAGCTCAGAGACAGATTTACAATTCTCACAAATACTATTCAACTTTTATAGCACAAAATGTCATTTTTAAACAATGAATCATCATTGGCATACAATTTTTCATCAAGCAATTAGTAATTACCATTAGATAGTCGTTCTTATCAAGGAGTTTCTAAGGAGTAAAAAAAGCTCACAACTGGTTTGGGAAATAGCTGCCTTTTAGTTCAATATATTTTAGCTTCAGCCGCCTGGTCTCAGCACATATCATTAGCAGCCATCTCAGCGGATACAGTTAATTATCACTATTTCTTTTGGATGATGAATACTAAATAGAGTACTTGCTCTGTTAGGAGGTCTGAAACTGCTTCTGATATCAAAAATGATACCACTGGAAGTATCATGAAGTGGAATTCTTAGGTCTTGCTAATGCACATCTGATTGTTGCTGCATGCTGTTTTTAACTGTCTGGGGAGTGTGTGGTGCTACTAACCATTGCCATAATACGAATGATTCCAGTAGACATTAGTGGAATTTTAAATCTCTTTAAACAAGATTTAACATTCAAATTCACCCATGTGTGACACACTGAGAATGAAATTTTTAATAGAAACTGATGAAAGGTCACCTTGTTTTTGGAAAAGATATTTTGAAGTTGATTATTCATCATCAAATGCTGAGCTTGGAAATTTAAAAAATAAACAAACTTACTTGAGTGCATTTAAAGAAAAACCAGAGAGCTAGGTTCTCTCTTGTTGAAAGTAAAGTTGTCAGTAATGAATGTTCAAATCCTTTACTTCTGAGTATCTGGAAGTCACAGTGACCCTGAAAAATACCACCTGACTTTGGAAAGGACAGAAATAAATGGAAATAGAGGGCATTGGTTTGATAAGGGGATGCTTGTAGCGGACATGACAGAACATTAGTGCTACTGTATAATAAAACAAAATAGAGTCCTTGTCACATTTCATTCAAAAAAGAAGAACAGGAATGTAGTGTCACAAGTCAGATTTGCACATGCGGCATAAAACATAAAGCCTTTTAGTCTTTTTTTTTTTAAATAACCACTGGTACAAAGATTTGAGGGCAAAATCCCGGCAGTTTAGAATTACTTTACTTTTATGGAAGTCAAAGCATTAGAAGATAACCTTTATTAGAATTAGAACAAGGGATTCTGATGAGTAATCTTAGCAGTTTGCCAAATATTATCAATCCTTATCAGTAAAAATGACAGAAAAGTGGAGTGAATATTAGAAAATCTGACAATAGTTTATGCCCTTAAAATTTTCATCCTTTCTTTTGGGATTTTTGAGAACAACAACAAAAATAACATTAAAAATCCTAGTATCTTTCTTTCTTCCTCAATAGGGCTAAGTATTCTCTCTATATATAATTCAAATTATGTCTGTGAAGTTTTAATACAATTTGCTTAAATCATATTTCATATGTGTCTAATCATAGTAAAAGAATAGATTATAGCATAGGATTTCACTTCAGCCAATAGAAGGATTATTCTACTTGTATGTAGCAGACATACAAGAACCACGATGGATGGAATTTTAAACAACCTCAAATAAAAAAAATGCTGATAAAGAGAAAACGGAAGGATAGGGACATTCAAATAATTGCTCCTTTTTCTCTTTGTTCCAAACCACCAGCATTCCAGCCAGCCCATTCCACTTCTGAATAACTCTGTTGGGAAGTTTTTTTTAATTGTTTTCCCTCTTCTTTAAGTATATGAAAGATTGTCAAATGAAATAGAAATAAGACTTTATCTATATACACCTAAAGGTCAGAAGCAGGGGAATTGGGTAAATATTACAAAGAGTCAAATTTAGCCCTGGTGTCAAGAAGAAAAAAAAACTTTCTGAAAATTAGAGCTGTCCCAAAGTGAAACATGCTGTTTCAACATGTACCTGTTTCACCTTCATTGGAAGTACAATCAGAGAGTGGATGTTAACAGGTCACATATATGGCAGTGTATTTTTGGATATGGGTTTGACCAGATAACTCCTACCCTCCCTTCCAAATCTCACATTCATTGTGGTCATGTAGGACTTTGATATATGCAGAAGAAAAATGTATACAAAAGGCAAGTTGGAAACTTAGGAATGTAAGAGCATTTTCTAACAGGAGGATAATGGAATGCTTCTGAGAAGATGTGGGATTTGAACTCAGTCATGGAGAGGGTTCATCAACCGGGCAATGTTGGGGAAAGGACACACAGTCATACAGGATGAAATGAACAACCTGGAAGAGTACAGGATGTGTGAAGGTTGATAAGGACTCCACTGTGTCTGAGGCAAGGGTATGTAGAAAGAGACAATAAGAGGAAATGTTGAAAATATAAAGAGCAATGAGATATGAAGATACCTGAAAGCCATGATAAGGAGTTTGGGCTTATTGAATGTATTTGTGGGTTCTATTTTAAGTTTTTAAGTAGGAAAGGAACCTGGTACTTGGATCTGTGCACAAAGGATATTGCTTACTACAATTGAGAATGTATATATGTTTAGAAGTTAGAAGGCCTATTTAACTTGTTGATATTGCAACATTCACAGAATGGTATGGTAGCATAGAAATAAAAAAGAAGGGAACAACTGAAAGAGCACCTGGGAAGATGCTGTGGAATTTAGAGGACATGGTAGGTGAGAGGGGAAAAAGAAAAGCAAAAGGAAATACCAAGTTTCTGAAAAAGGAGGAGGAGGTGAATACTGCATCCATTGAAAGAAACAGGAAGGTCTGACAGATTAGAGTTGGAGGAAAAAATAAGATTAGTATATTTTGAATTAGAGTTGCTGGTGGTGTATACAAGTGGAGAGAGCTAGGAGACATTTGGCAATCTGGATTGCTAGTTTGTAGAGAAGTCATTATTAAAGTGAGACATTTAGGAGTCTCTCCCTAGATATGATTGCTATGCATATTTGGGAGAACAGATTGAATAAGAAGAGGTTAGATTTGCAATTTTATAGAATAAGGTCATGCAGTTTTTAATTCAGGCATTGTTTTGATGTCCAGTGGCAAAAAAATCTTTCAAGATTCTCAAAAAAAATATCTTTTATGTACTCCTAGTCAGTAACTTCTCTCCTTTCTCTCCCCCTCCCCCAGCAGGTCAAACATTCTCTTCTATCTACTCAATGACCATCATCCTAAACAGGCCTGTCCTTCCTTGCTCCACATAAAACCACCATTCTTTTACCATTTCTCATAACCGTTAAGTGTGATAACTAAGAAAATTCATAGTGATATATGAATTAGTACAAATAACATTTATTTGTTAACTACTGTGGTGCTAAACCTTGCCCATAATATAATACACATATCAAAAATATTCTTTCACTTGCCCTCAACAATATTAATATATTCTTCTACAGGATGGTATATCTCTCAGCCTTTTCACTGGCTGTCTCTCAAATCTTCCTCTTCATACCTTAAAGGTCCCTAGTTTCCTTTATGGCTCATTTAAAATTCTACCTGTAGAAGAAGCCTTCTTAATTCCCACCTTGCCCCTAGCTATTAAAAACTTTTCCTATAAGTTTGCCTCCCATATACTCTGTAGGTATCTTGCATCTACTCAAATATTTACCTGTCATTTCCCCCACTAGAACGTGTTTTCCTTTCTTTTTTTATATCATTTATCACAGTTCTTGATGGATAGTAAGGACCTGATTGCTTATAGATTGATTGATCTATGTGAAATATACATTATGCAAGCTTGCAAAAAAGCAAGCAAATTTTTAAAAGCAATTTGCAAGTGAAAATGCAACTTAATATATTACAAATAGCATATATAGTACTGAAAGGATGAGGAACAAAAGTATCAGAAGATTGTAGTAATATTATAAAAAACAACATAAAGAAGATTTTTCAGCTTGGTGATAAAGGTAAGGCCTTTGATTGATATTTAAAAGGTGAAGAAAAGAGAATGCTAAAAGGGAAAATTATAGAAGTGTAGATTAGTTCTTGGTTCACAGTAGGAAAAAATAAGTTTCTTGGTTAGATTAGAGAGTGTTTCAGGGTGAAAAGAGAGATGATGTTTTTCATGGATATTATTAATGTACTTTAGATATTGTTGGATAGGTGAGCAAGGAAGGTAAAGATTCATGGAGTTCACACAGAAACTGTAAAAGACACACCAACAATTGCATTTTTACTTAAACATCTAAGACATCTACAGAATATCAGTAAGGAATGGCAAAACATATGTAACCAATTTGTTTTTAGTGCCTTGATTTAGGCACTAATTTAATTTTGCTTGTGTCTGTAGAGAACAAAGGATCAGAGCCCAGACAAGAAATTGTAATGAAGTCATTCTATAGTATAGAATAGTTTTCACTAAAAATCAGCAAAACTAGTGATCTAGAAGATAAAAGCACCTTTATTTTTGTACCTTTATTATGTTGCAGAAATCTGAGTAGAATCTCTTCTACTGCTGAAAAATGGCAGTGATATCAATGCCTGGACAGAATAAATTAATATTCTAATTTTATAAGTGTGCAACGTAATTTTCAAGTATTTCTTAAGAAATGCCTTTGATCAATATATTTTTCCCAGGCACAGGGTAGAGTGGGGTGGGGGAGAATTCATGGAAGGATATCTATAATTGCCTTAATTTTATTCTAGGATTATAATTAATAAGTTGAATCCCTAAAAGTTGACTGATATGTGTTGTGTGAATGAATTTCAATGTTCTTTGATGATGTCCTTGAATGTCCACTTTTTCACTGTATTATACATAAATCTACTTAAAGAACATTCAAGCTATACAGAATTGTGTATAATGTAGCTTTTTAGTCACAAAATGAAGAAGAGACCTATATACAGATGACAGTGATTTAAGATTTGTGAGAATGTCTTTATTTACCTGCATCTGAAATCAGGTCCAGTGTCTAGTCAAGATGTAGTAAATATTTTGCACTTCCATTGGAAACTACAACATCCATTCACACATACAAACTTGTCTCTCTCTGCTGTATTACATGACATCTTCATCCTAGTGATAAATTGGATTCAACCCCGAAAATATCCAAACCTGTCCATTTTTAGGGAAAATTGATAGTAAAGCAATTTGACTTCCCAGAAAATCAGTCTTCACAATGCTTATCCATGCCAATATTGATCTTCTTTGTAGTACAGTGTTTGTTGAACTCATAGCTCTATTTTATTCCCTTCAGAAAATTAATACCAAGGCTTTAATCAATTGTATATGTGTGTATATATATATGTATGTATGTAAAGTAAATTTTGCATACTATTTGGATTCTTACTGAGAAGTTACATTAAGTAAATGTATACAAAATATGGGCAGAACCTGTGCAACCCAGGTAATGCAATCCTCTGCCACCTTCCCCAAGAGAATTTTGCTTTGATAGTATAAATACATATTACAGGAAGTAAGGACTTTTAAAGACTTAAATACTTCATGCCATGAACATACTCATGAGATTCTTTTTTTAAATCATATTTGTTTATTGCTTTATAAAGACACAAACATCATTAGACATTACTAAAAACATTTACGTTCAACTATATATACAACCATACTGTTTCCATTCTTTGTAGATCTCTTTAGATTACTCTATTACATCTCATCTAAAATCATACTTATCTTACATTCCTGATGAATCCATCTCCTGAAAAGTTTCTTTTTTATTTTAAGTTCATGTGCCACTTTTTTTTCAATATGTTATCTTAACCTCCCTACTTTATCCCATATATAAGGTCAGAGACGAATCATCAGTAAAAGAAGAAATATTGTGCTATGGTATATAATGTTCTAATTGAAGTAAGGGTAGTTAGGTTCTAATTTTAGCTCCAAAAGTGACTGGTTGTATTGTCTTGAGCAAGGTACTTTTCTTCAGCCTCAGTTGCCTAATTGTTTAATAAAAAGGAAATAAGTACTCATAAAGTCCTTTGTGAAACTTGTACCACTGTAGTAAATATGAGTTATTCTACAGGATACAACGAATGAGGACAGTTGACCTTACTCTTGTGTTTTGGAGGTAGCTGAATGGTTAATAAGTGTTGTAGCCAAAGTATATATCTGGTAAAAATAGCAGTAATAAACAAGGATTGGAATATGTATTAGGATATAAAATCAGTGCATGAATTCTTGGCCTTCACTATGAAAAAAAAATCGTTCCCTTTTCCAAACAAACCATTTTGTTACTTTGTTTTTCATGAGAGAGCATTTCCTGTTCCTTCGTACCTGATTTCACTTGACATTGAATTTTTCTTAATTTGTCTAGACCTGTGATTTCATCACTGTATGGAAGGGCACTCTACCAATGTAGGTTGCTGTAAAAGAAAAGACCCCCAACACACACAGGAGGGTTTGCTATCACAGGTTCTTAGATATGCTTTTCTAAAAAGAAATGCAAATTTTGAGGGGTCAACAGTCACTTTAATCAAGCACATGTATCATTCATTTAGTTCAGGGGGAAAGGTCAGCACCCTGAACTTCAGAGAAAATAAAAAGTAATAAAAATTAACAAAATTTCCAAAGTGTCTGACAGTAAGCAATACATACAACACAAATCAACAAATGGACACAATTGCCTGACTATGCAATACAGCACAAATCAACAAACAGATGTAACTGCTTGATGATGCATATATAGTTACCAGAGAGAGAAGCACCAACATCTGGTGCCAAAGCCAGGGAGCTGCTTAGCAGCTTCCCAGAATCTCCTGTAGAACTTTCTTCCAAAAACTAAGCTGCAGAGTCTTCATAAACTTTTTAGAGTCAGAGGGAATCACAACACTTGAGAATCAGTGCCTCATTAACAAAAGGGTGGGCTTTTCTACAAATCTTACCAGGTCCATTAATGGGTGGGGAAGAGCTTCTTTAATCACACTATTCAATGAGAGCACTTGATTATACTAAAACAAAAACAGCAAAAGATCCTACTTTGCTTGCCATTGCAGTTGTCAGAAACCCTCCTATACAACCTGCAAAAAGAGTTTATGTAGGTGTATTGATTAGCTAAAATTTAACCATAATGATGTATGTAGTACATATGAGAAGAAAAATGTGAACAAAAGTCATCCCAAATTTCAGTCTGGCCCTCCATGTTCTCTCTCACTTTGCATATATTACATGCTTAAAATGTTTGTTGAATTTCACTGAACTGATTTAAATAAAAATGTCAGGGAAGAGAGGGTTAGCACATAATTTGATTTACCCCAGAATGAATCCCTATCTTATGTGACCCTCCTGTGATAATTCCTCTCTTAGCCTTTCTGATCTTCATCTTTCTCATTGATAAAATCAGGGAGTTGGAATAGGGTTAAGTGACTTACTTAAGGTCATACAGCTAACAAGTGTCCATTGACAGATTTGAAGTCAGGAAGAGTCTTTTCCTGATTTCAGGTCTGGCAATCCAACTACTGCACCAACTTGCTGCCCCAGTGACTATGTTTACCTTTTATGTATACTCTTGTAGATCAGCTACATATAAAATGGGATGCTTAATTGTGTTCGTCCTTTGTGCTGAAGAAGACCATACCATCAGAGAAAAGATGACATGACTTGAACTTGACTTTGTTTTGAGTGAGGGAGGGCTGTGCAGGTAACCAGCCTCACTTCTCCAGAGTTATCTGAAACCAGTGAGCAGATATTCATCAGGATGACTGGAGATGACCCAGTATGAGGCAATTGGGGTTAAGTGACTTGCCCAAGGTCACACAACTAGTGAGTGTCAAGTGTCTGAAGTGATATGATAGATAGATAGATAGATAGATATAGATAGATATATTTGTTTTTTCTCCTTCACTTGGGAACTCTGGAATTTTGCTATAATATTCCTTGGAGTTTTTCTTTTGGGATTTATTTCAGGAGATGATATGTGAATTCTTTTTTTTTCCTATTTTATCCTCTAGTTCTAGAATCAATTTTCCTTGATAATTTCTTGAAAGATGATGTCTAGGCTCTGTTTTTGATCATGACTTTCAGGTAATCCAATAATTTCAAAATTACCTCTCCTGGATCTATTTTCCATATCGGTAATGTTTCCAATGAGATATTTCACATGATATTTTATTTTCTTAATCATTCCTTTTGCTTTATATTATAATTTCTTGGTTTCTTATAGAATCATTAGCTTCCATTTGAGTCATATTTTTAAAGAACTAATTTCTTCAGTGAGCTTTTGGACCTCCCTTTCCATTTCGCCAATTCAGCTTTTTAAGGCATTCTTCTCCTCATTGGCTCTTTGGACCTCTTTTGCCATTTGGCCCAGTCTATTTCTTAAGGTGCTACTTTCTTCACTGTTTTGGGGGGGGGGGTCTCCTTTAGCAAGCTATTGACTCATTTTTCATGATTCTCCTGCATCAACTTCATTTCTCTTCCCAAGTTTTGCTCAATTTTTCTTACCTTATTTTCAAAATTATTTTTTAGCTCTTCCATAATCTGAGACAAATTCATATTTTCTTGGAGGCTTACTTCACTTTTCAACTCTTTGTGAAGGTAGGGTTCTGCCTCCAGTGTAGAGGGTGAATTGTCCCAAGCTTCAGGGGTTTTGTGCCGCTATGTTTCTAGAAACCTCTGAATTTTTAGTTCTTCCAAAGTGGTAGATAAAAGGAAAGGTGTTTACTCCTCTCCTGTTCTGTTTTCTGATCTGGGAGTGATAACAAGCACTCTTTTATGCCTTGGAACTGTGAGCAGAATTTTTTCTCTACCACTGCCACAAGCTCTGCCATGCCAGCACTCCACCTCCACCCCAGGACCATCACCTAGAACTGTGACCCAGATCCAAGCATGGGCAAATCGAGGGAATCTTGCCTCAGTGCCAACAAAGAGATCTTTGCAAACTCCCACTGATCAACTGTTAGATCCCCACACCAGCTGTGGGCTGAGAGCTCTAGAAGCAGATGCTGCTGCTGCTGCCACTGCCATCCCAGATCTGGGTCTGAACCATGCTACTCTGACAGACATTTCCTACTGACCTTATAGGTTGACTTTGGCATTTGTGGACTGAGAAGTCTCAACACCTGCAATGGTAATTTAAATGGGAAGATATTTCTCATTCATTAATAAGCCTATGTGACCTACTTAAATCAAATGGAAGCCTAAGTCACATGTGGTAGGAGGAGCTTGCTGAATGTTCGGAACAGGAAGGGTGGAGCAGAACTGGGAGGAAGTTAGTGAGAGCAGTTAGGCTGTAAGGAGGAGAGGACACAAGCCAGCAGACACAGCTAGGCTCCTGAGTGATTGTTTGTTTGTGAAAAGGCCCCAGTGGAGGTAGCGGGGAGGCTTGGGAGTGACCTTGACCCCAGCAGGGCAAATGTGTATTGTCTTTTTGATTACTATGACCCATTAGACTTTCTGGTGTTGGAATTTGACTTTCTGGTGTTGGAATAAATGCTTTTCTTCTGCCTTCTATGTGGAGATTCTTATAGTTTACAATTCAGAACTAGACCAGCATACTCATAGTCACTTTTGGGCTTGTGCATATTTCCTGAGAGTTACAAAACCACCACAGCTGCCAGTGATTCAGTCCCTTGAAGTCTACTTTGGGTTTGCTGGGGAGTCTGTGGTAGCCTGTTTTCTGCTGGGCTGCACGTCTCTCTCAGACTAGTGCAATAGACCTTTCCTGCCCACCTTCCAGATTGTCTTGAGCTGGAAATTTGTTTCACTCTGTCATTTTGTGGGATCTGATGCTCTAGAATTTGTTTAAAGTCATTATTTCAGGTAGTTAGAGGGATTTGGGGGAGAACTCAAGCAAATCCCTCTTTTTGCTCTACCATCTTTTCTCCCTGAAATTTTGTTGTGCTTGTAGCTAATTTACCACTTTTTTTTCCTTTGAGCTATTGCATATAGCTGTTTTTATTTCATTGTTTTGTCTTAGTTTCTGTCTTGATCTTCCACGTGTCAAACATTTGCTTAAACATCATGTCTGTTCATTTTGGGCTACATAAATGTAGGAATAATGTCTAACGTATTGGGATCTACGTTGCCAGAAAGAGTACTCAAGTCTGATGAAATATATATAATGGCAAAAAATATTTGGTTTTCTAAAAATTCATGACCCATTTTATGTTTAAAAAATTAAAGCAAGAAAGCCTAATTATTCTTTGCATATATAACTCCACCTATTTTGCCAAGCATTGCATATAGGAAGTTCTTTATTTCATCAATTATTTATTACATTAGATGTTTTCTATAGTTACTTTTTTATAACACAAAATATTCTGTAAGGTGGGCTCATAATAAGAGAAAGCAATGAGGGTCGACTTTTACTGGAAATACCAAAAATAAAACAAAACAAAAACTCCTAAAGCGACACAACAGTGTCACTTTATAGAGTTGTTCTAAATTGAGTTTTGTTAATCTGATATTTTGCAAATAAATTAAATTATAAACCTGCTTAATTAGTCTTTAGAAACAATATGAGTAAGAAAAGTATTATTTCATGTTAACTAATATGATATTGGCAAAAACAATTGTTTTGCTTATGTGAACAAAGTCTATGGCTCAGATAAAACTCCTGACGACAGTAAAATAGTATCTCGTATTCATAAAGCAAAACTGATCAAAGATTAGTCAAAACCAAGCTCCATGCTTATGACCAATACCTAATTTTCTAGCCACAAAGTCAATTTAACTGTAAATTTCACTATAATAAAATGCATTGTACATACTATACTAAAAATAAGGCCTAGGGTAGTTGATAAATTATTTTTAGGAAGCATAGTGCTGGTAACTCAATAATTTCCCTTTTGACATAGTTTATCAGGCTATTTTTTATTCATACACATGTAGAATTCTTTACTACATTTGTGTGAATTCACAAAAGGGATATTAAGTGAATAACCACCATTTTTCATACATATGCTATTCTTATGGTGGAACATAATGAAATAATTAAGGTACATAAAATATCAATGATAAGACCCAGTAATTGCCTATGTGAGGCACTAGCTTATAGTTAAAAATTGATGAATTGGTTTTATTTATATATAAGATGGACATTAATTAATGGTGATATGCTTTGGGATTTCTGTGTAATTATATATAATGCTCAGATCAATCTGACAACAATTCATCACAATTTTTACCACTGTAATATATAACAAAGAAATTAAGCATTGCCCAATTATCTCTGTACTAGGCATGTGTGGATAATCTACTTATAATCAACAGAAATCATTTAATATCCACTGACTAATCATTCTTGGCAAAGGAAATACTTTACATTATCTTAAAAGGGTTTTCTCATAAAGTACCTTTAGTGGAGCTTTTAAAAGAGACTTCAAGTTTGGCTTTCACTTCTTTCTCATTTGCTGCCCCTTCTATGATGTGGGCAGGATATAGTGATGATTCTGACTGCTAGGTGGCAAAATGAATAGAGTGAATCACCAAGAGGCAGGAAGATCTAAGTTTAAATCCTGCCTCAGACACTAACTATCTGTGCAACCCTGAGTAAGTCACTTAATTTGCTACCTGCCGCCTTTTCCTCCTTGGTAAAATGAGGGTAACAGTGGCCTCAAACAGCAGAGTTATTATGAGGATAAAATTTGTGAAGTGTTCTGTAAACTTTAAAGTTCTATGAAAATGTCTAGCTAATATTGTTCAGGGAGTGACCTATATAATTTTGAATTCAGTGTCCGTATCTGATGATTTATTTGTTTCAGTGATTACGGTGGTCTCAGACATTGTGCTGATCACTTGAATTTCATGAAATATATAAGAAAACTATTCTCCATCAATTGCTACTGAAATATAATCAGTGATATCATGGGATAGTCCTAGAGTTGTCATGTTGCATATGTAACTAAAATGCAATAGAGATAAACTCAGATTGAGTTCAAGTAACCTCCATGTCCAGTATATGGTAGCTGAACTAATTTCATTGTCTATTGCAATATCATGTTATAATCTCTAGGAGTCAGCAAATTCTTTACTAAAATAAGACTACCATGGAGATAACAAAGACTATTTCAGTGTTCTCTCATATCAGAAGAGACACTCAGAATGCAGAGGAGAGAGAACTGGAATGGTGAGTCAAGATGGTGAAATGAAAGAAGTACCAGCCAAACACAAAAGAGACTATAAATTGAATAACACCTAAGAGTTGAAGGGACAGTTAACAGAAGAAAATTCTTTTTAGCACATTTCTCTTTAAAAGGTTTCCTTTCAAAGATATGTGAGGATCTGGATTCAAATCTGTCAGAATAAGAGTCATTTTGCAATTAGTAGTCTAAGGATATGAATAGCTAATTGTTAAAGGAACAAATATAATCTATTAACTACCATATTAAAAAAATGCTCCAATTGCTAATTATTAGAGAAATGTCAATTAAAGCAACTCTGTGGTTTTACTTTACAAACTTCAGATTGACAAAATTGACCCAAAAAGAAAATGACCAATGTTTAAGTGACATAAAGAAAACAAATACATTCATGTACCATGAGACTGGAGTTGCTGGTGCCATTCTAGAAAGAATTTAGAACTATGCCCCTAAATTTATTTTTTTTAATTAATTTGTTTTCAGTTATCTACAATCACTTCCATGTATCTTAGATTTTTTTCTCTATTTCTCCCCCATCATTTCTCCCTTCCTCCCCCTCTCTCCCCAAGATGATTTGCAATCTTATATAGCTTCTACACATACATTTTTATAAAATACACTTTCACCTTGGTCATGTTGCATAGAAGAATTAAAATGAATGGGAGAAACTATGTGAAAACAAAACACAACACAACAGAAAATAGTCTGCTTCATTCTGTGATCAAATTCCATGGTTCTTTCTCAGGATGTGAATTGCAATTTGTCCCAAGAGTCCATTGAAAATTTTTTAGGTCCTTGCACTGCTATGGAGGACTAAGTCTACTAGAAAAATTCCTCACACACTGTGGTTGTTGCTGTGTAAAAAGTTCTTCTGTTTCGGCTCCTTTCACTTAGCATCAGTTCATATACGTTCTTCCAGGCCTCACTGAAGTCTTCTTTTTCATCATTTCTTGTAGCACAATAGTATTCCATTACATTTACGTACCACAAATTGTTCAGTCATTCCCCAATTGATGGGCACCCCCTAGATTTTCAGTTCTTGGTCATCACAAAGGAAGCTACTATAAATATTTTTGTACATGAGGGACCCTTTCCCATTTCTATGATCTCTTTGCGATACAGTCCTAGAAGCAATATTGCTGGGTCAAAGGGTATGCATATTTTTGTAGCCCTTTGGGCATAGTTTCAAATTGCTCTCCAGAATGGTTGGATCAGCTCCACCAACAATGAATTAGTGTTCCAACTCTCTCATATTTTCTCCAGTATTTATCATCTTCCAGTTTTGTCCTGTTAGCCAATCTGATATGAATGATGTGGTACCTCAGAGTTGTTTTGATTTGCATCTCTCTAATCAATAGTCATCTAGAATATTTTTATCATATGACTATAGATATATTTAATTTCTCCCTCTGAAAACTACCTGTTCATATCCTTTGACTATGTATCAGTTGGGGAATGACTTGTATTCTTATACATTTGACTCACATGAAGCCTTTATTAGAGATACTAGAAAAGTTCTTTCTCAGTTTTCTGCTTCCCTCCTAATCTTAGATGCATTTGGTTGGTTTGTGCAAAAATTTTTCAATTTAATGCAATCAAAATTATCCATTTTCTGCTTCATAATGTTCTCTAGCTCCTGTTTGGTCAAAAATTTCTCCCTTCTCCATAGATCTGACATTACACTATTCCTTGCTCATCTTTTGCCCCTAAATTTATTAAACCATGTATATCCTCAGACACAGCAATACCACCAACTAACATACATCCTAGAGATACCAAAGGAAGCTGGAAAAGACCCATATGTGCAAAATATTTAGAGCAGTTCTTTTCACAGTAGCAAAGACCTGGAAAATAAGGAGCTGACATTGATTGGGAAATGAGTGATTAAAGTATGCTATATTTATCTAATAGAATATTATTTTACTATAGGAAATGATGACCATGATGCAAAATAATGAGAGTAATTCATGTAAGGAAAACAACCGTGTAATTGCAAACAATATTGAAAGTTTTAAGAACACTGACAAATACAAGGACCAATCCTAATTCCAGAAGACTGGGGGACTCAGGATGAAGTTCATGTATTTTTACATAATGTGATGATCTGTTTTCCTTGAGTACACATATCTCAAAGGGCTTTGATTTTCTTTTCTCTTTTTAAATGGATGAGTGTGGAGATAAAATAAGAGCTTTTTAATTTTAAGAAGTAAAAGGAAAGGAAAGACAAGAATGCTGAAGGGATGCTAAAATTACATTATTTAAAGTATTATTAATGAGTTCATATGATTTACTTTAAACTATATAAACAAATATCTATTAGTACTAATTATTCCCATTGGCTGTTGAAAGATGGCTGCTATTATGTTCCATTGAGTATAATGAATATTGAGACCAAATTATCTTTTCAGAAAATGAACACAAATGTACTGAGTCTCTACTTCTCATTGTCTTTAGATACATTTCCATTACACTAAGTCTACATTTTCAGAATCTAAGAGGAAAATATTGGTAGTTCAGCAGCAGTTGCTAAATTACTATTTTTATTAACTCATTCTTTTTTCTTACCTAATTCTAATAATGCCCAGTATCTTTTTTGCTCCTCCTGTCAAAGAAGAATTCTATAAAACAGATTGTATTTTTAAAAAAGATGAAAAAAATCAGTATAATAGATCAATTCATTGCAATATTCTGAAACATATTTACAATGTATAACTTCAATATTGTCTTTCCACCTCCATGAAAGGGTCAGTTGCACTGGCATTCTTATGTTTCTTCATTTCCATAATGTTTCATCTTTACAATTACCTTACATTCACTTTTGATGTTTTGTTGTATGGTTCTTTCCATTTATATTGATTTATTTTGCATGTTGTTTATCTTTGCTTTCTTCACTCTTTCATTTCACATAAATCTTTCCATGTGTCTGTGGATTATTATTTATCATGAATATTATTTAAACCTAAATTTATGTGGTTAACAAAATGTCTTAAAAATCTTATTGAAGAGGTCAAGCTAAATTCAGGAACACTGTAGGAAAACCACATGATTAGAAGGAATGCTAACATCTTACCTAATGCTGATTTTGGGTCTCAAGGTCTTATTTTGGGTTCATGAAAAGTTTGTGTTTTAGGTTCCCCAAAAATATATTGACTTATTTGTTGATATCTATTTCAAACATCTTTTTTTCTTAGAAACTACCTACTATCTATGAGAGGGAAGTTAGGCAAATATTCTTAAACTTTTATCTTAATAATATAACCTCATAAAGAGAGGGGGAAGGAGAAATCTTTCTAGCTCATTCTCTCTCTCCCCCCCAAATTTCCTAATAAATTCCTTTCTAAAATTATTTCAAAATTTGAGGTGTGTTTTCATAAGCAACATTTCTCTGTATGCATAACCTAAATTTCTTAGAAAACACTAATATTCCATTAAATTCAAATTTTGTGAAGTCATTCCCCAATCAATAGGCATCTTTGTTTTTATTATTTTTCAATCATAAAAAGTGATTTTATAAATATTTTGGACTTGCCTTTTATCAATATGAACTTGCTTTTTATCAATAACTTTCCTAATGTACAAACCCGGGAAGGTAGTATGTGGTTAAAAGTATATGGATATCTTAGTCACTTTTGCTAAAGTGATTATACCACTTCACAGGTCCCTCAACAATGTAACAGTATAGGAGAGGTAGAGTCAAGATGGAAGAATAATTCAGGAATCTGCCTGATTGCTCCCCCATTTAGCTCCAAACAACTGTAAAACAATGCTTCAAAACTACTACATGTAAAGCTTCAAAGTAAAAAAAAAATGAATTTATCTCATGCCCAGAAAGAAATACTGGAAGAGATCAAAAAAGATTTTAAAAATCAAATAAGAGAGGAAGAAGAAAAATCATGTAGAAGAGCAATGCAAGAGTCATGAAAAAAGTCAACAACTTGGTTAGGCAATAAAACAAATGGAAAAATGTATATAGAATAATTTACTGAAGAGTGACTCATTAAAAAGCTGAATTTGTCTAATGAAAAATAAAGAGAATAGCTCACTTAAGAAAATAATTCCTTAAAAATAAGAACTGGACAAGTAAGAGGTAATAACTCCATGAGACATAAAGAATCAACCAAATAAAATCAAATGAGTGAAAAAAGTAAGAAAATGTGAAAGATCTCATTGGAAAAAAATGACCTAGAAAATATATTGATAATGGATAATTTAAAAATTATTGGACTACCTGAAATATATAATACAAAAAAGAACTTGCACATCATATTCCAAGAAATTATTAAATAAATCTGTCCTTATATCCTAGAATCAGGAGTTAAAATAGAAATAGAAAGAATCCACTATCATCTCCTGAAAGAGATCATAAAATTAAATCCCCAAAGAAATATTATATTCAAATTCCAAAATTCCCAGGTCAAGGAGAAAATACTACAAGCAGACAGAAAGAAACTATTCAGATATTTTGGAGTCACAATCAGGATTACATAAGATTTAACAGTGTCTATATTAAGTGATCAGGAGGCTTGGGAAATGATATTTCAGATGACAAAAGGAATCAGATGATAACAGAGAAGCATCTAACCACAAAACTGTGCATGATTTTTCAACAGAGAAAAATGGATAGTCAATGAAATAGAGGTCTTTTGAACATCCTAATGAAAAGAATAGACCTGAACAGAATATTTGCTTTTCAAATAAAAGACTCAAAGAACTCATAAAAAGACAAACAGCAAACAGAAAAAAAAACTCATAAGGAATTCAGTAAGATTAAACTATATCTCTGCATGAGGAGAAGATCCTTATAACTTTAAGAACTGTATCATTATCGGGACAGCTTTAACAATTATCCATAGAGAGTGTGGGTATAAATTTACTTTGATGGAATAGATTAATAAAATTAAGGGGTGAGAAAGAAGATTGCACCAGGATAAAAGTGAAGAAAGAGGTAAAATGAGGCACATTATCTCACATAAAAGGGGTGAAAAACCTGTTACAGTGAAACGAAAAATGGAAGAAGGGTGGGTATTCACCTGAACCTTACTTTTATCAGAACTGGCTCAAAGAACAAATAGCATACATATTCAGTTGAGTACGTATCTTGACCTATAAGCAAGTAAGAAGGGGGGATAAGAAAAAGGAGGGAAAAGATAGAAGACAGACAGATTGGGAGGAGAGAGAGAGAGAGAGAGAGAGAGAGAGAGAGAGAGAGAGAGAGAGAGAGAAAGATATAGTGACAGAGAGAGAGGGAGGGACAGGGAGAGGTAGAGGGACAAAGACAGAGAGAGGAGGAGGGGAGAATAAATGGAGGGGGTAAACAAGATGAAGGGAAATGTACAATGAAGGATCATAACCATATATGTGAATGGGATGAACTCATCCTTGGAACAAAAACAGATAGCAAAATGGATTAAAAAACAAAATCCTACAATATGTTGTTTACAAGAAACACATGTGAAGCAGAGAGACACACATAAAGACAGGTAAGGGGAGCTGAAGCAGAATTCACTGTGCCTCATCTAAATTAAAACAAACAAACAAACAGAGATAGCAATCATGACCTAAGACAAAGCAAAAGCAAATACAGAAAAGGAAGGAAACTAAATTAAAAAGTATCATAGACAATGAAGTAATATCAATATTAAATATATATGCCCTAAATGCTATAGCATTCAAATTTTTAAAGGAGAAGGTACAGGAGTTATAGGAGTTAATAGTAAAATTGTACTAGTGAATATGGGGTGATGACTCAGTTTTCTAGTCTCAGTGAAATCTAATAACAAAATAAACAAGAATCAAGTTAATGAGATGAATAGGAGTTTTTAAAAGTTAAACATGATAGAACTCTGGAGAAAACTGAATGGGGATAGAAAGGAATATGTGTTGTGTGTTTTTTTCAGCAGTGCATGTGACATAGACAAAAACTGACCACGTATTGGGCATAAAAATCTTATAACCAAATTCAGAAAAGCAGAAATATTAAATGAATCTTTTTCTCAGATCACAAGGCATAAAAAATTACATGCAATAATGCTCCATGGAATGATAAATTAAAAATTAACTGGAAATCAAATTATCTAATCCTAAAGAGTGTGTAAAAGAAAAAATCATAGCAAAAAATCAATAATTTAGTTAAGGAGAATGACAACAATAAGATACCATACCACTCTTTATGGGATGCAGCAAAGGCAGTATAGAGATGAACATTTATATCTCTAAACACTTACATCAATAAAACAGAGAAAGAACAGATCAATTATTTAGGCATGCAATTAAAAAAAAAACTAAAAAAAGAACAAATTATAAATATCCAATTAAACCTCAAAACAGAAATCCTAAAAGTAAAAGGACATACCAATAAACTGAAAATCAGAAAATCATTGAATTCATAAATAAAGTTAGAAGTTGGTTTAAAGAAAAACAAAATAAAATAGGTAAACTATTAAATAATTTAATTTTTAAAGAAAAGAAGAAAACTAAATTGCAAGAACAAAAAGAAAAGGGGTGATTTCACCCCAAAAGAGGAGGAAGTTAAAGCAAATATCAGGAGCAATTGTATCCAATTATAATTCAATAAATTTGACAATCTAAGCAAAATGCCAAATATTTACAAAAGTATAAATTGCGTAGATCAACAAAATAGGAAAAAGAATACTTAAATGATATCATCTTAGAAAAAGAAATAAAACAAACCATCAATGAACAGCCTAAGAAAAAATTCCTAGGTCCATATGGATTCACATGAAAACACCAAATATTTAAAGAAGAATTAATTCTAATACAATATAAACTATTTGGAAAATAATCAAAGAAGGAGTACTGTCATATAAATATGGTGCTAAAGCCTAAATTAAGAAGAATGAAATCAGAGAGAGAAAAAATAGACCAATTTCCCTGATGAACATTGATGGAAAAATAAATAAACAAAATAAAATATTAGCAAAATTAGCATTAGCAAAAAGGTTACAGGAATATATCACAAGAACCATACATTATGACCTGTAGGGTTTATACCAGGAATACAGGGCTAGTTGTATCTTAGGACAACTGTCAGCTTGGTGTATCATGTCACTAATAAAATCAACAGAAATCCTATGATTATCTCAATAGATGAAAAAAAGAGCCTTTGAAAAAAATACAACACCCATTCCTATTAAAAATGCTAGAGAGCATATCTATCTAAAACCATCTGCCAGCATTATCTATAATGGAAAAGATCTAGAAGCCAATAAGACCAGTGTTCATGAAGTAAGAGTGCCCATTATCAGCACTATTCTTCAATAATGTACTAGAAATGCTAGCTGTAATGATGAGAAGGAAAAAATAATCAAAGAATTTAGAATTAGTAATGAAATTCACTCTTTGAAGATGATATGGTATACTTCAAGAATCATAAAGAAAATTAAAAAAAATCTTTCCACACAAACAATATCAGATCTAACGAACTGTAAAAAAATTAATTGTAGGATAATCCTACAATATAATAAAATGGACAATTCTACCTAAATTAATCTACTTATGCAGTACCATACCACTCAAAGTACCAAAAATTATTTTACAGACCTAAAAAAAAATAATGAAATTCATCTGGAAGAATAAATGTCAAGAACATCTGAGGAATCAATGGAAAAATGTGAATAGAGGTGGTAATACCTAATCTCAAATTTTATTATTAAGCAGTCATAATCAAAACCATCTGGTACTGGCTAAGAAATAGAATGATAGATCAATGGAAAAGATTAAGTACAAAATACACTATAGTAAATGACCATAGAAATCTAGTGTTTTACAAACCCAAGGATCTAAGCTATAGAGACAAAAATTCACTATTTGACCAAAGTTGTTGGGAAAACTGGGAAGCAGTGTGGCAGAAACTAGACATAGACCAACATCTCAGATTATATATCAAAATAAGGTCAAAATGGGTACATGATTTAAAGGTTGATTCCATAAGCAAATTATGGGAGCATGGAATAGTTTCGCTCCTGAATCTATGAAGAAGGGAAGAATTTAAGACCAAGGAAGAAATAGTCTTACAGTATTTAAAATGAATAATTTGGATTACATTAAATTTAAAAGATTTTTTTTTCGCACACAGCCAGTACAACCAAAATCAGAAGGAATACTAAAAACTGGGGGTGGGAAGATTCATAGGAAGTATCTCTGATAAAAGCCTCATTTCTCAACTATACTGAAGGCTGTCAATTTTATAAGAATGCAGTTCATTGAGAAATGAGAAAAGATAGGAACAGGCATTTTTCAGAAGGAGAAATCAAAGTCATCTATAATCAGATATAAAAAGTTCTACTAATGATTGAAAATGCAAATCAAAATAAATCTGAGGCAGCTCCTCACACCTGTCAGATGGATTAATGTGACACAAGGAAAATGATAAGTGCTAGCGTAAGTGTGGGAAAGTTGGAAGACTAATACACTATTCTTAGAGTTTTGAACTCTCAAGCCATTCTGGAGAGTAATTGAGAACCATAACCAAAGGTCTATAAAAGTGTCCATACCCTTTGATGGAGCAATACTGCTATGAGCTAGACCTGCCCCACAAAGGGTGTGGAAGACCTATTTTTATAAAAAAAACTATCCATGGGAGCTCTCTCTATGGAGGCAAAGAATTGGAAAATGAAGAGATGTTCATCAGTTGAGGTATGGCTGAACAAGTTTTGGTGCATGATTATAAGAGAATAGTTTTGTGCTATAAGAAATAACCAACAGAATTATTTCAGAAAAACCAACAAAGACATGAAACTTATGCCAGGTGAAGTGAGTAGATGCAAACATTTTACTATTAACAGCAGTGTTTCATGATGAACAATTTTGAATGACTTAGCTGTTATCATCAGTATGATGATCCAAGACAATCAAAATGAAAAAAATATTTTCCACCACTGGAGAAATGACTGATGACATCTGATAGAATGAAGCATATTTATTTTTCATTTCTTTCTTTCCTTCTTTCAGTTTTAGTACAAATTTTCTTTCACAAAATGGTAAATGTGAATTAAAGGTTGATATGATTTACATAACTGCACATGTATCACCTATATCAGATTGTTTCCCATCTCATGGATTAGGTAATGAGAGAGGGAAGAATAGAATCAGAAACTCGAAGTTTCTAAAAAGTGTTACAATTGTTTTATGTGCAATTTGGAGGAAATAAGATATTTTTAAATAATACATTAGTGTACTTATCACTGAGAAGAATTTTACTTTTTTCTGTCTCTGAGAATTACCGAAGGAGAATAAAAAGAAATATACATATTACTTAGAAGTGCTTAGTACTCTTACAAAAAATTTACCCTATACTAGGACAGCAAAACCTCATAAAGAAATACAGAAAATCAGAAATATAAAACATAACTTTTGCTGAATATAAAACAACAAAATGTATAATCAATTAAAGAACTGAGATAAAGGATTCAAAATATTTCATTTAGACGATCAGATTTTCTAACACCAAAGAATGAGTAGGTCAAAGAACAAATTATAGAAACAATATATAATTTCATCAGTGAAAATGAGAATAATGAGAAAATATGCCAAGGTAAGTAGTAGTTAGAAGCAAAATATAATATTGAGGAGGAATGGAATAAAAAGAAAGGGTGGGGAGATGAAAATGGGATAGAGGGAATATCCAGTTAGTAATCATAGTTGTGAATGTGAAAGAGATGAGCTCATCCATATAATAAAAGCAGAAAGAATGTATGACAAACAAGGATCTAACACCATGTTATTTACAAGAGACACAGTTCAAACACAAAATCACGCACAAAGTTAAAATAAAGGGCTGGAGCAGAATTTAATATGCTTAAGCTGAAGTAAAAATGCATAGGCAGTGATCATAGTTTCAGACAAAGGAAAAGCCAAATTAGACATAATTAAAGAAAATGATTAATGAAACTTCATTCCTACAGGGAAACAACATGTTAAAAGTTACCACAGACAATGAAGGGAAACAACTACATTATTCTAAAAAATGTCATAGATAAAGAAGTAATATTAAAAACTTACCACAAGCTTTTCTAGTATGTCTTATTTTTCAAATATATCCCGAGTATACAACTGAGTCAAATCTAAAAAATAAAGGATATAAACAGACAGTTTTGAGAAGAAGAAATTATGCTATTTATAGTTGTATGACAAAATGCTCTAAATAACTATTGATTAGAGAGGCAAATTAGAAGAACTCTGAATATTACTTCACGCCTATCAGAAATGACAACTGCTGAAAGTGATGAAGAAAAATAGGTACATTGAATTGGTCCAATCATTCTAGAAAACAATTTAGAAATAAGGCAATAAAGCTGTGCCTACCCTTTGACCCAGCAATACAAATATTAGGTCTGTGTCCCAAAGATGTATTGGAAAAAAGGAAAAAGATCTGCAAATACAAAAATATTTATAGCAGCTCTTTTTGTGGTGGTAAAGAATTGTAAATCAAGGGGATGCTCAGTAGTTGGGGAATGGGTGAACAAGTTGTGACATGTGATTATGAAGAAATGTTATTGTGCTATGAGAAATGATGAAGGGAGGTGGCTTCAGGAAAAAGCAAAAACATGGCCATATCTATATGAACTCATGGAAAGTGAAGTGAGAAAAACCAGATCATTGTGGACATTAATGGCAATATTGTAATGATAATCAGTTTTGAAAGATTTGGCTACTCTGATTAACACAATGATCCAAGACATTACCCAAGGATTTTTGATGAAAAAATCTTATCCACTTCCAGAGAGAAAACTGAACTCAGTGAAAATTGAAATATAATTTCCTTACTTTCTTAATCTTGCTTTTTTAAAAACATAGCTAATGTTTAACTATGTTTTGCATGATTTCACATGTATAGTTGATACCATTTTATTTACCTTCTCAGTGGGGAGTGGTAGGATAGGAGGGAAGATGGAAATTTAGAACTGAAAATTAAAAAAAAAGAATTGTTAAATATGTCAATAATGTTTTTAAAAGAAAATATATCAAAACTTTTAGCATGCAGGCATATCATTACTAAGGGGAAATTTTTATCTCAATATGTTAATAAACAATAGAAAGAACATATCAAGGAACTGCTCATACAAGTAAAATTCAAAACAAAACTAGAAAAGCAAAACAAAAACTTCACCTCAAAACAAAATGGAAATTCTGCAAGTCAAATAAAAGAAAAAAACCTAAGAACAAAATAACTATCAAATTGATAAGGTAGTTTTAAAAACAAACAGCTAAACTATTAATTAAGGTGATAATGGGAAGAAAAGCAAATAGGCCATATAAAAATGAAAAGGAGAGCTCACAGCAGATAAAAAGGAAATAAATAAAAAAGGTTTGCCAAAATATGTGCTGTATGATAACAAATGAACAGCAGAATGAATATTTACATGAATGTGAGGTATCTGAATTACTTCAACAAGCAGATAATGAGAATAACCAAAACTCAGTAAACATTAAATAAATAAGCTATGTGATTTTGCAAAGAAAATAAAGAAAAGAGTATCATATAGATTTACACACAAATTCTTTGAAATGCACAAAACATTCAACAGAAATTTTCTATAAATTTTATTTTAAAATGATGAGGAAAGGTTATTCTATAAAACTTCTTTATGTGATATTTTCCTAATACCTAAATTAGGCTGAGCTATAGCACTGAAATTAAACTATAGAACATTATGTCTAATTATTAACAATACAAAATCACTGAATAAAAGATTAGAAAAAAAGCCACAATAGCATTAAATGTATTATCAACTGACCAGGTTACATTTTTCCTAATAATGCAGAGTTATTTCTATCTCAGGTAATGTATAAACCCAATGAGGACCTGTGATTTCATTGAAATGGAGAACATGGAGATGAGGTGATTCTATCAAGAGATGTCAGTTTATTCACTCCATCCCATAATCTTAGTCTTTCATATGTCACCAAGAGGTTAAAGGACTTATCCAAGAGTAACTAGTGAATATGTGTCAGAGGGAGGACTTTAACTCAGCTTTCCCTGACTTTGAAAATGGATATCTAGCAAATGTTCCAGCAGATATTCATGTATATAACAACTACAACACATTAACATAACATGATTACATAAATGGATCTAAAATGACTTTAGACAAAATATAGCATCTTTTTATATAAAACTAAAATAAAATAGACAAGGGGACTTATAAATAAAATACCCATTACCCAAAATGTGAATCATCTAAAGCTCAGACTAGTCCCATATGTAATAAAGAAACATTAGGGTCCTTCCAGTAAGATCTGGGCTACAAGAAGAATGTGCATTGTCATCAAATATTACTTGAAAATACAAGAGTATCAGTCCAAGAGGAAAATGTAAGAAGGAGAATAAGTATACGTAAAGAAAAAACAAAATTATCAGTTTTTCATATTATATGATTGATTACAAAATTTTAGAAATTCAACCAAAATTAATAGAAAAAATAACCACTAAGTAACAAGATATAAATTATATGCACAAAATCATTAGTCTTTCTATATATTATCAACAAAACCTAACAAAAAGAAAATTCCATTCAGAAATACTACAGTAAATAGAAAACATTTGAGAATCCACTTACATAAGAATTTTATGAATACATTTACATAAATCTCTTCACAACAATGAAGGAAGACAAATTAATGGAGAGAAATTAATTGCTCATTGTTGGGCCATTTTAACACAATTCTAACATGTTCAGGATAATACTTCTTAAACTAATTTACTGATTCATACTAAAATATTAAAACTACCAAAGTATCATGATGGGGAGCTAGGAAAAAAAATAATTCATCTGGAACAGAAAATGTCAAGAATCATTTGGGAAACAAGGGGAGTGGGATGGATACTGATCAGTTCTAAACTTTAGATTATATTAAAAAACAAGATTTCTGAAAGTAATCTGATAGTAGTTAAACCAAATTGAATTAAAAAGATTAGGTACATATGGTCCAAAAGCAAACAAACTAGTATAATAGCATACCCAAGGAACATTTACTGAGGGATATGATTCACTATTTCATTAATAAATACAATACAATAAAAATTTAAAACCTGGTAAAATTATGAAGCAATTCATGAGAAATAAGTTTTAGAACAGCATCTCATACCATACACTACAAGAAGATCCAAACAGACACATGACATAGTTATACAAGAGTATGTTATTGAAAAATTAGAGTTCAACAGAAGGAAGCTCCATTTACAACTATAGACAGGAGTTCTTGAACAAATAAGGGATAGAGAGACTAACAGAGGATAAAATGCATAACTTTGAATAAATAAAATTGTTTCATTAATAAAATTGATGTCAGAAATAGAAAGAACAAAATTAATTGTGAGAATACTTTGTCCCATATTTTCAGACAAAAATTGGATAGCCAAAAATACAAAAAAAAATAATCTTGTAGAAATTGATAACTACTATGTAACAACAATAGCCAATCCACAATTAATAAAATGCTGTAAAAGGCAAATGTCTACTCAATGGTGGATACTTTCATTATTAACAACTATATAAAGTGTTATAATATAATAAGGAATGTAAAAAAAAATAGAGATTTCTCCTCCTACCTATTACATTCATTAAATACATTCTACTCTGTCAATGATGACAAAGGAGGGAAATGACAGTTGTTGTACTGGTTATGGTGGAACAGGCACACTGATGTACAGTTGGTGGAACAGTCAACTAATTCAAACCTTTCTGAAAAGCAATTTGGAACTACATACGTTTGATCCAACTCCTTTGTTCATAGGCAAATAACCTAAAAATATCAAAAACTTAAAGAAAAGACCCAAAGAGCCAAAGCCAAATTTTTAGCAGCACTTTGTTCTTATTGTTATAGCGAAGAATGACAAACATAATGAGTACCTATAACGTGAAGGAACAGCTGAAAAAGTTATGGTAGATAGATATAATAGAATATTGTGCTATAAAGTTAATAAAAGAAATAGATCCAGACAAACCTGACAAGACTTGTTTGAACTAAGGGACAGTAAAATGACAGAACCAGGAGGACTATTTACCCAATGAGCAAAACATTGTGAACTGAAATGAAATCAAAAGACATAAGTCCTCTGATCAAAGCAACATTTCTAGATAACTGATAACAAAATTTGTCTTCCTTTTTTTGTAAAGGGGTAATTGTCTATGTATCTTCAGATACGATGAATGTAATTCTCTTTTGCTTGACTTTTACAACATACAAAAATAATTCAGAAGGAAATTCAAAAGGGGACACAGAGAAGCTAGGAAGTATTGGTACTTAGCAAAATTTGATATTTTGAATAAAATCATTTCAAGCTGCCTGTCATATATTCAAGATTTCATTGATAATCCTCTTTTCCGGAGCTTCTTTGAACAGGCAAATGTTTTTTATCTATAAAGTGTTTCTAGTTAATAAGAATTAACATGAATGTTGGAGGATACAAATTATTAACTTTTTGTACTAAAATAAATTTTCCTCCTACTCTACACAAATCCTAAAAGTTCATATATATATAGTAATTTACCTGAGGAATAAATAAATACATAGTAAATTTAGCTGAGTCAGACTTATAAGGAAGGATTGTGATTTCATTCCAATGTGACTGGCAATTTTATTCATTAGAGAGTTTCCTGGTGGCGCCAAGGGTTTAAGGCACTTGCCTATGGATACGCAACAAATACATGCATAAGGCAGGATTTCAACCCAAATCTTCCTGGCTCCAAAGTTGGCTTTCTATTATTTATACCATGCTGCCTTTCATTTCTTGAACTACATCATTATATATTTGAATGCAATGCTATTTAAAGTCATATATAAAGAAAATTAAAAAAAACGTGGAAAAGAAACTATTATATATTACATTATAAGGAGGTTTGTTTAGAACTCACGTTAAACTGTATCAATGTAAATAATTAGATCGATTTGAATTGCTATTTCAGAACTAGTTTCAGAGAACTTGAAATACCACATGCCAGAGAGACATTTTCCTTTAAAAGAAAAAGTCTAAAAGAATAATCATGGTTCCTCCACCCTTCATCCCCTCTCCAAAATAAAGCAATGATGAGACAATCTGGGAACATTTGAACACGGAGGGACTTCTGAAGAGTTTGCTAACTGCACCACTACTCAGCAGCAGGGATGCTGCCATACCACTCACTGGGATAATTATCGCCTCTGAGGGAGCAGTATTTCCGGAAATGATGTTCATCATCAGATAAAAGGGGAGGACCCCTCCCAGGCATTCTATTCCCAGCTATGAGGAGCTTTTGTTTGTAGAAGAAGCAGTTATGAATTAAGGCCCACTGCTGTTCAAATAATTAGGATTTGTGGTGTTTAAGAATTACCTCCATTAGAGAAGTAAAATGGTATTAATAGTGCGGCAGCAAGCTGTGAAATATAGAAACATTACTTCCTAAGACAGCTGTTCAACTGCTGTTAAAATATGCAAACTTCCCTAGAAAATGCCTTCTTTTTTTTTTCCTAAGTGAAAGACACTATAGCCTGCTTAGCAAAGAACAAGAAAGCAGAAAAACAAACAGTCCCACTGAAACCAGAGGCCTTTGTGTTCCTGAAACAATTATGACACAATTGAAAATACCAAGGAAATGGAAAATCATTCAGGATCATGGCATCAAAGAAGGAAAATGAAGTGATCAACTTATACAGAAAGGGGCCTTTTACCAAATGAATTCACGAAAGAATTCCCTTTTATCTACTAGAGACAAAAAGGAAAGTTGTAATTCAAAATGTTGCAAGCTTCTTATATTTACAAATTGAAAAGTCTTATTATGAAGCAACTTGTAGGAGGCTTAGAAAATGAGTTACTATCATCCATCTAGTTTTCAAAATGATATCATATTCTCTAAGAAATTTAGAGGGTCTCTATTTTTTTTAGTTAGAAGCAATTATAAATTTTCCCTGAAACTTCTACAATGACCTTTTCCTTCTAAAAAAAGTTCTACTTTCAGAAATAGAGTATTTTGTCATTTATAAAATGTAACAATGTTCTTTATATTGGATAATTTTTATTTATTTAACCCATGCAAATGAATGTTACTTAAATGATAAATGTTCATGAACTGTAATCACAGGCTATAGTGACTCCTGAGACTATTAAATTTTCAGGGCGAACATTTACTCCTCAAAATGTAAACAAAAAGGTTGCAAATTAGTGCTTGATTTCTTTTATTTTATTTCTGATGTCTAGTCTTATGAACATGGAGAAAAAGTTAACAACATAGGTTTAACTTGAGTGTGCCCTATGTAGGCTTTTTTTCCTAGAAAGACACATGGTGATTTACCAGCACACTCCAGATTGTGTCTATTATCCTATTAAGAATGCATGTAATATACATTGTTTTCAGAGCCATTTGTGGTCAGCAGCACTGCCTTTGAGGCTATATAAGCCTTTGCTTGATCTATTATCATTGTCAATGCTCAGGTATTAGAGAGAGATACAATGAAAAGTTTGAAACCACTCATCATCCTTTTCTTTTAATATCATATTTATGTCCTTAGTTTTGTGTGTGTGTGATGCCTTGTTTTGTGCATGTGATATTTAATGTATTTCTCTGCCTACGGCAGGATGTTCTATACACCGTGAAGCAATGTTGGACATAAAGGAGGTTAACAATAAATTATTTTTGATTAACAGGTTATTGTGATACAATGAATTCACAGTTAAAGTTGATAGGGAGTGAGTTCTTCATCTTATGGGTGCCTCAGGTCTTCTAATTTAACTAAAAACTACTTCTCATAGATAATGTTTAAGAAGTACACAGAAAAACTGGAGACAGGTTAAGACTCAGTGACAAGATAAGTTAATACTACCATCACCACCATCACCATTTTTCCCTTTTGTCTTGGCTAATATTTGATAGGGTACCAATGAAACAATTCACGTTGAAAGTGCTTAATAAATCTTTATTTACTGTTCTGTTACTGAACGGATGTTGTTTACTGACTGAGTAGGTTAATCTCCATATGGACCTTAATGGAACACTAAATACAATTCAGAAATAGTTCCTTATTTCTCTTACGAAAGGAAATACATAGATATATACATATACATATACATATATATATAGTATGCATATATATGTATATATGATTTTTCAGAAACATCCTTACAATTCTGTTGATTTAAAAAAAAACTACTCAAAAGAGGTTTTATTTAGCAAAACTAGGTTCATATCCTGCATCAGACATTTTGCAGCAGCATAGACTTGGAAAATTATTTTAAACTCTGCCATCCTTAGCTTCCTTATGTGTAAACTGGAGTAATAAAATACGTGGAATTTACCTCTCAAAGTTGTTAATATCAAATGAATAATAATCCATATAGGTTATTTTGCAAACCTTAAAACACTCTATAAATCTCATTACAGTTGTGATTATTTTCAGAGAGTTTGTAAGACATGAGGGACCCAAGAGCTCAGCTTAAAGTCAAGTAGTTTCAAGTACTCCTTCAGATATATACTACTTGTGTGACTAGAGGCAAATCATTTAACTTTTCAGTGTTGCAGACAACTCTGACGAGATAATTTATAGAAGAGTTGCTAACTGTATCAGTGGAGGGAATTTCCACAGCAATGTGTTTGTTCTCCATACCAATGAAATCACAGGCCTGGACAGAGTTACTGTTGTTGATTTTGTTGCTGTTATCCTGGTTGTTAACTCATCTATAAGTGTAAAAAGTTAATCATTTAACCTATTCCCTAAGGACCAACTTCTCTGTGGCTGCATTCATTTCGTATCAAATATATGTTGTTTTGAAAGGCTATTTTGTGGGAGCAGGAAGGCAAAATATTCCCGGTGAAGCCAGTTTTCCCAAATGTCTGAATGAATTGCCTTCTTAAGATTATATCTGTGTAAATATACTGCAGACTAATATAATTTTCCTCAAAACAAAATACTAATGCATTTTTTTCATCCAATGTTTCAGTTCTTCCTAAACGCTTTGCTATTCATTGTTTCACTTTAAGAATCAATTGCAATTATATATAGTACTTTCATTTGCTACATTATATTTTACCTGAATTGGCTGTTTACTACTGACTTTGCTCATAGCTCTTGCATGCAACAGCAATCATATTTAAAAGAAGATAAAAATTTTAACAGAATTTCAAAATCAGAGCTCTAGCCTACATCTATTTCAAAAGGCTTTTGCTTATATTTTAATATTTAAAAGATCAAGCGAATTTTTATTTCAAAATGTATTCAGTAATTTTAAGTATTTAGATAGAGCATTACAAAGTCTCAAGAAAATAATCTGAGTGTAATTAAATAAAAGTGAGAGGAGTCAATAGAAAATATTGATGAGAATGAACAGCCGTAACTTCAAAGTGTCGCAAGGACTCAACAGGGAAGTGATGGACTTAGTTAAGGATTCCTGCCAACCTGTTAACTGAAACATTTATGAAACATTTAGGCTCTTGATTTAGCTACTCGATCCTCCTGTAACAAAATAGTAACATAAAAGAAATTGACTTCAGAATTTCACTTCTCCTGCAGATTTAAAACTCCCCAGGGAAAGTTGCTTTCTTTTCTTTTTCCCCTTATCACTTTATTTCATTTTTTTCTTTTGGAAATCTTATGGTACTAAGAGAGGGCTATGCATACAGTGGAGACTATTTCCAGCTCAATTTGCCTAAAGAAGTATGTTCTTTAGATGCACAATGTTTTATTAAAAGTGTTTCCTTTGTCTTCTAAGTTCTCCCTATACCTGGTGATTTGGAGATTTATATGGAACACAGAGCCTTTTCAATTCAGTGTGATAGAGATCAACGCTCTTTAGAATTAGTTATAAATTAGCAGAAGTTTGGATTCCCTGGGCTTTGAGTGTACTAACAGAGCTTTGGTCAAAAGAGTTTGGAGATGTCTCTGGGTTAGCCACATTTTCATAGAATATCTTCAACAAGGGAAGAGAATTCATATGCAGAATGCAAGGTGAGCAATGAGTCTTTTCCCCGAGGCATAAAAATATAGAAGGCATGCAAATTTAACCCATATACTCTATGGCAAATAAGAACCACTGGAGTAACTATCTCTTCTGCTAAACTGAATTTGTCTTACTTACTTCTGGTCCTTATTTTTATCTGACATTACAAAGTTGATCTGAAGACTAGTTCTAGGCACATTTTAAGCTGTTATTGGAAGTACCAAAATTGCAATTTATTCTCGCCTCATATACCAATTTTGCTGGTTTCAACTCTCCCTTGAAAAACAAAAATTGCTCATATTTACGCAGTGTACTACACTACAACAAAAAATCGAGTAAACTGATTTTTGGAGTTTCTTACTCAGGATTACAAACTTATTTAAGAAGTACTGTGTATCATTTGTGATTCCTGAATGCCCCTCAATTTATTCAAAGCAAACTTGTGGTGTGGGGAGTGCAATCTCTAGTTGAGAGATTAAAAAAATGCAGAGACTTTAGCAGACTTAAGGTAATTTGTTCAAGGTCACAGAGTTATTGTGACTGAGTCCTATCTATTTCAACTAAACTGTATATATAATTGGGGTTAAACTTGAGGCCATTGCAATAGGATCAAGTGTAAATCAAGGATATCTGTTACCATTATTGCTAGTTCATATAGCTTTAGGAATGCCAACCGTAGCAATAATATAAGCAAAAGAAATTGAAAGGATAAATTTAGGTAAAGAAAAAAACAAAATTCCTACTTTTTCTGATGATATGATGATTTAATAATCCTCAAGAGGCAATTAATATTAATGAATATAGGAAAGTTGAAGAATAAAAGAGAAATTCATATAAATCATTAATACTTCTGTGTATTGCCAAAAACAACTAACAACAAGAAATGTAAAGAAAGTGATATTTGAACTACAAAACTTATTTAACACCTGGGAATTTACCTACCAAAACACCCAGGAATTCTTTGAATAGATTATAATTTTCCTCATCTTTAAAATGAAAATATTATTGGACTTCAAATAAAAAAAATTACCCACATATACCACTGGAGAACATTATACTAAATTCAGAAATTGGATCTTACAGCTATAAAGGGAAAGGAAAGGGGAATGAATCGTCACGTGTTTTCATATTACAGCAGAAAGAGACTAGTGTCTTGGAAGGGTGCTAGATTTGGATCTGGAAAAAACAGGGTTAATTCTAGCTATATTACTTACTGCCTGGGTGATCAGGTAGAATTACCAGGTGTAATTCAGTTTCACTTTATGTTACTTTCCCTATATGGTGTAGCCAGGGATTGAACAAAATTCTAAAGTACCTTCCAGCTCTGGGATCCTGTAAATCTTGGGCACAAATATGTTAGCTCAAAACTTTACAACATATTTCCCTGTCCTTGTATATTCCTATTCGTTACAAGATGGGTTCTTCAGTAGTCTTGAATGTCACATTTGTGTGGGTACATCATCATGTGACAAGTTTAATAGAAAAAGGCACAATGCAGGTTATTCCCCTCCACCCCCACCTGCGATCAATCTCTTCAGTGTGAAGAGCTTGCTAATTTAGATACACTAGCAGAAGTGTTTCAGATAAACTGTCATAATGTTATGAGGGCATTTCTGAGAGAAGTGAAGAGTTAGAAGGTATTCAAGTCAGTGATTAGTCATTTATAACACCTTGTTTTTGAAAAACCTTTTTTGCTTTAGCCTGGCTTTACTCTAGTCTGAAATTTTTTTCTCCTTTTTTTCCTTTATCTTCTAGCAAGTAAATTTTTGTTTTGAAAATAATATGTGCACTGTCTCTATATCTTGCATGAAGACGGGAAGGTCTGGAGGAGGATGTTACTTTAATCTTAACAACATAGACGTGAGATAAGATGAAAGGAAATACTAGGAGTAATTGTAACACTGGAATAAAAAAATAAGTGAAAAGAAAATGACCCATTGAATTATAGAAAATTCTATGGATTATCTGTAATGTTGAAATGATTTAGAACAAATGTAAGATGATTAGGAAAAGAGCCCTTGACGGTTTTCTGTGATTTCTTTATCCTAAAATGTGTTTTATTTCATTGCATGAAGGCAAACCTTAGTAGTACCAAGAGCAATTTTCACAAATAATAAATATCCATCAAAAAAAGTATTTATTAAGTACTTATTATGTGACATGTAAATAGAAAGAGTCCTTTTCTTTAAGGGGATATAAGTAGATACCAGAAAAAATTCCTGCCCTCAAAGAGCTCATATTCTATTAAAAGGCTATGACAACAAAATTTATCTTCACACTTGGCTCACTGGGGTAAAAAAAAACAACAAAAACAAAATAAAAAAACAGAAAAACTTTATTCTATATTGCATCATTTAAAACGTATGCTTATTTTATGTCTCATTCAAGGAAAGTCTTATAACTGCACTATCAAATTAATCACTGAAATTAATTGTTAAAAATATTTCCCATATTGGTCAAAATCCATGTATTTCAAGTTTGTTAACTGAGTCTGAGGCTAAACATGGGGGCAGGGTGTAAGTAAGGGACTGACAGAGCTGGAAAATATGACTGTCCCCAGTATCTTTCTGTTCATATCCCCTTAAACCAAATAAATTATTGTAGCTTGTGAGTGGTACTGTTCTCCTCCTTTTTATATAGACTTCTACAGAGCTCATTTAGAGTCTGTGGCTGGGAGAAAAGGGCAATACTATAGACTCTCAGCCTGGGAGTTCTCTTTATGGAGCAACTTCTGGGCTGAGCTGTGGGAGTCTGCGTTATCCTTGACCAAGTTATTTGTCCTAGAAGGCTGGACATACACTGTTGTTGTACTTGTTATATACATCATAGCACAGATACAGCAAATTCCAAAGCACAGTTTATCCTTCATTTTACGCAAAGCCTTCTTTGGAGCTTTCCCATGGTATGTCCTTAGAAAGCTATTGACCAAATAGAGGTCATCAAAAGTCCTTAAAAACCTTAGCAATGTAACCATAACATATTTGCTAAGGAATTTAGATCCTAGTGATATTGTAAAACCAGTTATTTTTGTGGTTTTTTGTTGTTGTTTTTTTTTTTTTGCTTACTGTTCCATTCACTGCAATTTTATATAAAGGGTTAAAACTCATTTCTAACAGTGAAATTATGGTAATAGCATTAGGTAAATTAAGTGATTGTTGTTTTCACCAATAGGCTGCACTCAAATGATATAGAAAGCCAAGATAAAACACAGAATCAGTTGTCTACTTGACCTTTTCTAATCAAGCACAGTAATACTAATTACTCTAATTTTAATTAAAATGTTCTTTTTAGCCTGCAGAAATCTCAACTAAATGAGGTGTTGAAATTTCTAAAACACTTAAATCCTAAGTTCTTCTCTTGAATCTATAGTAGGTGCATCATTCATGGTCTGAATTTCAAGGGTTAAATTATTAAATATGGTTGCTAAAATCACTTGTTTACATTAAGAATGGAGAAAAATAAAGATATATATTTGGGTTGTACCAGTACACCTGAAATTTCTGTAAAGTCTACTAATATAGATAAATTAGATAGTTTTTTAAATTAATTTGTTTATTTTTAATTTTCACATTAAATTTCTCCATTCTAATTTTGAAGGAATTATTTTCTTCAGTGAGCTTTTGGAACTTCTTTTTCATTTGTTCAATCCTGATTTTCAGAGCATTCTTCTCCTTGGCTTTTTGGACTTCATTTGACATTTAGGTTAGTCTAGTTTTTAAAAATATTATTTTCTTCATTATTTTTAGGGTCTCCTTTGGCAAGCAGGTGACTCCTTTTTCAACATTTTCTTGCATCATTCTCATTTCTCGTCCCAATTTTTCCTCTGGTATCTTTTTTGAGCTGTTCCATGGCCTGAGACCAAGTCATACTTTCTTGGAGACTTTGGGTGGAGGAGCCTGACTTTGTTGTCCTCTGTTTGAATGTTTTGATCTCCTTTGTCTCCAAAGTAAGATTCTATAATCTGACATTTTTTGCTCTATTTGCTCATCTTCCCAGCCAAATAATTGACTTTCTAACTCTTTGTCAAGGTAGGACTCTGCTCCAAGGGGGTGGAGGTGGAAATGGGGGTGGGGGAGGATCTACTGTCGCAGGCTTTAGAGTGTTTGTATGAGCTGATCAATCTCCCACCATCTGGGGACAGACCCCAGTAGGACCATGCCCCTCTCCCACTCAGGTGTGGCAGAATTTTCGCACTGACCTTCTATGCTGTCTTTAGCATTTGTGGGTTGAGAAGTCGGGAAACTGTCACAGTTGGCAGGGATTCGGTCCCCTGAGGCATGCTCTGGCCCATCTGAGATGACTGTCTCATGCTGGACTGTACTCTGCTCAGCTCCCAGCCAAATGCAATAGATGTTTCCTGTAGACCTCCCAGTCTGTCCTGCGGTGGAGATTTGTATCACTCCATCACTTTGTGGGTTTTACAATTCTAAAATTAGTTTAGAGTCATTTTGTTCAGGTGTTTGCAGGGGTTTGGGGGAAGAGCTCAAGCAGTTCCTCGATTTTAGCCCACCGTCTTGACTCCACTCTCCACAATGAGATATTGACGAAGATCTAGGTTAATTTCCTGATATTTTGAAGAGACAATTTGGTTTTAAACATCACAGGGGTGTCAGGAGATTATAAACATGACCATAATGTGTTAAGCATTCTAGTTTAAAATCTCTTTACCCCACTTCTCACCCCATCAGAATCCTGTGTCCTTTAATTTGTATCCTCTTTAGGGAATGGGAGAATAAATATTATTTAAAATGAGGACTTCTGTGGATCTTTAAAAGCTTTATTTTATGTAGACAATGCCTTATTTTCAAAGTATTGAAGAATTATAAAATGAATTCTTTCATTTAATTTCCACATACACAAAGAAAGTGTAAGGTCATTGGACAGCCAATATGGTATGGTGGCTAACGACTGGACTTCAAATGAAGAAGATCTGAGTTTGAACTCTGTATTAGGCACTTACTGTATGATCCCACGCAAATCACAGGCCTGTTCACTAAATGATGATCACCTCACCCTAAGTGAGTACCTGAAGAGACCTTGCCCTAAAGGGACCAAAATCTTTCATTATATCCTGGGTCATCTCCAGTCATCCTGATAAATATCTGGTCACTGGATTCAGATGGCTCTGGAGGAAAAGTGGGACTGGTGACCTGCATAGTCCTCCCTCACTCAAAACAATTTCAACTGCAATTCATGTCATCATTTCTGCAATTCGAATCAATTGAAAATTCTCTGCATCATTTTCCTTACCTGTAAAATATTTAATAATATAGATCTCACCTTCCAGGCTGGATGTGAAAATCAAAAGAGACATTAGTGAAATAGTAATGTCAGTTATTAATATATGTTAGTGAGTTTCAATATGTCATTGATATTATATTTTTCATAGAAGTATATAATAGAATCACAAAGTTACAAATTGAAAACACTAGAAGAGACCAACCTGAGCAGTCCCAAAGAATTCTCTCTAGAGCATCTCTCTATGTGCTTAACTGCCCTTCCTGCTTGAGAAGTTTCAGTGATGGGGTGCTCAATAGAAAGGAACCCATTAAATTTTTGGATAGCTCAGATTTTTATATGAAGATGTTTTTCCTTAATGTAATACTCTTGGATATAAAAGGATAGGAAACCTATTTTCCCTGAATGCTACTATATCCTTTTAAATTAATTGCATAAGCCAAGTACTAAGTTAAACTTTTCAATTTGTGATAAGAGAGAATAGCTGTGTAAGTGTTGAGGGATGAATACACAAAAAACTAAAGTATGGAATTTGTAACTTTGATTCTAACACTATGGTACCTTGCACAGCATGTGACTAATAAGAAGATTTATCTTGAAACCCCAGTCCTCTCAGTGTGCATCTGTTCACAGACAGATGAACTCACATACATATACAGTAGCAAATTATTGTGTGGTTTAAAATCTCAGTTGAATTGTGAGTGGAGACAAACATGCAGATGAATCAGACTTTTTTTCAAGGTTGTATATGTAGTTGGAATTGGAAACATAAAAGCTCAGTGGGAATTTTCAGACTTTGGAAGTCTTTTCGGTTTTTCAGATCAAAATAAATTTAATTTGGATTTAATGTTCACATATTTTCAATGTGATACAGGCATTTTTGAATGTCATTTTAGAAAAAAAATATTTGTGTAGGTTTTTTTTCTCTTTTGTCCAGATTTAGGATTTCACTAGTATAGGACAAACTCATTTAAGAAACTTCCTTATCTCAATGCAGAGCAGCAACTGTTTTGTAACTTAGATTGTAAGAAAAGATCCTGGAGGTACTGAGAGCTTAAGAGATTTATCTATATGGGGTAAGGAACTTGCAGACTCCAGACAAGTACAGCCCTTTGATGGAATCCAAACTTCACAGAAAAAATTCCATTAATGAAATGATTTATCCTGTAAAACTTAGACTCAATCAAAGGGCCACACTTGAGGACCTAAAGGGCTATATGTAGCCTCAAGTTTCCCCTCCCTGGTCTATAGTTTCACAGTGACAATGCAAAAACTAGGACTTGAAGCCAGGTCTTCTGCATCCTGATGGTAGCCTACTATGCATTATACTAGGATTCTTCTCATGAGTGTTTTAAAAGCTGCTTGAATATTTATATAAAACATATTTAAACTCCAAACCACAAATTGGCATCATTTATAAAAAAAAATGGGGAGAATTTCAGATGTCTCAAACTAAATCCATCATGTCTACTTTTGAATAACAAATTAAAATAAGAAAACACTTTCTCTGTTGATAGTAGAGTTGCATCATCCTTGTTTAGGGTGAAGAGTATGTTGAAAAAATAAAAGCTAATGATGCCTACATTTTTACATCATCGTCACTTACCAATATATTTCTCATCAATCTGAGAGTCTTACCTTATAATAAAGAAGTATAAACAGCAGGTGACACTAGAAAATTAATAAGGATCAACTATCAATCATTCACTGAGCAAGTGGATCAAGTGAGCTTGCTCCTACAGCTCATTCTCCCTCATTTCTTATGAGCAGTGTTTGCTCAGCAGCTTCCTCTCCCTAAACATCGCTTTCCCTTTCCGAGGAGCTTGTTACTCTTCCCTTGGAGTATGAAACCCTGTCAAGGAATACAGTTCCACCCAAGAAAAGAAAGTGATGTTCTGTTGACTTTACTAGTTTTATAGCCTTGAAGTACAAATTCATCTTTCATATTGTAACAGGTGAATACCAATCTCCCAGTAGGTCTAATCAGGCTTAATTAGCTCCAAAGTCTCCAGGTTCAATAAAAGCCCAAGCATTTCAATCTTTCTGAAGTGAGAGATATTTTCTTTCTTTTTCTCTTCATTTATAAACCTTGAATAAAAATTTATATACAGCTTTAAGTTTTTGTTGTACAACATCTTTATCATATTGACTGACTTAAGGGAGGGGAGGAGAGGGTAACCTTTTTAAACAAAGACTCTCTTGTGCTTCCTGAGGGAATTGGGGTTTAACTATAAGTGAATCAATCATGTAATGTTTAATCTTCTTCTGAGATTGTCAAAGGAAAAGTGGAATGAAGGTGACTGATCTCTATCTCCAACCTAAACTGGTAGGCAGTGCAGAATATTCTTAGACTGTGATTCACACTAAAAATCATACTTGGCTCAGTACTCCCTGTATGTACTTGTAGCCTGCTTTCAACTCCCCAGAGAAGCTACTTTTCTTTATTCCCTGTTTGGTTTTTGTGTATTTTTTTCTTGACTTGATTTGGCTTCCATACCTTCCAAACTTAAGAGTTCCACTCCATGCATAAGATCAGAGAGACCCTAGGTAACTTGTTATCAAATTAAATCTGAAAAATCCCTCACAACATACACAATACTAGAAAGTATCAGAGATCCAGAGGTAAAAGTGATCTCAGAAATCCACCTAGTACAATTTCCTCTTTTAAAGAGAAGAAACTTAAGTTCAAGGATATTATGTGACTTTCTAAGGTCATACTGATGAGTGTTGGGGTTTGGATTTGAACCTAATTCTTCACTGCAGAGTTAATTTATTTCCACTGTACCATGTTGATTGTGCTTTTTCTTTACTCCACATACAAACCATCAAGTAGAATACCAAACTGTGGGTTATGGAAGAGAGGGGAGAAGCAGTTCAGCAAATTGAAACAACAAATCAATAACATCTAAAAGAAAATGAAATGTTCCATATCCATAGTCCCCAACATTTCTAAAGGAAGTAAAGAGATGAATTCTCACATGTTTTCTTTAATACATAGATTCATCATTAAAATTGCAGTTTATTTTTTTTATTTTATTATGTAGTCATTGTAAATGTTTTGCTGATTCCATTTCCTTCTCTTTGTAGCTGTTCATTTTAATGTTTCCATATCTCCTTTTATTCTTCATAGTGATTGTCTCTTAAAAATACATTAATATTCTAGCACAGTCTTGTGGCACACAAATTGTATGTATCACAACATGATTAGTCATTCCTATAATTAATGGCCATTCACAAGTCTGTATTATTCTTAGTTCTATAATACTATGAAAAGTGATGCTATAAATATTTTTGTGTGTATTAGTCCCTTCTTTGTTGACTTCCTTGGGTTATATGCTTGGCAGGGGAACTGTTGGGTCAAAGGATATAGACATTTTAGTCATTTTCCTAGCATAATTTCAAATAGCTTTCTTAAAGGGAAAGTATCTTAAGTGCTTTATAAACCTTTAAGTGCAATATAAATGTCACCTATTACTATAATTTTTTTAAAAAACTAGAAAACTAGTTACAAAATGAGACAAAGAAATAATATCCTCATTAAAAATGTAAATGCTAGATAGGTGAGAGAAGAAAATGCAATCCATTCAGGGAAAAAAGAAACCAGGGAGTTGGAGGACTTTGTGTTCAAATCCAATCTCTGTCTACTTGCATGACTTCAAGTCTCTTTAGCACTTTGTGCCTCAGATTCTTCCTCTTTGTGTATGAAACTTGTAGAGATCAATGTCTATTACTGAATAAAAATTTTCAGTGCTTGTCTACATAACCTCTTGCAAGTCACAAGTCTGTGAAAACAGCTAACAAGTAAGTATTCTTCCTTCCATCTTAGAGAGACTTGGTAGTCAATTATTCCTTTCTAGTTTGCCTCTCTCATTTTCTTGTTTCATATCTACTATTCCACAATAACTTCATCACTGTGCACACTCAGTCCAACCATGGACCTGACATCTTGTAATGACCTGTTTCTTTCCAACACCTTCCACTGGTTGTATGCATCTCCCTTTCATGGGGATGTCCAGATCAATCATATCTTCATTCCTCTCCAAACTGTACTTCTGACTGTGCAGAAGTGATTTTATTTTTCCTTCATTTGAGAAGATGTAGAGTTATTGAATAAGTTAGGCAGGGACTCTTGCATCATCTTCATAATACAACTGAACCTTGTTAGTCTTCAAGTGGATCAAAGTATTACTTCCTCTCTATAGTTAAATTCCCAAATTCCAAATACTATAATTAGAAATATCTTAACTATTAGACATTTTGAAATTTTAGTGTTTCCTTTTATATACATATTATTTATTAACATATATATATATATATATATATATATATATATATATATATTTGTACAAAAGGGGGCAGTTGAGGGGGACATGGATAGAGCACTGGATTTGGAAACAAGAAGACTCATCTTCATGAGTTCAAATCTGGCCCTAGATATTCATTAAGTGTATAACCCTGGGAAAGTCATCTAACCCTGTTTGCCTTAGTTCCTCATCTGTAAAATGAGCTGGAGAAGGAAATGGCAAACCACTCTAGTATCTTTGCCAAGAAAATCCCTAAATGGGATCACAGAGTGTTGGACACATCTGTTGGACACAACAATTTATGCAAAAAGATATATCACAATACATATTATATACAGTATATTCACTAGGTTTTTTTCCCTTAATTATGCTAAAAGTAAAAAAGAAAAATAGGTGGGAGGTTCAATACAAGTCTGTGTTTAATCCAGCCTCAGGAGGGGATAAGAGATTCTGTGGTGGGACTAGTTTGAAAGCAGACTTTCTTATTTTTTAATACTATTTTTTAATTTTCCAGTTACATGTAAAGATAGTTTTCAATATTCATTGTTTATAAGATTCTGAACTCCAAATTTTTTTCCCTCCATCATTTCTCCTCCTTCCTCCCTAAGACAACAAACCACCTGATGTAGGTTACATGTGAGGGAGATTAGTTTTTTTTTACATGTTATTTATTTTTTAATTTTTTTTCAGTTCTTAACATTCACTTCCACAAGAATTTGAATTCAATATTTTCTCCCCATCTCTCCCCCCACCCCAACCCAAAATAGCATGCACACCATTCACCCCTTCCTCCAGTCTGTCCTCCCTTCTATCACCCTCCCTTCTTCCATCTCCCTTTCCCTCTATTTTCCAGTACAGCCAAATAGACTTCTGTACTCCATTGACTCTATAGCTTAATTTCCAGTTGCATGCTAAACAATTTTTAACATTCATTCTGAAATCTGCGAGTTTCATATTCTCTCCCTCCCTGTCTCTCTCCCACCTACCCTCACTGAGAAAACAAGCAGTTTAATATGTCACACATGTGTAACAGTGCAAAAAACTTCCATAATATTTGTGTGTGTGTGTTCATGTTTCGTTGATGAAGAAGACCATGCCATCAGAGAAATGATGACATGACTTGCACTTGACTTTGTTTTGAGTGAGGGAGGGCTGTGCAGGTCACCAGCCTCATTTCTCCTCCAGAGCCATCTGAATCCAGTGACCAGATATTCATCAGGATGACTGGAGGTGACCGAGGATGAGGCAATTGGGGTTACATGACTTGACCCAAATCACACAACTAGCGAGTGTCAAGTGTCTGAGGTGAGATGTAAACTCAATCCCTCCTGACTCCTGCACTGGTGCTCTATCCACTGTACCACCTAGCCACCTTCCACAATATTTATGTTGTAAAAGACTAATGACATTTCCCTCTGTCCTATCCTACCCTTCATTAGTTCCATTGTCTCCTATGACCTGTCTTCCCACAATATTGTTTGCTTCTGATAATCTCTTTCCCCAATTTGCTGTCCCTTATATTATCTTCCCTCTCCTATCTTCTTCCCCCTTGCCTTCCTGCAGGAAGTAGATTTCCATATCCAAATGCGTGTGTGTTATTCCCTTCTTATGTCAAATCCCATGAGAATAAGGATCAATTATTTCCTTTCATCTCCCACCTCTTCCACTCCATTGTACAACCCCTTTCTTCCCTCTTGTAAGTGAGATGATTTGCTACATTATACCTCTCCCTTTCTCTTATTCATAGTACATTCCATTCAACAGTAAATTTTATTTTTTAAGTGTTCTCTTTTCATATTCTGCTCACTCTGTGCCCTCTGTCTCTCTCTGTCTCTGTATCTCTCTTTCTATATATATTTACATATATATGTATATACATATACATATGTATACACACATGTATATATATGTGTATATATATACACACACAGACATGTATATATGTGTGTGTATATATATATATATATACACATACAGACATGTACATATACATACCTACACAGATACAATATACACATATGTACATACCCATGCATACCTACATATATATATATATTCTCTCTATCTACTCTAATACTGAGAAAGATCTCATGAGTTACAAATAACATCTTTCCATGTAGGAATTTAAACAATTCAGCTTTAATGAATTCCTTAAGACTTCCCTTTCCTGTTTACCTTTTCATGTTTCTCTTGCTTCTTGTAGTTGAAAATCAAATTTTCTATTCAGCCTTGGTCTTTTCAACAAGAATGTTTGGAAGTCCTTTATTTCATAGAAATCCCATTTTTCCCCAGAAGTATTATACGCAGTTTTTCTGGGCAGGTGATTCTTGGCTGCAATTCTAGCTCCTCTGATCTCTAGAACATCATATTCCAAACCCTTTGATCCCTTAGATGTTGCTAATTCCTGTGTTATCCTGATAGCATTTCCACAATACTTGAACTATTTCTTTTTGGCTGCTTGCAATATTTTCTTCTTGACTTGGGAACTCTGTAATTTGGCTTTAATATTCCTAGGAGTTTCCCTTTGGGGAACTTTTTCAGGAGGTGATCAATGAATTTGTTCCATTTCTATTTCACTATCTAGTTCTAGAATATCAGGACAGTTTTACATGATAATTTCTTGGAAGATGATGTCTAGGCTCTTTTTTTGATCATGGTTTGCAGGTAGATGAATATTTTTTAAATTATCTCTCCTGAATCTATTTTCCAAGGCAGTTGTTTTTCCAATGAGATATTTCACATTGTCTTTTATTTTGTCATTGTTTTGGTTCTAGTTTGTTATTTCTTTGTTTCTCATTAAGACATTAGTTTCCATCTGCCCCTTTCTAATTTTTAAAGAACTATATATCTTCAATGAACTTTTAAATCTCCTTTCCTATTTGAGTAATTCTGCTATCTAAAGCATTCTTCTCCTCATTGGCTTTTTGGACCTCTTTTGCTATTTGGGTTAGTCTATTTTAAAGGTGTTATTTTCTTCAGTGGCAGGATAAGGTACCAGTCACTGAAGTCCTTGCTTGAGTTCAAGTGCCACACATTCAAATGGTGCTTCAGAGAGCACAACTTTGATGGGCTGGTCACATTGTTCAATTGCAAAATATTGGCTTGCCCAAAAGGCTATTTTATGAAGAACTCACATGGGGCAGGCGATCATATGGTGGTCAGAAGAAGAGATACAAGAACATTCTCAAGGTCTCTCTCAAGAATTTTGCATTTGACTGGGAGACCTGACACAGGACCACTCAGCATGGTGTGCCCACATCAGAAAGGGTACTGTGCTCTATAAGCAAAGCAGAATTGAGACAGCACAAAGTAAGCATAGGATACACAAATTTGGAGTATCTACCCCAAATACTTATATGGCCTATCTGTGCCCAACCTGAGGTAGAACATTCTGAGCTTGTATTGGTCTGATCAGCCACAGTTGGACACACTGAAACTTCACTCTATCATGGTGATGTCATTTTGGTCCTCTTCAAAAACAAAGGACAACAAGCAGTCACTTTATTTCAGTATTTTTGAGTCTACTTTAGCAAGCTTTTGACTTTCTTTTCATGATTTTCTTGACATCATCCTGATTTCCCTTCCTAATTTTTCCTCTACCTCTCCTATTTGATTTTCAAAATCTTTTTTGAGTTCTTCCATCACCTGAGACCACTGTATATATTTTGGAAGTCTTAGATGTAGAAGCCTCCTTAACTTTGATGTCTTTCTCTGATGGTATATTTTGTTCTTCTTCATCCAAAAGAATGGAAAAAATAACTTTTCATCAATAAATTAACTTTCTATAGCCTTATTTTTTCCCTTTTTTGGGCATTTTCCTAGCCAGTTACTTGACTTTTGAAAGTCCTTTGTCAAGTGGAGGATATCCTCTAGTGACCTGTAAGTTCTCTGTTCCTCCAAGGTGACACAATCAAGGGAGACTTTATTCCTCTCCTGGCCTGCACTCTAGTCTGGGAGCAACTACTAGCACTCTTTTCTCTCCAGGATTTGTAAGAAGGATTCCCCTCTCCAGAGCCTCTACCACCTCCATCACACCAGTGCTCCTCCTCACCCCAGGACTATCACTCAGGATTAAGACCCAGATGGGTTGCTCCATTACCCCAGGGTCTTTAGGCTGAGGTCTACAAAAGCCAGTGCTGTTGTCACAGTGGCTGCTACATCTCTGGGGCTGGGGTTGAGATTGGATTTGGCTTCCCTCTCACCCAGGTGAAAGAGCTTTCTCACTGACCTTTGAAGTGGTCTTTGGTCTTTGTGGGTTGAATAATCTGGGAACCTCAGATGCTACCTGTGATTCTGTGCCCTGGAGCATGATCCAATCCTGTCCTTGGTGTTTGGCCCAGGCTGGGCTGCATTCCACGCTGAGCCCAGTGCAATAGACCTTCCCTGTCAGCCTTCTAGGTTGTCTTAGGCTGGAAATCTCTTTCCCTCTGTTGTTTTGTGGCTTCTGATGCTCTAGAATTTGGTTACAGTCATTTTTTACAAGTATTTTATGTGCTGTGGGGTGAGAGCTAGAGCAGGTCCATCTCTGTACTCTACCATCTTGGCTCTGTCCCAGCAGACTAACTTTCAAAGCAACTGTTTTGAAAGGGGGAAGATGTGCTCATTCCTGAGACTCTTGGAAAAAAAAATAGGATTATCAGCAGGGAAGTAACTAGCCAAAGGAAGGTAAACATCCTATTTACATAAGAAGGAGACCCTTTTACCTTCAAAGGAGGAAAAGATAAGAAGATGGGAAAGAAATAGAAAGGAGAAAGTGATTAGAAACTTTGACTACTTCCTTCTTCCTATCTTTAAAAAGAAATGTAACTTATTGTGTAGGAGAAGATTTGGAGTCAGGAAACATTTTAATCCTGCCTCTGACAGGAATTGTGTGACATTTGTGACATTTAAGGTCCCTTAGGCTTGTTCTCTTCATCTGTAAAACAGAAGAAAATTTAATAGGGAAAATCTGCAGTACTTATCTCGCAAAGTTATTGTGAAGATCATATTATTATAAAGTACTTTAAAAATCATAAGTTCACATACAGATGTCAAGTTATTATTATTTTATTCATATCCTCCATTTCCATGCCTATCTCTACCCAATATGGGAAGGGACATTCTCCTAGTACCCTGAGTTAGAACCTTGAAGGCATTTTTCTGTTAAAAAAAAAACCCAAAAAACTTATATGCAATATTCAGTTGTATAGTGCCATTTGCAATTATCTACTCCAAAAGGGTAGCACAGTGCATAGAGAACTGGGTTTGGAATTGGGAATACTCTTCTTCCTGAGTTCAAGTCTGGTCTCAGACACTTAGTAGCTGTGTGACCCTATGCACAGTACTACACTCTACCTCAGTTTCCTCATCTGTAAAATGAGCTGGATAAGGAAATTGCAAACTACTCTAGTATGTTTGCCAAGAAAACCCCAAATGGAATCATGAAGAGGTGAACATGACTGAAATGACTGAACTCCAGAAGTATTATCTTCTTCCCACCTTCCAGACTGGTTACTTATTGCCCCTTGCACACTCTGCATTCAAATGCCCTATCCACCATCTATCTCCACTTTCCACAAGGCCTGGAATGCTCTCCCTCTTCACATTTGCCATTTAGAAACTTTAATTCTTTTAAAGGTTTAGTTCAAAGGTTGCCTCCTTCCACAGGCCTTCATTCTTCGTACTAATTACTTTCAATGTCTTTTATAAACATGCACACACATATACATAGATGTGTATGCATATGAGAAGATATATATATGAAATATGTCATATATGCATTTCCTTTCATATATACATGTGTGTATATATGTGTATTGTATCTGTGTATATGCATGTATGTGTTTATGCATATGTGTGTATTTGATGTTCCCTCTGTTCCATCTAGTACAAAGGAAGCATGTTGAAAACAAGACTTCTTCATTTTTCCTTTATGATCCTTATCAAGGTCCCTGAGATATTGATTGATGAAATGATCAAAACATCCTGAGGTTTTTAGGGGAATCCTGACTTCAAATATTCTGCCCCATTTTCTCATAAGCTATGAAAATGATCTGGAGTCAATAGTGAACCAATGAATCACATCAGTAAGCATTGTGATTGGCCACAATAATCCTTACCTGTAAAAGCCCAACTCTTTTAAAAAACATGCTGAGTTCCCAGATGTAACAGCTTGTAAGACTGTGGAAGTCTGAAAAAGCTGACTGAACATATTCCTGGCTTTCTGGTTCAGTAAAGAAGATCACTCTCACGTTTTGATCACTTGGATTTTGTTTTGTATGAATGTCTATATGACTTATAATATTGTCCCTCGAGGAGAAGACTTCAGTGTTTAAAACAACTTACTTAGCAATGAATTTTGAAACACATGTTTGTAAACTAGGGTCGTCCAGCACAGACCACATCCATGACTAAATAATGTGGGTGGTATGTGTGAGCACAGTAGTGGAGAAAGAAAAAGAGACGTGGAGAAAGATCTGTATATACACATATAATTAAACACATGTACTTTGTAAATGAAGATAAAAACCCAATGGGAAAAAGCTGCATGTAATTTTAATGAAACAATCATTTCATGCTGTATTCTTTTTTCCATGCCTATCTTAATGAGTGAACAGAAGTAAATGGTTGCTGCAAGGCTTACTTCATGGAGTATTACAATTTCGTCCTCTGCTTGAATGTCACTTTACATGCTCCTTTTCTGAGAAAAGTATATGCCTACTAAGCATAGTGTAGGCTCCTGACATGGGTTATAGTGCAAATTACGGACAATATTTTCAGTAATCAACATCTATGTTACTTGGAAATAAGAGCTAATCATTCTATTACATGAAGGAAATATTATTCTGGCCCTTCTTTGTGTGATTAAAGGACTCTGAGTCATGTAAAAAAACCAAAACATTATGGAAGACTTTAAACTCTAACAGATTCATCTAAACTGGAAAAGCTTTGAGTAAAGATCCAGTGAGAGAACGTGGATCCTACTACTACTCACCTCATTTCCATTAGTCTGTGTTCAAGAAGGATCCACTGCATGGATTTATCCAGTCACAAAAACAATATAAAATTTCGAAGATTTTGTACAAGGGTTGTGATTTGAATCAGTGATGGTTGTGCTTACAGAGACAAAATGGCAGATCCTTCAAACAAGTAATATTGCTTCTAGAGTTTGCCTTGACCTATTAGATAATTCAAAATATCTTTTGATATCTCAAAAAATAAAAGCAAAATGCCAATGTAAAGTGTTATCATCTAATCTACTATTTAAAATAAATGAAAAGCTGTTGATGAATTTTATCAAATTATATGGGTTTTAAAAGTGAGATACAGTTCGAAATTAAACACAGAATAATTTTGACTACATACAAGCAGGGAGAGAATATGAATATACTCCTGGGTTTGGTAGCTGGAAAACATGGGTTCAAATATAGCCTTATGAGCTCCTCATGCTGTATAGCCACACCTGATAACGTGTGGCTATACAACATCCTAAAAAGGAGAACAAAGGACATAATTGATTATCATTAAATCAATCTCCTATTATACCAATCCTGGGATATAGTATATATTTTACAAATCAAAGGCATTGCCCAAACTTCCTGGGTGCATTGGTAGAAAAAAGTTTTACTGGTCTTGTCACTTTTTAATATTATTTGTGATCCCCTTTTGAATTTAATTCATGCAGCAACCACTGGAAAAACAAGGGCTACACAATTCTTTGAAGGAGTTTAGGGCTCTTAAAGTCTGCCCCTTACCACCATCACACACACACACACACACACACACACACACACACACGCACACATAATGTTTCTAAAGTGAATATAAACTTCCCTGGAGAAAAAAAATGAAGTGAATAGGAGAAAGATGTCCTGATATGCAATTAAAGACTTTTACCATATTACCAACTTTACTTTGTTTATTTTCTACATTATGCCAAGCTGTTAACTGGCTACTGGTTAGAGTGGAAAGGATTCTGAATTAGATATTGAAGTATTTGATACCTGCTACATCTATTACTTGCTAAGTCTTAGTTTTGGTACTTACTGAAAATAGTGGGAGGTGAGGGATTAAGCACATTGGCTATAAGGTCTCTTCAGATTTATAAGTTATGTTCCAGTGAAGTCCACTGATAGATGTGATCATGAAAATGAGAACTAATAGTGACAGAAATATATGAATTATACAAATGGCTAAGCATTTATGATCTCTTAGGTCTCACAACTTAGTCAGTGGCCAAGAAGACAACAATTAACTCAAATATTGCAATATAGAGAAGAGTCCATAAGACTGCCAGCAAGGCACCATAGACAGAAAATTGTTTTCAGACCCAGGACAAATGAGTGAAAAAATGATTAAAAATATTTATTGAGCACATATATTTTCTGATCACTAAATTAATCATGGGGATTATACATACAAAAGTGAGGGCTCCCATAACCAAGGAGACAACACAAAATAATAGCCATTATTTATGTAACAGTCAAGATTTGGAAAGTAGTTTACGTTCACTATTTCATCTTCCCAACAACAGTGTGAGATAGATACTGTTCTTACTGTGTCTTTATAGATAAAGAAACTATAGATAAAGGGTAATGGAAGTTAAATTAAAATATAAGAATTCCTGTTGCCAAATAAGAGAGGGGTGATTAGGAAAGGGTTTTTTTTGTCTGAGAAATCAGGGAAAGGTGAACAGACAAAAGGGCACTCAACTGATATCCTCTTTTAGAAGAAATGATCATGTTGATTTCATTATAATTAGAGCAAGAGGTTATAGTGGGGTAGTACTAGGACAGACTGGAAAATGGTCAAGATCTAAGAGCAAAAAAAGCCTTCCTTTCATTCTCCTTCTCCTCCTCCTCTTTCTTCTCCTTTTACTTACTTCTCCACTTCTGTCTCTCTGTTTTTTAATTTGTTTCTCTGTGTGTATCCCTGTCTGTGTGTGTGCCTGTCTCTCTCTCCCTTTCTCCTTCTCTATTCTTCCCTCTTCCCCTTATCTTAAGACTGCACCTCTTATTTTGTCCAGGCTACATGTTCAAGGACTTCTCACAGCCCAATTCCACTGTGATCAACCAGAACTCTAATTTACTCAGTTTCTAGTGGGTTTGTCACTTCTGTGGCCACCTGGTCATCTGCCACTCCTGGACACCCACCATAATAAATGCAACCTAAATGCAAACACCTTACCAGCATAACACACTGCAGTGCAGGAATTCTAAACTCAAGAGACTTACTCTCTTGGCCTCCTTGATAGAAGGGATTAGAGCAATGTGTCAACCATGCCCAGCTTGGCGCAGGATTATCAAAGATTGTCCAGATACGGTCTCTGGAGTTTTATGCAGTGGATTCATCAGCAGTTTATAAGCTGTAGAGTCTTGTGACAAAATGACTTTGGTGAAAGAATGATCTGGGTTTACACCCTGTTTCTCACACGTATTTGTTGTGAGAATCTGAGCATGCCACTTAAACTTGTAGTGTCCAAAACACTAGGACTACAGTTTGCAGAGCATATTTGTTAATCTACAATATTGGCAAAGTGACTTTCTTCACTAATGACAAGGAAATGATAATACATATAGATAACTGCCTTGTTAAATTTACAACTGTGAGCCAGAAATTAATTAGCTAATTGAAATGGAGGCATCTACCTGTGACTATGTAGTTCCTGAAGATATTTTTTTTTAAACTTTCATGATTATGGATGCCTCACCCTCTCCTCCTTATATTTTACCCAAGCTATTGAAGTGATTTCACATTCACTCATCTCTGTAAAAATTTCACTTAATTCACAAACATGTGCTTTTTTTCCCTTCAGTATTAGAATTTTATCTCTCTTTTGTTTTTCAGTTGGCATTGTAAACATTAGTCAGCACTTGGCTTACACATACATTGGGGAAAGATAATTTTCCAAATGAAAATTTCTGAGTGAGTAGAGAGTGTAGTTATAAAATTCCAGTCCATGAGTGGAGGTCAAGCCAACATCCGCTGTGTCTAGCCCACTCTTGCCTACATAATTATGCACAGTTCTCTGTTGTATGCATTCATTCAAGCATATAATAAGTTGAGATTCAATGAACTGGAACATCCTGATTCAGGTGATGTTTGAATAAGTTGTTTTCCTGCTGCAGCTCAATAATTTTTCTCCCTCTCCAGTCTTGACAGCAGGACTAAAATATTCATAGGTATGTTAGCTACTACAATACGTTATGATCATTTTAGTCAACATACTAAAAGTTATCAGTAGCCCCCCAAAAATTTTCTGTAAAGATACTATAATTGTCAGAAGCTTAAAATACAACAAGGGTACATTTTGAAGCATCAGGATAGTGTGGCCCAGTCAGTCCAATGAAAACCAGAATGGCTAGATATGAGAGATCTTGTTTCAAAGGATATAAGAATATTAATTACCATGCAGAATAACGTCAGGAAACTTTAATAAAGAGATCAATAAAATGTGGTTGCTTAAGTAATTGTTCTCTTTTTTGAAAGGACATCTTGACACAGCTCAGTCAGCAAGGTTAGTTTGCGTCAAGGTTGGTTTGTATTTCAGATGATGTTGGCCATTTGTGATGTAGTGGATGGAGTGATCTTGTTTTTCAACCGATTTTTAATTCAAAGGATTATAAAACTATATAAACTAACTACAGATTCCAGTATTTTTGTTCATATAGTTATAAATATAGAAAGAAAACATATTATAGCATGTTAGATTTAGAAAAATACAGATATCATAGGAGCATAGATTTTTTAGCTGACAGAGACCTCAGAGGATCATCTACCCTGAGTCTTTATACACAAGGTCATCAAATGAGATAATGTATGCAAAGTACTTTACCAAATTTGTACTGTAATAGAGATATGAGCTATTATTTTTCACAAGAGGAAACAGAGACTTGATCAAGGTCACACAGCTAGCTAATGGTAAAGCTGATACTGGATTCAAGGTTTCATAGTTTTGTGTTAATTTCACAGAAATAAGCCATCTCTGTAAGAATGGCTAAGCTTATGCACTAGTTCAGAGATTCTTATTTAGAATAGGAATAGAGGTTCATTTCGTCAGTATCGGTCACTCTCAAGTAAGTAAATTCTTTCTAGTAATATGAGGAAGGGGGAACACCTTCTCTTAGAGAGTTGCTTAGAGCACTGAGACGTTAAGTGATTTGCCTAGGTTTATACATCCACTAAGTACTTGAGGTAGGACTTAGGCTGATATCTTTTTTTCTTTAAGGTTGACTCTCAATTCTATGCTTCCTCTTCTAAATTAAATATTCCCAGTTAATTAGATTAATTACAAAATTCATTTTAATGAAAAGAACAAATTATATTGTGATAAAGTACAGGATAAAAATGCAGTATTTTCAAAATCTTACTTTCCAAACTTGCTTCCTTTCAAAAATTTAAGGAAACCCTAAACTCCTTAAAAAACAGTTTTGTAGACCTTTTGTTGTCAAGTTGTTTCTTCAAGATTTAACACTTTTAATTTTTTTTAATGAAATGCTAGAACAATGCTATAAAATACATGTGACAAAAATCATCAATAACTACTACCCATGATTCCAGTAGAGTTACAGGCTGTGTATGTTTTCTTGTCTGGTCTCTATAACGTAGGACTGAGATTAGTTGACTACTTTTGATTAAGTTCAAAGCTTAGTATCAGAGAAAAACTGTGTCTATACATTATAATTAAACAAACTTTATTATAGGCTAAATATGGAATAATATTATTTGAATTATCTTTGTTTCAGTTTAAACTCATTTCTTCTTATTCTGATTTCAATGGAGCAGGAAAATACCTACTTACCATCCTCTCTTTCATAGAATCAAAGAATTACAGGGAATTCCAGTTTTATATACATTCCGCCTCAGATATAAAATCCATCCAATGAGGCCATCTAGCCTCTGCTTGAGAATGAACAATAACAAGGAGCTGACTGAATTTCAAGTCATACTAGTCTGCTTTTAAATATGGCTAATTATGTATTTTTTGTTTATATTGAGCCAAAATCTGCTATTCTATCACTTCTACCTTGGGACCTGTCCAAATTCTGCCCTTTGGAACCAAGAAGAGCAAGTCTAAATACTTTCCCAAATAATAGGTATTAAGGTCTTTAAAATCTTATATCATGCCATCTTCTAAATTTTCTCTTCTCCAGTCTCCAGTATGAACAATGTGGGTTACTTGAACCAATATTTAAAAAGAATTCCTCCATGTTTAGGTTTGCTTCTTCTGAATACTGTTTAATTATTTTCCTAAAATGTGACATCAAAAACTGGATAAATCAGATGTAGTCTTACTATAGAGTAAGGTATGGATGGATTTTTCACCTCCTTATTAGATAGCACCTCTGTCTAACTATTACTAAAACTCAATACAACATTCCATTAAGGTTGGTTTTGAATTATTACAGGTCATAATGAAAACTCCATATTAACAATTTATATTTTGTTTTAAACTAGTGAGGAATATTATTGATTTAAAGGCTGTTATTTATGTACTATCTATCTCCTGAATTGAATGCATAGGCATATTATTTTGCTATGTTATAGCAAATTTTTCCATTTCTAGTTCCTTTTTGCTTTTTTTTTAGTTTATTATACAAAACCTTCCTGTAGAATTTCATTCTGTTCTCTAGTTAACCAAGATCAGTTTGAATTTTAATCTACTCATCCCAGAATACTGAATTTTTATTCCATCTTCTGCCCTACATCTTAAGATTTGTTGACACATATAACTCTAGTAGTCAAGTCAAACAAATGATCATTTTGGTCAAACAGTAAAAGTTGAAATTTTGTGTTTCCATGGAAATAGCATTACGCTGGGATTCAGGGGACTTCCTTGGTTCTCATCCTCACTATTCCACTAGTTCACTATTTACAAACTTTAAACAAATCATTTAACCTCTATTTTCACTAGTTCTCTATTTCAGATATAAAATGAAGAGCTTGGATACAAATATGTCTCAGGTCCATTTCAGCTCCAGAATTCTATAACTGTAATTTGCTTGTGTAGACATAGCTACAGTGTTGCATACAAATGTATTGAACATCCTCTCTATTCCATCATCCAGGTCATTGATGAAAGTGAAATGTGTTAACACTTTGGCCGCATGATTTGATTTCATACTGCTCAATCAAAAGGAAGAATAGTCAATAGATCCATAATGAAATGTGAAAGAATAAAATGGGAAATGTGAGAAAACAAATTCTATCCAAATGGGAAGATGTTTTGTCATTGTGTTATAACACTCTAGGTAATTCCCAGTAGTCAGAAAATTACAGGCAAGTGTCGATCATATTGATATATGTGAATTAATGTACAAACATGAATGTTACATTTTCATTATTATTGCTCTACACTCATTCACCTTTCTGATTATAACTCTTTAACATAAAGTAGCCATTAGAAGTCACCTATTAAAGGAATACAAATCATATCATGTGTTTTTTTCTCCTATTAAAAACCTACAAAATGTTAGTGACCATAATAAGTAGAAAGGCCTTGGGATACTTGGGTTTTGAATGAAGATTTGGGTTTGACTTTATTAAGATGAAATACTCATAAATGAAAACAGTATATAATAATTGACAAAAATCACTATAATCCTCTTTTGATGAAAGGGAAACATGTAGGCTAAAACAACCCATCAAGAGTATTTGTTGTGAATCTGTTCTTGTTCTTGTTGTATGTAGCCTGTGTAGGTTATGTATGTCTGCACTTTAAAAGTGTGTTCTGAAATTAATAAATTGTCCTGAGAGTTTCCAGATGTCTCTTTTACTTTCATGTTGGGAAGTATATTTGGGGTCATATATAAAAAGGCCTGAAAAGAAGGAAAAATCTTTATCAATAACATGAAATGACCTTTCCAATATTTGCAGAAAATTATTATTTTCCCCAAATTTAAGAGGGCTATTTTATTCTATAAAATACATAAATGTAGTTGTATGATTATTTTGTTTGGAAATTTGGTCCTCCCATATATGCACAAAATTTAATAATAGAGACTGATGTTCACATGTCATTGCTGATAAGTTACTTAATGGGAGGGTAAGTAAGGAACATCTTAAAATGAGGTGAACAAAGTAGTAAGCATTTATGTAGAATTTATTAACTTCCCATGATTTGGGTCAACAATTCCATTATTACATGCTGTTCACAGGATGTATTAGGTATCCTGGATTTTTTGGTTTGCAACCTAGTAGAGGATCATGTTTCAAAGTCTGAGCAGTCCTGCTATTTCAGTCATTGTCCTAGGCAAGTTCTCCTACTTCAGTCAGAGATATTTTGAAAACAAGAAAAGAAGAAACGAAAATCTGAAATAAGTGCTGCTAAGCATGCTTTGATACAACCTAAAATGATGCAGTCCTTTAAAAGAGAGTTGAGTGATGGTGAGGAATCTGGTCAGATTAAATTTGCAGAACAAAAACAGAGGTGACAGCTGCCTTTAAAAATTGAAGGTCTGTCACACAGAGAAAAGATTACATTTACTCTTTCCCAGAACTAGGAATGATATGTTGAAGCTTTTTAGAGGTATATTTAGGCTTACTGAAAGAAAAAAATAGATGTGCTAGCAATTAAAATGATCTACAAAGTGGAGAGTTTAGCCTTGGGAGGTATTGGTTTCTTCCCATTAATGCCTATGAATATATAATAGATGAGGCACCCAGAGCTGAATGCTTTTCTTTTTAAAAAAAAATAGTTTATTTATTTTTAGATTTTGACATTCATTTCCACGAAATTTTCAGTTCCAATTTTTCTCCCAATCTCTCCCCTCCCCCCACCCCATAATACTTTGCATTCTGATTACCCCTTCCCTCAATGTGCCCTCCCTTCTATCACACTCCACCCTTCCCTTATCCCCATCTTCTCTTTTTGCTTTTAGGGCAAGATATATTTCTATACCCCATTACCTATATTTCTTATTTCTCAGTTAAATGTGGTAAAAAGTCTCAACATTCTTTTCTAATACTTTGAATTCCAACTTCTCTCCCTCCTCACCCATCACCACTGAGAAGGAAAACAATTCAATACAGGCTATATATATATATATGTCATTTTGCAAAAGTCTTCCATAATAGGCATGTTGTGTAAGACTAACTATATTGCCCTCCATCCTACCCTCTCCCCCCTTTTCTTTTCTATTCTTTTATTTGACCTTGTCCCTTCCTAAAAGTGTTTACTTCTAGTTACTCCATTCTCCCATTTACCCTCCTTTCTATCATCCCCCTCACTCTACGTGTCCCCTTCTCTCCTACTTTCCTATAGTGTAAGATAGATTTTTATAGCAAATTAAGTGAACATGTTATCCCCTCCTTAAGTCATATATGAGGAGAGGAAACTTCACTTTTCCCCTCTCACCTCCTTGCTTTTATCTTTCACTGAAAAAGATTTTTCTTATGTCTTTTATGAGTTATAGTCTGTCCCATTTCATTTCTCCCTTTCTCCTCTCAATATTTCCCTCTCTAACTCTTTAATTTAATTTAATTTAATATTTTTATGGATATCATCTCTTCTGATTCAACTCAACCTGTATTCTCTATCTGTATGTGTGTGTGTAATCCCTCCAACTACCCAAGTACTAACGAAAGTCTCAATAGTTGCACATATTACGTTTTCATGTAGGAATGTAAACAATTCAGCTTTAGAAAGTCCTTTATGATTTCTCTATCCTGTTTACTTGTTCATACTTCTCCTGATTCTTGTGTTTGAAAGTCAAATTTTCTATTCAGTTCTGGTTTTTTCATCGTGAATGCTTGAAAGTCCTCTATATCATTGAAAAGTCATTTTTTCCCTTGAAGTATTATACTCAGTTTTACTGGGTAAGTGATTCTTGGTTTTAATCCTAGTTCCCTTGACTTGTGAAATATCCTATTCCAAGTCCTTTACTCCCTTAATGTAGAAGCTGTCAGATTCTGTGTTATCTTGATTATATTTCCACAATAGTAGAATTGTTTCTTTCTAGTTGCTAGTAATATTTTCTCCTTGACCTGGGAACTCTGGAATTTGGCTACAACATTCCAAGGAGTTTCTCTTTTTGGATCTCTTTCAGGAGGTGATTGGTGGATTCTTTCAAAATTTATTTGACCATTTGGTTCCAGAATATTAGGGCAGTTTTCCTTGATAATTTCATGAAAGATGATGTCTAGACTCTTTTATTTTCTTTGATCATGGCTTTCAGATGGTCCCATAATTTTCATATTGTCTTTTCTCCATCTATTTTCCAGGTTAGTTGTTTGTCCAGAGAGCTATTTCACTTTATCTTCAATTTTTTCAATCTTTTGGTTTTGTTTTTTAACTTCTTGGTTTATCATATAGTCATTAGCTTCCCTGAACTCCACTCTCATTTTAAAAGAATTATTTTGTTCAGTGAGCTCTTGAACCTCCTTTTCCATTTGACTGATTCTGCTTTTTAAAGTCTTCTTCTCCTCATTGGCTTTTTAGACATGTTTTTCCAATTGAGTTAGCCTATTTTTAAAGGTATTATTTTCCTCAGCATTGTTTTGGTTCTCCTTTAGCAAAGTGCTGATTTGCTTTTCAAGCTCTTCTGTGGCCTGAATCCATTTCATATTCATTTTGGAGGTACTGGAGGCAGAAGCCTTGACTTTCTCTGACAGTATGCATTGTCCATCCTCATATGAAAGGATGGAAGGAGATACCTATTCACCAAGAAAGTAACCCTCTATGGTCTTATTTATTTTCCCTTTTTTGGGCACTTTTCCAACCAGTTACTTGACTTATGAATCCTTTGTCAAGAGGAGGGTCCTAGTACTCCTCCTTCCCCTAGGACCTTGCTCAGGGCTGAGGTTCAAATCTCCTGCTCAGTTCTCCCAAAACCTTTAAATTGAGCTTCCTGGACAATCGACCCAGGCTGCCTCCACAGCCACTGTTGATGCCAGCTACCCACTGTTGCAGCTGTTGCCTCTGCCACCTGGGACCAGTGCTTGAGAGACCCTACTCCCTTCTTGCCCCACTGACTTTTGAAGCTTTCTTTTTCACTTGTGGGTTGAGGGATCTGGGACCCACCCTGCTGGAGATTCTGCCCTAAAGACTTGTTCCAGTCCTTGTCCTCCCCGTGCTGTGCAGTCAGGGCTGGCTTCTGCTCTGGTCCGTGTCCTGTGGGCATTCCAGGTTACCTTTGGCTGGAAATCTCTTTCACTCTATTGGTCTGTGGCTTCTGCTGTTCTAAAATTTGTTGAGAGTCATTTTTACAGATATTTTGTGGGCTGTGGGGTAAACATCAGAGTATATTCATCTTTCTACTCCACCATCTTCTGAATGCTTTTCTCCAGATATGATTAAACCACATTCTGACTTTTTTATTTGTGCCATTCTGGTCACTTCTCTTGTGGCAAGCAAATGTCACATATTTTTTTTTCCTGCTGTGTCACACTGCTGACTCTTCCTGAGTTGACTGTTGAATAAAATTCACAGATCTATTTTACTTGAACTACAGTTTAGTTGTTTCTTTCCACTTTGTTTTGCAGTAGGTTAGCAGATGGCAAGTGCACAATCTTTTACCAGATTAGCATGCAGCTTAGCATGACTTGCTAAAACTTCTATTCTGCTTCTACTAACTCCAAGTACCTATTCTTAGCTTCATACCACATAAGGAGGCATTAGAATAAAGGTTTAGTTCAGGGCCCTCACAGTCTACTACACTAATTCTTATTTACACACAAATATTCATACTTACATAAAAAACAAACAATCAAAGTATCAATGGCAAGTGCAATTTTGCAAATAAAATACAATATCTACAAATAATGAGAGTTGGATAAAGAGAAAAAAAATTGCCTGCAACTTCAGGCCAAGTAAAGTAGATTCTGTTCCTGATTTCATCCAACGTAATGAACTGTTTTTGTAGTGCTTACTTCCTCCAAAAAAATAAAAAGAAATTTGTAATTTTTATTTCTGATACTCTTTTCTTCTGATACCTGTTGCTACTGCTGGCCTTTCACTTTGTTTGTAATCTTAACTTGCAATAGAAATTTCCAGAGATGTATCACTACCCCAAATTCTAAGTTTCCCAATTAATTAGTACTCCTGACAGGTGATGGAAAAGAACACATCAATATTGATTAAGTAGAAAATTCGATTTTTCGTAAAGAATTAAGCAATTTATGTTTCTTTGGAACTACAAAAGCTAACTGAACCAGTGTATTTCTATTATAATGCAGTTTATCCTCAATCTTACTGCAATGGTGTATCCACATTTCCATGTCATATTTGGTTGCATAAGGCATCTCCTACCTCCCCTGAAATTTTTACAATAAAATAAGAAATGTTGTAATATATGAGCATCTTGAACTTGTTTCTTTTGTATTTGAGAGTTTAAGAGACAGGAAGCATCCAGTTATGCAACAATAAGTGACAAAGTGACTGGATCTGCTAGCATTTTTTTCTTTTGTCCTATAATTTCTGGTAATCCTGAAAAGTATTCCTTAGGTAAAACTTATATGAAGGCATGAAGAACATCCTTATGTGAGAAAGACAGCAAAAGGAAAATATTACATACAACATTATTATTTTTCTTACCACATTAAGATTGCCTTTCCTTTGAACAACATTGGTTTGGGAAAAGAAGACTAGTCAATTTATGTAGTCTTCCCTCATAGCATGCAGATGTAGAGAAGAAAGTAGATATTTCCTTCAACCCCAGTAGAAGAATACACACAGAGATGAGGAGGGAAGAAGTCAAAATACTCAAGGGCATATATAAGAGTTAATACGTAGTTTTTCCTTTATACCCTCCAACTTCAAGCAGTATTTATAATTTAATTTAGCCCCTTAACTTAGCAAAAAAAAATCTACTTCATTGTGCCTCTAATAAAAGCCATGCACATTTTTACAAAGAACAACTTTTACATATATATCTATACATGTTTATATGTATTTGGAAATTTCAAATTATGCCAAGGAAAGATTTTAAAATGCATTTCCTTAACAAAATAGAGTGATGAAATGGTTTGGAGAGGGGAGGTCAGATGAAATAAGAAAATAATTTTGGTAAACATTAAGAACATAAGTTCTAATGAGAAATCTGTGCTTTAAAGACACTTGTAACATTTTGAGGTTAACCTATAATTCCATTTTTTTTGGTTTAAATTCATGTATCAATACCCTTAAAATAAAAGGTTAAATAAAACTGTGTGGTTACTACAGGTTTTTTTTCCTATTGATTTATGGTACTCAGGAGATAGAAAATAACAAAATGCCTCTATGCTAGGCTGATAGAAAATGAGGAAAATGCATTTAGTTAGCTAAATGATGAACACCATCAGGCAAAATAACTCAACTCCAATTATTTTTATAAAGGAAAATTGGAAGAATAGCCAAACAGCTTAGTATACATTTTTTAAAAGTTTGCAGAAATTTAGGTGGAAAGGAATTACTATTAGAGGAAGTGGATTATATCAAACAAAGAAAAGTTGTAGATTAGAACTCCTTATTGACCAAGAGGGAAGATTCCAAATCATACAAAATTACAAATCCAAGTTGCTATGCAAATATCACTAATGATGACTTTCATAGGGCAAACTTAGGACAATTAGGTGACACAGTAGATAAGAGCTCCCAGTCCTGGAGTCAGGAAATCTTGAGTTCAAATTCAACTTCAGACATTTACTTACTGTGTGACCCTGGTCAAATCAATAAGCCTATTTACCTCAGTTTCTTCATCTATAAAATGAGTTGCAGAAGAAAATGACAAATCACTCCAGTATCTCTGCCAAGAAAACCCCTAGAAAACGGGTCATGAAGAGTCAAACATGACTAAAATGACTAGACTAAACTAAACTAAAACATCAATTTATGACAGTGTTTGCTTTCTTCTACTGTAAGTTTATTAACCTTGAAGACCATGTCTTTGACTGTATGCCTTCTTCTCCTAGAGTTTCTGACTATATTTTGCTTCTGTATTGTCAATTTTTCTCTCCTATGCCATTGAGATATTATGTCAACCAGGTCTATTAGGGGACACGATCTCTTGCAAACAAACTGAACTCAAAGAAAACTTGGTCTCCAGCACATGAAATGATCTATTCAACTTGTCAAGTGCCTTCTTTTTTCCCAGTGTGATTTTGTCAGCTTCTGTGGAGAATTACAGTTTGACCCAGCTGCAGCATTGCAGCATCATTCAGCATTCTATAGCTCCATCTTGTGTCATCCAGACATTCCAAATGATTGTTACCCCCTCTGGGCTGAGTAATTACATTCCTGCCCTTTGAGGACATTTGCACAGTGACATGATGAACTTAATGCGAATGCCTGGACAAATTTTCTAAACAAGTGTTAATAATAGGCAGATGGGAACTTCCACGGCTGTGCAGTGCATGGGGTACCCTCTTACTCAATCGAGCTTGTAAAAAACACATTCTTGCAACACTGTCATAACCTTGGCCAGCTCTCTCCTTTGCTCTCTTAGTCCATGTGTGACAAGAACAGTCAGCAGTAAAGTACACTGGCAACTGTTTTTGGTAGGGATACAACAACAAAATTCTTCCTCTTTGAATTCATTTTTCAAGGACTGAACATTTGTGCACTATCTGTAATGTCAAAATATACATTCTTCAGAATTTCCAGTTCTTTTTCAGCTGAATGGAAAGGCATACCTCTCCATGAGTTTGAGGCACTGGGATCATTTCTGAGTATGTCCAGTGGATAACATAGAACTCATCTGCAGATGGTTTCTACCCTCCTGAATAGAACTAAAAGGAGTCTGTAAACTTTAGGAACAATTAGCTATTTACACAGGATTGGTAATAGGGAAGTAGAAGCATTGGCTTCAGTCAATAATCAAAGTGAGCAAAGTGACTGACATAGCTTGGGGTTATGTGGTTATGCAGATAGGTTATGCCTATCAAATTTTCCTGTAATCAATCAGAAAGTATCTATTATTATCCCAGACAATATGTGGGCTAAATGCTGGAAATACAAAACACAAAAATGAAGAAACCCTATTCTCAAACAGTTTACCGTCTCAATGAATTGTGATGTATGACAATAGCCAGGAAGTCGAGTGGTACCAATATGACCATTTAAGGATCCTTGATTATTCCATTTAGGAATCCTTGATTTTTAGAGATGGCAAATCATCTAGTTTGTTTTTTTCCCCTTGTTGGGGCTATTTTGACCCACATCAGCCCTATCCAGGGGAGGACAGCATAAACGGAAATCACTGTCAGGTACAGGTGGTAAGAGGATCTGGAACAAATGCCATTGGTACAGTCTATGGTAAAACATAGGTTCTGTCATTGTCTAAAGCAGATAAAAATGCTGAGGGTTTTTTGTATTTATTGGGCACTGCCATTAGAGGTGGGAAGAAGATGTTGCCTTTCAAATTAGAGATTAAAATGGGCTGTTCCTGGAACTATAGAGTGCCTTACTCTGTGGGTCTTTCTAAGGAAGAACCGTTGCTTAAGATTTCTCCTTGGCTTATGGAAATTTGGCCAAAATAATATATTGACAGAAACAAAGAGATTTATTTATGGCTAAGAGATAAGGCAAAGACATTTGATATACCATCCTTTCATTTTACATAAAAATATGTTTACATTCATTAGAATATTTAATGTATGTAATTCTGATATATGCATATATGCAGATATATGTATGTATACATGTATGTATTTATAATATATAGACATATCTGTTATAATGGATGGCAATACACTTAGAAGATGTTTTAACCAAAAGCTAAATTATGGTAATAAGACACAGGATCCAATAGCCCAAGGAAGCTGTAAAATGATTAATATTCTATCAAAAAGGGGGAAGAGGATTGATAAAAGTGTTTAGAACACTCAATAAAGGGGTTGATTTTTTTTTCAGATATGGTTGTAGAACAAAGACCCTTTTTGCATCACAAAGCAATAATGGGGAGAAGAGGGTTAACTTCTGTGGCTATGGCCTATGACATGACTTACCTCCATGAGTGGAATTAAAATGTCCACCAACATCGACACTGGGATGAATTTTTATGTCAACAAAAAGTTAAACTAGTAAATGAGTTATAGATAGATAGATAGATAGACAGATAGATAGATAGATAGATAGATAGATATTTCTTCATGAAATGGAGGAGTTCCCGGTGGCATTCAGAACTAGATCATCACTAGAACTTAAAGAAGAGTAATCCTTGAAGCCTGGATTTAGTAATCAATGTACATTCAGCAAAAAAAAAAAACAACAGAAACTATGCAATATTCAACTGAGATTGGTAGAAATTATAGTGTTAATGGGATATAAAATATTCCCTGCCCATTAACAGGTCTTATAAGGAACCCTGGCACAGAGTCGATTAGGCTCTAGGCCACAGGGATTCCCACACCTCCCCACATAACTGTTAATTTCCAAAATTCTCAGCACTAAGCCAATCAAGTACTGAGTCTTTGATTGAGAGCAGTATATATTTTGTTGTTTGGAGGGAAAGGGGTGGGCAGAGAGAGAAACAGATTAAGGGAGAAAAACAAGCTGAGGGAGAAACAGGCTGAGGGAAGAAATTACCTAGGGCAACTTGTTCCTGGGGAGACTTGATTGAGAGAAATATCAGCACTCTCTGGATTGGTGATGAGTACTTCACTAAGTGTTGCCTTCTGGTATCCTAATAGCGATGTTCCAAATAAATGTTTTGGTTTTTTCTTGGAGGAAGACATCTTCCTCCAAGGAAGAAAATCTTGTTATATTTTGTGAACCAACTATGGAAATACACATGTATATTCATAGCAGCTTCTACAGGTGTCACATTGGCATTACAGAAATTTAGGTTCAATCTGATACCTAAAAATTATCAGATGATTCAAATTATACACAAGAAGTTCATTTTTCTTTATGAACTAATAGACACTAAGTTTCTATCTCTGAAATCACATACAGTTGTTGTCCACACTATTCATGTATAACACTGATTCATAAACATTTAGGAACATTTTTAATAGTGTTTTCATACTAAATTTTCAATCTAAACTTTAAAAATATAGAGACCTAAATGAAAATTAAAGCCACATAGAAAGAAGACTGGTAACATTCCATACTATTTACCACTAGAGTTTTACTGAAGATACTTTGAATGAAGGCTACAGGGAATGAATTTATATTCTAATAGAACTACAAAAGACAATTTTTGAAAATATCTGTGACCAACAGTATATAACAGAGATGTCAAACACATATCTCACAGGTTGCAATGTGGGTAGAATGCTGCCTAAACCAGATTAAAACAGAATTGGCATATCTCACTTATATCATAGGATAAAATTTTATATGGTGTCAATTTATTAACTTTTGGGGCTCTAGAAATGTACGATTTCCTTTCATTTCAGATAATATCTATGGCTCAGAAGCTAAAATAAAACAGGTGCATCTAAAACACTAGATAAAATATTTGAATTTCCTACATGCCATTCACATTATATCAGCTGTCTTTGATCAACACATAATCAATATTTCATATAGCCTTTAAAATGTGATGCTTTACAGCATATACATACTGTATAGGAACCAAGGTATCAGAAGAGTAGAGATATTCCTTCTGCTAAACGGGCAGGACACTAATTGAACATGGCTATCTGACCTATAGCAGAATAAATATGACATTGGGTCTTCAGAGCTGGGAAAGGGATATTTTATTGTTGACTCTTGTAATGATTTTGTCAAAGCCAGAAAGGCTTTTGTGGCAAAGCCATATAAAAATAAACACCAGGATACTAATTTCCTTTTTATACGTTCTCACATAGCATATGTTTTTCAGAAATATAGGCTTATAGATTTAAAACTGAAAGGGACCTTATAGGTCATCTAGTCATAGGGAACAAAGATGCTGATTTAGAATCTGAAGGAACTTCAGTAGTCATCTGGTCCACTCCCTCATCTTAGGAGGAGAAAATGAAGGGCCAGAGAAGTTAATAGACTAGTTCAAGGAAAAGAAGTAACAAGGGAAAGAGATAGAGCTAACTTGGATACACCCTTTGCAATAAGCTTTTTTTTTCCCTTCTTTCCTTCCTTACCTCCTTCCTTCCTATATATCAATCTTTCTCAGTATGAATCTAGAGGGGATTGGAATTTACTTTTTTAATCATTTTATGAGATTATTTTGTTTTTAGTTGTTGCTGTCTCTACCTTCCCAAATAAATCCTCAGATTAGATGAGTGCTGTTCAGTTTTATCTTTCAATGTCTTATCTTGTATTGTAAGATATCTCAAATTCTCTTTGAAGAAAAACAGAAAGGTACAAATCTCAAATAAATATCACCAGATTAAGTCATTAATTATTTTCATTAATAATTAGATTTTTCTCTAAATTATAATGGATGATAAATGTTTTATCATTGCTACGAGTATAGCAAAATGCAGTGAAAGACTGTCAGTCTTAAAATTAATGATACAGTTAACATATTCTTTGGAAGTAGTTAACAATTAATCAATTGAAATACATCAATAATTAAAATGAAAGAAATAAAGAAGCCACCTTTTTTCCAGAATATCTTTTTAAAGAGTCACCTTGAATTATTTTAGCTTGTGGCCATAATTCATTGTGAAATAACTTTTATTATTTTATTTCATAACAATGGAGAAATAGCTTGAAACAGGAGAAAGGATACATCAGACACATTATTCATTCATTCCCACCTATGTAGATGTTTCTGGAACCTTAAACTCTGTATACCACATCAACCTAATACAATATGTTACTTACTCCTTAACTTCCCTATTCTTGTTGAGAGAAACAGTTTTCTTCAAATGACCCAGACTTGAAACCTGAGAACCATTTTTGGTTCTTCCCTCTCCACAATTTATATTCAATCAGTTGCCCCAGTTCTAAGCCTATTTTTCCCCTCATGACATCTCTCTATATATCCTTTCTTTAAGTGTGCATTTATTTCAAACTTTCTCCCTTTCTTACTTGAATAATTATAAACATTTACTAATGTTTATATTTACATCAAGGCTCTAACCTCTGCCCTTCAGTCAAATAATCCTTGAAAGGCACAAATGATACCACCTCACTCTTCTCTTCCAAAACCCACAGTGACTCTGTTGACTGAAGGACAGAATTCAAACTCATCATTTCATTTAAAATGTTCAAAGTCCTCTGTGATCTGCTCCAAACTAATTTTCCAGTCTTTCTTTTAATATTATTTCCAGATTTCGCAAAGAATTACTACTACAGAAAACAACAAACCATCTCCTTTTCTTTCTCTTGATATCACAGTCAGACTTCAAACTATTCTCCAAAATCAGCAAACATTTCCCCACATCTGTTCATCTGAAATTAGAGCATCTTGCCTTCCAGGTTGCCATCAAAGCCTTCCAGAACTTGGCTTCAATTTAACTTTCTAATATTATTTTCTACTACTCCTACTTCATGTACTTCTAGCTAAGCAATTCTCTGTTATTTCCAAATCATGCCTTTTTATTTCTTCTCTCCATTTGTTTGCTCTTGCAGTTCTATGATGTGTGCCTAGAACATGTTTCCTTCATGTTCTGTCTATCCATTTCAACAGCTGATTTAAACACAACTTTTTCCATGAGGTCTTTGTTCATGTCTTTTCTTCTGAACTTGAAAAATAGTTGGTTGAAATTTTCACTGTATTTTATTACCTTATTTTGTGTGATTTATCTTCCTTATTAGACTATAAGCTTTGTGAGTATGGGGATTGATTGATTCTTATTTGTAGCTCCTTCTAAAATAATGTAGTGTCCTTCATACAGACACTATGGAGGTTTGGGAATGAATGATCATGATCGTAGATTGCTCTATGAAGAAAAGGAACTTTTTTGAGTCACTATCCCTCTGTAATTTTACGTTATCTTATCTTGTATTAAATTTAAATGGTCACTTTCATTCATTTTGTGGTGACGTTGACATTACTAATTTAATCTGATTTTTCCTCTCTGGGTTTATAGGGGGAAAAGAGTGCAGCTGATGGAAGCATAGAGTGGAGGAGGAATTCCTCTGAACTCCTCCTCATTTTTCCACTCAAGTCAGGTTTATTTTCAGATCAAGGTTAGAATTGCTTTACTATTAGTTGGTAGCATTCAAAAAGTCACTTAGGAGCCTATGAGAACAGGCACATATTGTCAGTTCCACACACTGGAGAATCCAGGGCCATGTGCCCTGCTGGCCCCAGCTGTTCTCATGCTACTTTGATGAGGCTGTTTCCTGAGGGGGATGACTCTACTTAGCACCCCTACAAAGTAGGATTGTGGAACTGCCTTACATTTTCCCTTCTTTTCCTTCTATATGATAATGATGGTTTTCCTCAATGGATTTGCTGAGTATAAGCTCTAACTCAGTGTTTTTAATGTTTGTGGTACTTTGAGTCACTCAAAAAACATACCTGCCTACAAACAGTATTCTAATCCACACATGATATTCTGCTGCTATGTAGCAGCAGAAGCCTATTAGAATAGGGTAATTCTTTATTTGTAATCATATGTTTAGAGTTTGAACTATCTCATTTTACTGCAGAGGAAACTGAGGACCAGGGAAGTTTAATGACCCAACTAAAGTCTCATGCATAAAACGTGGCAGAGCTAGGATTAGAATACAGGCCTACCAATTCCAAAGTCAATGCTCTTTTAATCTTGCCATACTAATCCAGTATGCAAATTAATTTTCACTATATACTATGAACAAGGCCTGATGCCCTGAGTGAGTTTCTACAAATTTGGCATTATTGTGAAAATTAAATAATATTTTGCATGCAAAATGCTTGGAAATTGTAAGTTTTATATAAGAGTGAATCATCAAACTGATGGTCCACACCTCATATTGTTGAATTACATGGATATGGATGGGTTATTTATTTTTCCCTTGATGCCATCTCTTATTTAATCTGAGATTTTGCTGGGAATCACTGAAGGACCAATAGGGCCACAGCCAAAACCTACTAGGGTCACTGGAAGAGTCTCTCTGACCCAGATGCAACTTTGACTTAATGCTAGGGCATGCTAAGCAGCTATAGAACATCTCTCACAAGTTACAGCTCCCAGGGATGAGTTTTCAAACCCCAAAGTTTGACACAAATCTTCTCTTAAAAGCACCACATGGCCTTACCTTAATAGGAAGACGAGATGGTTGTTAAGTATTTGTAGCATGGATATGATTCTTTCCAGCCAATGTTCTTCTCCAGTTAGAATTAATTTGAACCAATCTTTTACTTTAATATATATATATATGTATATATATACATATATATATATACATATATATGGAGAGAGATAGAGAGAGAGAGAGAGAGAGAGAGAGAGAGAGAGAGAGAGAGAGAGAGAGAGAGAGAGAGATGTGTGTGGCTAATGTTTTACCTTTGGAGCTATAAAATTTAATTATGTTTTTCAGTTTGTACAAGAACATGTATCCTCATGGACTATAAAGTTTTTTTTTTGTCAACTAAGCAACACCTGAAGCATATTTTTCTGAAAAGAAAAGGCAGCCTCTGATTTATTTTATTTTATTTTCTATAAAATATAGCATTTTCTTTCACAGATTGAAGTCAAATCTTTATTCCTTTTGGACACTTCAGATTTCCTGCTGATTTTAAAATGAGATTGGAGCAATAAGCTTAAATAAAACACTTCCTTTCTCCTATCGGTTATATCCTATGGACTTTTCCTTACCCACAACTTTAAGAAGAGTCTTTTAACTATGTGTTTGGCAGGAAACACTGTATACAAAAATCTGCATTTAATTTTGTCACCTCTTTAAAATTGAATTTCAATATTCTTTTAAAAAATTAAGATGGTATCCATTAGCCTCCAATGTGGAGATATGAAATACTGATTTAATTAAATAATTTACACATTTCTGACTAAGACTCCTTAGAGTAATTTAATTAGTGTAATTTAATTTGAAATTCTCATGGAGAACTGTACAAGGACACAGGTTACTAAAATGCATCTAAGAAATTTAACCTTTTTTCAGTAAGCTCCAAACATTCAAATATAAGATGATGCTAAAAAATGTAAAGAGCTTTATAAGCATACTTATTTAGAAAATAGGCTTAACTTAGATAAAAATGGAAGTTGGTCAAACATGAAATCAAAACATTATGCTTGAAAATATGAAGTTTTTAGGAGATGATGAATTTTTAGGATTATGTCTCTTACTTTTCTCATATTGAAGGGTTTATATATGTGTGCAAGAAGATTGTTGCAATGTGTAAGACATTTAATCTTCACAGAGAAAAATAATTGTAGACTGCTATTGAAATTTCTCCTATAGCAAGATTTTTTTAAGCAGCCAAATCTAATAGGTAAAGAATAAAGGAGGTAAGAGGGAAGTAAGCCAAGGGATTTATTAAAATCCAGGCAAGAAGCAATATATTTCACTTAATTTTGAACTGATTTTTATTGGTTCTGGCTCTTTAGATTATGGAGATATAGCCTTAAGTTACATGAGAAAATGGCTCAAAACAAACTTCAGTTGTAAACTTGAGTTTTATGATTCGATCCATTGATAATTATATGGTAATTGTTCAAATAAAATATAGTAATCTAAATGAACCTCTGAGAAAGCCTCAAAAATATCAGGAGTCAATTCAATTCAATATGTATTTATTAAGAAACTATTATATGATAGACCCTACATTAAGTTAGCCTCTGAAATAAAAGTTTTTTCCCTTAATATGCTTACATTTTGTTGAGCCTGCTGAACATTGACTCCAACTTCTTTCATTCATATATACATACATATACATATATACATACATAGACATATATACATAATACACACACACATATATACATATATACACATACACAAATAGCCATGAAACATGAACATTTGCCATACGTCAGAGAATCACAGTCATGGAAGGGATGTCAGAGACCAACCAGTACATCCTGTGCCTGACCAGAAATTCTTTCAATAACATTACTATGAAGCAAAGATCCAGCCTTTATTTGAAAATAAACAGTGAGAGGGAACCCTCAAATTCTTAAGGCAACCTGTTTTTCTTTGAGGTTGTTGTATCCATATTCCTCATACTGAGTTTAAGCCTTTCCTCAAAGGCATCCATTGATCAGAAACCTACCATTGCCAAAGTAGCACATTCCACTTTGGGACAGCTTTCATCAGTAGGAAGCTATTCCTAACATCAAACTAAAATTTGGCAAATTTCTACTTTCTTAAAATTTCCTTCTTTAGAATATTTTTCCTCCTGGTTTTCTCATTTTATTACATTTTAATCCCTCAGATTCCACATATCCATTTAAGTCCTTTCAATACTGTTGTCTCCAGATTCAGTTGCCCATCAAATCATATCTGTTTTTTTTCCTCCTTCTTTCTCAAGGTTCACAGTATTTTTACTGTAGAAAAATAACTCATCCATGTTTAGTAGAATCACATGCAAAAATCACAGTTCTCCACAAAATTTCTTCCACTATTTGAAAAATGAAAGTATTAATATGGTCAATCAAGGAAGTATCAGCCTCCTCCTTTGGACAGAGTGAGAACTCTGATCAATTTCTGGATAGGGTTTGACATCCTTCATCACTATATATCATGGACTTGGGTAAAGTTGGAAATTGGTTTATCAAATTCCATTTCCATAATCAAGGTCTCTAGTATTCTACATTGAAACTCTCCATCTTCTCTTTACCTTTACGCAAACGCTTTCCACTGTGCATCTTCCCTACTTCCACCATATTTTACTCTCTAGATTTCCTCACTGAGCATATCCTTCCTTAAAAAAAAGATCACTCCTCCATTGCTTTCTTTACATTTTTCATATAAAAGACTTACATTTCAAGAGCCATACTTTAGTCAAAATTATCATTCATTATGAAACAGAATTTACTAAAACATACATTGAAACAAATAAAGGACAATTTTAGCTAAATTGCAAAGAAATCACACTTTTATAAGGGCATGACCTTGAAAACTATAGGAAAAAAACAAGTCACTTTATTTTGAAGTGGTATTGGATTCAATACAGGTTGTAAGAAGAGACAATGAATTATTTATAGAAATAGATGATTCTGGGAGTGGAGCCAAGATGTTGGAGTAGAAGGACACACCTGTAGAACACCACACACACCCCCACATAGACAATACAATACCTGTAAAAATGACTCTAAACAAATTCTAGAGCAGCAGAAGCTACAAAATGAGAGAGTGAAAGAGATTTCCAGTCCAAGAAAACCTGGAAGGTTGATAGAAAAGCTATATCACATAGGGCATAGAGGAGAACAGAGTCCAGCCTTGGCCACATGGCTCAGCACAGACAGGACCAGAGCAGGCCTCAGGGGATCGAATCCTCAGCAGCAGTTGTGGTTCCCAGATTTCTCAACTGACAAACACCAGAGAAAGCTTCAAAGGTGAGTGAGAAAGCTATTTCACATGAGTGAGAAGGGAATAGGGAGCAGCAGCATCCATTTCTGGAGCCCTCTGCTTAAAGATTCTGAGGAAATCATGAAGTTGATCTGGGTCTCAGCCCTGAGTGGCTCTCTTGGCTTCAGGAAGAGTGCTGGTGGTGGAGCTGGGCATGGCTCTGTAAAGGGAATCCTACTTGCAGATCCTAGACAGAACAGAGTGCTTGTGGTGACTCCAAGATCAGAAGGCAGGCCAGGAGAGGTGTAAACTCTTCTCCTTTGGTTGCTCTACCATGAAGGAACTGAGAACTTACAGGTGCTCAGAGTATACCTTTCTCTTGACAAAGGATTCAAATTCAAGTAACTCGCAGGGATAATGCCCAGAAAAGGAGAAAAGTAAAACTATCAAAGGTTACTTTCTTGGTGAACAGGTATTTTCTTTCATCCCTTCAGAGCAAAATGCATAGCATCAGAGGAAGACTTAAGAGTCAAGGCTTCTGCATCCAAAACCTTTAAAATAAATATGTGATGATCTCAGGCTATGGAAGAGCTCAAAAAGGATTTTGAAAACCAAGTAAGAGAGGTGGAGGAAAAATTGGGAAGAGAAATATTGCAAGAAAATCATGAAAAATGAGGCAACAGCTTATTAAAAGAGACCCCAATAAATGCTGAAGAATATAACACCTTTAAAAATAAGCTAACTCAATTGGCAAAAGAGGTCCATAAAGCCACTTAGGGGAAGAATGCTTTAAAAAGCAGAATAAGCCAAATCAAAAAGGCTCACTGAAGAAAATTATTCTCTATAAATTAGAATGGAGCAGATGGAAGCTAATGACTTTATGAGAAACCAAGAAATTATGAAACAAAATGAAAATAATGAAAAAAAAGAAGAGAATGTTAAATATCTCATTAGAAAAACAACTGACCTGAAAAATAGATCCAGGAAAGACAATTTAAAAATTATGGGAATACCTGAAAATCAATAGAAAAAAACAGCTTAGACATCATCTTTCATGAAATTATTAAGGACAACTGCCTTGATATTCTAGAACTAGAGGGTCAAACAAATATTGAAAGAATCCACCACTCACCTCCTGAAAGAGATCCAAAAAAGAGAAACTCCTTGGAATACTGTAGCTAAATTCTAGAGTTCCCAGTTCAAGGAGAAAATATTGCAAGCGGCTATAAAGAAACAACTTGAGAATTGTGGAAATATGATCAGAATAACACAAGATCTAGCAGCTTGTACATTAATGGATGAAAGGGCTTTGAGTATGATATTCCAGAAGTCAGAGGAACTGGGACTAAAACCCTGAATCACCTACCCAGCAAAATTAAGTATAATACCCTAGGGGAAAAATGGTCATATCATGACTTAAAATTAATTATTTAAGTTTTATTATTTAACTTATTTCCTTTTTTTCATAGTAATCTAAATTTGTTCTTGGACCTCATTATGATTCAATCTCTTCATCGCTGAATTCTTTACTAGGTCATGTCCTTTGTACTAGCTACAGTTTCATCCCTTTCTAATCTAAACAACTTGGTGGAACTGGCCAATTAAACTCTTTCTTCTACACTTGACTCTCTAGCTCCTATGTCCTATTGACAATCATGCCTTCCCAAGTCCTACTCTTGGATGCTTCCCACCATTTGATGACTTTACACTTTTTCATATGCTACTGAATGAGGCAGGAGAAAGTCACAATACCATTCTAATTGGGTTCATGAAATATTTATATTAACTCAATCTCAATTGGGCCTTCATTGAAGCATCTCTCTCTCTCTCTCTCTCTCTCTCTCTCTCTCTCTCTCTCTCTCTCTCTCTCTTATTTCTGATATCTGACAGTAGACCTAGGTTACTCTGAAGGACAAAGTGAAGATGGTGACTTAGCATAGCCCTCTCTCACTCAAATCAGTCAATTGCAAGTCATGTCATAATCACCCTGATGTGATGGTTCTCTTAGAGAACAAAGGACAAACCACACACAATCTTTTTACACACACACACACACACACACACACACACACACACACACACGCGCGCACACACCATAGTTCATTCACTTTTCAATCTATGTGCACCTATTAAAGTGTTTTCATTCTTCCTTTGGGCTCCCACAATATCCATTTACAATTTTCCCCCTCAGATGAAGCCATTCAATGAGAGCTCCCTCTTTTTCTCATCTCACATCATTTCATTATGTTCTATACAAAGCTCTCATTCACCATATCTCATGAAAAAGTGGCCCTTCTCCTTTGCAAGGTAAACCCCTCTATATGCAACCTTGACTCCAACTCATCCTATCGTTTTCATCAAATTGTTTACTCTATCATCCCTATTCTCTCTTTGATCTCTCTACTAGTTTCTTCTGTAACCTATCAAAACATTTATTTCCTCTTCACTCTTCAAAAATTTTAGTTGGATCCAACCATCCCTGTAAGATCAATTCCTATATTTCTCCTCGCCTTCTTTTGTAAACTATTTGACCAGCCCTCCGGACCTATGTCTTCCCACTAGACTCTGATGGTTCTGGAGGAGAGAGTGGGGCTAATGATTTTGCACAGCTCTGCCTCACATAAAATCCAATTCGCTTGCAAGTCAAGACATCCTCCTAACGTCATTGGTCCTCTTAAAGAATGAGGGATGAATAAAAAGAAAATATTTGAGAAAACCTTTTTTTTTAATTTTTATTTTTTAAATAAATTTATTTAACATTTTACATTCATTTTCACAAGATTATGGGTTCCAAAATTTTCTCCCCATTTGTCCCCTCCCCCCTCCCCGATACACTGGACATTCTAATTCCCATATCACCAATCTGCTCTCTCTTCTATCATCCCTCCCTTCCCTTACCCTATCTTCTCTTTTGTCCTGTAGGGCCAGATAACTTTCTATATCACATTACCTGTATTTCTTATTTCCTAGTAGCAAGAACAATACTCAACAGTTGGTCCTAAAACT
>CM053772.1:199789107-199811240 GCA_028658325.1 Potorous gilbertii
GTTTTTTTCCCTTTTCTGGGCATTTTCCCAGCCAGTTACTTGACTTCTGAGAGTCCTCTCCACACCCTGGCCCAGATCCATCCAGGTAGTGCTTGGGGTCTGAGATTCAAATGCTCCCAGCCAGTTACTTGACTTCTGAGAGTCCCGTCCACCCCAGCCTAGGTCAGTCCAGCTAGTGCTTTGGGTCTGGGATTCAAATGCTGCTCCCCAGCCTCAGGGCTTTTGGCGGCAGGCCTGACTGCTCTTCAATGGAAGCTTATCTGCTGGTGCTCAGGTGGGGGCAGGGCCACCTCCCAGGCTCAATTTCCTCAGGGGGTTTATGCAGAGATCTTTTGTAATGGAGCTGGGGTTTAGCTCCTGCCTGCTCTGCGGGCCTCTGGCCGAGCTGCCTCTGCCACTGCTCCAGCCACCACCTCCCGAGGGGGTGCGAGTCCCGGAGATCCCCCGCTCCCCTCTCAGCCCGTCTCTCTCACTGACCTGTGTGTCTGTGGGTGGAGGGACCTTCACAGCTGCCGGAGATTCAGGTCCCTGAAGTCTGCTGGTCTCTGCTCGCTCCTCTCAGTGCCACGAGGCCGGGGCTGGGGGAGGGGAGGGCTCCGCAGGGCAGGGCTTCGCTCCTGTCAGGGGTACCTTTGCGGTCAGTTTTTCAGGGCTCTCTGCAACAGAAATGTCCTTCACTGTGTTGCTGCGCAGCTTCCACTATTCCAGAATTTGTCAGGAGTTTTTTTTACTGGAAATCTATGGGCTGTGGGTTCGGAGCTAGCAAATGTGAGTCTTTCTACTCCGCCATCTTGGCTCCGCCCCCAAGAAAACCTTTCATATACATTTCCCCTATCTCCTTTCCTTTCCTGTACCTTGATTTTAAACCTTCTGTAATCTGACTTCTGACTTCATTATTTACCTGAATCTGCTCTCTCCTGTCATGAATGATTTCTCAACTGTCCAATTTAATTGCCTTTTCTCAATCCTCATTCTTCGTGACCTCTCTGCAGCCTTTGCTCCTGTTATTCACCTTCTCCTGAATGATCTTTCATCTCTAGGCTATTGTTGATAATGACATTACTTTTTACTGGTTCTGTTCCTACCTGAGTATTCCATTTTAAGTTTCCTTTGAAGAACCATCATCTACATCCAAATCCTAACTGTGATTGTACCCCAAAGGTCTCAACTGATCCCTCTTCTCTTTTTGTAGTTAATTAGTTAACTCTTTTAGTTAATTTCTTAGTTCCTATAAGTTCATTTGTCATGTCTGCACAGTTGATAACCAGATCTCCACATCCTGTTTCAGTGCCTTTTCTGAGCTGTAGTCCTCCATCAACTACCTTTTAGCTATCTTTGCCTAATGTCCCACAAGTTTTAAACTAAACATGTCCAAAATAGACCTCATTATTTTTCCCACCAAACTCTCTGCTTCAAAGATGACATTGCAACCCCTGAAATATCTAATACATAAATAGTAAGTTTTGTTTCATCTTAAAACTTTTCCTTTATCACTTCTTTCCAGTACTAGCTATGTTTTGCTTTGTTTCGTTTTCTGACCCCGCCACCCGAAACTCAGTGGTTAAGGTAGAAACATGAGAATATACCTGTTTTTTCTCCATTGACAAATTGAGAATCTTACCTTTACCAATATCACTTCATAATTCCCTCTTTCTCTATAGTTTTGAAACATAACCCTCTTCTTCCTGGCTATAATGAATTCCATTCCGTTCATGACCCTCCGTTCCTAGGTGATCATGTCAGTAGTAGCTGTTCCCCCCTATAATTTCCCTAAGTTGATTGCTTAGTGAATATTTTCAACTCTACATTATTCCTCTAACTTCTGACCTCATCATTAAACTAAAATCAGTCTTTTCAAAGTTACCAACAATCTTTCAATCATCAAATCTAATGCCCTTTTTTCAATCCACATATTTTTTCTGAATATCCTCTCCTCATATTTCTGTGACTGCTCTCTCTGGGTTCTCTCCTGTATATATTTCAGTCTCACTAAATCCTCATCTATGCCAACACCACCAAATCTGAATGTCCTCTGGGTCTCTAAGCTAAGGCATCACCCTTTTTACCTTTATGAATAATATCATACTTGGTGATGCCATGACTACCAATGAATACAACTGTCCTATCTCTATGTAGGTATTTTCTATTCCTATATATCTAGTCCCAATCTCACTACTGAGCCCTAGTCTTAAATAAGCAGCTATGTGGATGTTCTCTAGGCAACTCAAACTCAACATGTACAAAACAGAAGTCATAATCTTTCACCCAAACCCTCTCCTCTTTTGAACTTACTGTTACAGACACCATCACACTCTTATGTCATTTTCAGCTTCTCATTCTAAATCACTCCCAAATATCTTATCTTGGACTACTCTAATAACCTTCTAAATAATTTCCATTCCTCAAAGCTTCAAAATAATTTTCCTGAGGTATGGTCTGACCCTGTCAGAGTCTCCTCCCCTACACTCAATAAACTTTGCTGATTCTATTTACTCCAAGATCAAATATAAAGTCTTCCATTGATATTTGAAGTTCTTCATAAACTTCCTAATTTTCCATTCTTCTTACACATAATTCTCTACCACCATTCAATCTATGCTTAACTACCTTAGTCTACTTGTTCTTATATAGGGCATTCCTCCTACCTCCATGTCATTATACTAGAGGAGAGGAATGTTTTCCCTCCTCACCTCTACCTCTGAATTTTCTTACTTCCAAGCAATTAACTAAGACTATAAGCTATGGAACAGTTATTAGTTACTGATACGCAATGGTGGAATAGATTTCCTCTTCCATACTTCCCTACACAAATAATATCATAGGTCTAGAAACTCTTCCTCATTCCTATATTCCATTTTCATTCTGAACTCCCTCCTCCCCGACACACAAATATACTTGGTGTAAGTAAAGCACGGCATTATTACAATTTTCCACAGAAGAATTAAATTTTAAGTTGCTGCTTACCCAAAGAAGGATTTGACTTACAGTTTGTTAAACATTCTCATGACACAGTTGTTTCCACTTTTCATTTACCTCTTTAATGTGATGGGAAACTTCATTTTTTCCTTTCCTTTTTTTTTAGTTGCTTGTAAGTTGTTAAATGCAATGTTCTTTTTACTAATCACATTGCATTCATATCTTGAGAAAGAAATGTTCTTATTTTCTGGCTTTCTTAGTCTCTGTTTTATACTTGAAATCGGAATGTGGCAACTCTTTCAGGTTATTTTCTTGGAAGTTATAGACTTTTCATCTAAAATATCTATTAAGAAAACTTACAAAAGAAATCAAAATCCCTGGCATTTCAACCACATCCATTTTCCTTTTGAAAGTTGAAGAAGATTCAGTAAATGTTCAGAAACCTCCTTATTGAGCTTTCCAATAGAGGAAAATTGATTCACTTTTCTATTCAATGGCTTCCAAAGATGATTCGTATTCAAACCAGCAGAGGAAGAATATGCTTGACAACCTATGAAACACATTTTTGACTTTTCTTAGAGGTCATAGGAGCACAAATATAGGAAGGAACCTCTAAGGCTATCTAAGCATTTAGTCCAATTCCCACACTTTATAGATGATGCAGTGAACCCAGAGATATTAAGTGATTTGCCAAAGGTCACACATAGTACACCTGTGAGGAAAGATTTGAAACCAGGTCACTTGTTTCCAAAACCAATGTTCTTTTTTATGATAGCACTTTTTAATCCTATGGATATATAAGAGTAAAAGCATTCCATGGTTCAGTTGAATGGCTTGCATTAAAGGAATATGCCTATGTTACTTTGAGGACATGATGCTGCCCTGAAGTGGAGAAGCAAGGCTGTAATTATGAATATGTTGGAAATTGAAGAATGGAAGCTTGACAGGGAACGGCCCAGATGTAAGCAATCCACATTGGGCCATCGTTCATGCTTAACCATTCTCTTTCTCTCAGAGACAATTCCTCCCTCTTTGACACATTAAGCCTTCCTTTCGGTTGTGCTCTTGATCTTATCTCCATTTCATTTGGAACCTCCTTCTCATTTGTAATCTAGTGAATCTTCCTTGTTCTCTAATATCTTCATGGAACGCATTAGGATGGTATGGATGTAATCATCAATATTCCACACCTATTTCTACTATGGTAAGTCCTGAATGATGTAAGACACCTTCATTTTCTCTTCTTAGTACGAATTTTTCCTTCAATCTTTTCCTGAGCACTAATTTCTAAGTGGGACATATAAATGAAGCATGTTAGATTTAAGTCCACACCTATGACAGAGGAACTCTGCCTTTAAAGTGAGCTGAACTCCTATGTCTGACGTAAAATATTATTCTCACAATGGAGAATAGAGATCTTGATTTACAGGAAAATAGAAGGGAAGGGTATAGAAGGGAGGGAAGATTTGGAGAAGGGGTCATCAGAATGCATGCTGTCTTGGAGTGGAGGGAGGGCAGAGATGGGGTGAAAAATTGAACCTCAAAATCTGATAGAAGTAAAGATCAAAAACTAAAAATAAATTAATAAAATAAAATATTGTCCTTGGTAATTGTCCCTTCCTGAAAGATATATTTTTATTCTTCTAATTAGCTATTAAATTAATGTTTGGTGTTCAAACAATATAAATATTTAAATGATTATTATTAAAAATTTAAAAGATATTTCAATGACTAAATTTCATTATTAATATGGTTGATTCAGTAGGATCACAAGACGTATAAATAAAAATGTAAATATATCTTAAATGAAATAGTAAATAAATTTACCAAAAAAAGTAAATTCTCTTTCTAATACAAATATATTTTTTAGCCTGCTATTCCAGAATATGCAGCAAAAGAACAACAATGACTAATGTCCCAAAGTGATGCAATTAAGGTATATTATAACTATGGATTAGGACATCAACCCTGGATGATGGAGCAAGGATGGCTTTGAGTCAATCAATCCATAAATACAGTAGAATTGAATCCAGAATGATGTCAAACATGTCAGACCATGCCTATAAGAAACAAGGTTAGTTCCAGCTCAAAATGTTACATGATTGTTTATCCAAACTATCTTTATACAACCTTGCTAGTGAAACATTTTCTTTCTATCTTTCTGTCTTCTATTTCTATCTTCTATTTCTATTTTTATATTTTCTATTTTCATTGATATTTTTGAATATTCATCTTTCAATACTTCAATGGTTCTATAATAAAATCAATCTATTCCCTTTACCTTTATAGAGATGGACAAGGGAGGCATCCTTGAACTCCTGGGGGATAACCACCTCTTGCCATATAACCTGGGAAATTTCAGTCAGATTTTATATGACAATGGTCCCCTTCTACTCTCAGCTCCAGGTACTTGGCCAAATGAAAGGAATCTAATGGCCCTCAAAACCTCTTCTTCAGTTGCAAGCTCAGCTAAGGAGGGATTGACTTCAACCTGAGGTAAATCATCAATGGCCTCAGCATTGATTGATGATGATCTGTTGAGAACACTATTAGAGAGGTGGCACTTAGATGACCAATACCAATACTCTGTATTACTTATTTCCTCTGATTGTCAAAAATTCTGTAGGAAGAATAAGGAGGTCATTCAAAAGGGAGATGCTAAAGTTCTATAATTGCTTATAGATAGACCAGACCAATGTAACAAAAGTGAAAATTCTGCCTAATTAAATTTACTTTTTCAGTGCCATACTGATCAAAATAACAAAGAATTATTTCATAAAGTTAGAAGAAAATAATAAAATTCACTTGGAAAAAACAAAGGCTCAGAAGTATCAAGGAAATCAATGAAAAATTATATAGGAAAGCAGCATAGCAGTATCACATTTCAAATCATATTACAAATGGTAATTATCAAAATAACCTGTTTGGTTTTTTTTCCAGTTATGTCCACCCCTTCCTGACATTCTTTGGGGTTTTCTTGGCAAAGATACTGGAATGGTTTAACATTTCCTTCTCCAGATCATTTTACAGATTAGCAAATGTGGCAAACAGGGTTACGTGACTTGCCCAAGGTCACACAGCTTATACCATCTAGCTACCAAAAGTAATCTGCTGTCACAGTGCTGTATCACAGCACTGGTGGTGACTATGAATATGTCAGTGTAGTTCTCAACCACAAAATATAAAAGACTTTCCATATAGAAGGCAGAAGAAAAGCATTTATTTGAACACCAGAAAGCCAAATCCTAGAACCAGAAAGCAAAATCCATTATGGTGACCAAGAAGTTAATAAACATGTTCACATCAAAGGGCAAAACCATTCTCAAACCTACCCTCCCTCACCCAGGGTCTTGTCACTATCAGCTCTCATAATGTGTCAGTTGGCCTGTGTTCTATCCCTTCTGACCTGACCCCATTCATTCACTTCCTCCCAGGTTCCATTCCACCCTTCCACCCTGCCAATACCAAGACCCTGCATGTGCTTCAGTATAGTCAGGAGAATTGTCAGACTTCAGCTTGTAGAACCATTAAGATGCTTCAAGTTTGTCCTGGTAAATGAGCATTTACCAGTGGCTAGACTTCCATGTGCTTTAGTACAGCCCTGTGCAAACAGGTAGACTCGAACCCTACAGGTGTCAAAGTAAAGAGGATGCTTGCAGGGCTGCACCCCTACTATGCTTCAGCATATAATAAAAGGGTAATGATAAATGTTGGAGAGGATGTGGGAAAATTAGAACACTAATACATAGTGGAGTTGTGAACTGATCAAACCATTCTCGAGAGCAATTTGGAACTATGTCCAAAGGGAAATCAAACTGCGTTTAACCTGTGATCCAGGAATACCACTTCTAGGTCTATATCCCAAAGAGATCATTTTATAAAGGGAAAATGACCAACAATGCAAAAAATATTTATAGCAGCTTTTTTCTTGGTGTCAAGGTACTTGACATTGAGGGTATGCCCTTGGGGAATGGCTGAATAAACTGTGGTATAGGAATATAAGGGAATATTATTGTACAATAAGAAAAGTTAAATAGGCAGACTTTAGAAAAGTTTAGACTCATTTGAACTGATGCAAAGTGAAACAAGTAGAGCTAGAAAAAATTGTACAGAGTATCCACAACAATGTGTCGTGATCAACTATGAATGATTCAGTTTTCAGTAACAAAAAGACCCAACACAAGTACAAAGATTCAGGAAGGAAAATGCTATCCACATCTAGATAAAGACCTGATGGACTCTGAATGCAGATTGAAGCATACATTTTCACTTACTTTAATCTTTTTCTTGTTTTTTTTCTTTTGTTCTATTTTTTCTTTTACAACTGTAACTAATATGGAAATATGTTTTATATAGTAACGCATGTATAACCTATATCAAATTGCATACCATTGTAGTAAGAGAGGAAAGAAAGGGAGGGAAGGAGAAAAATTTGGAACTCAAAATCTTATAAAAATGAATGCTAAAAATTGTCTTGTTGTGTAACTGGGGAAAAATACTATTAAAAAGAAGAAAAAAAAGAATGATAAATGACTAGAAGAATGTTGGAGCCTAACCATAAGAACAAACAAAATTTAGAAGGAAGGGTCAGTGAAGGGGAAAAAATTATGAGTTCTATTTTAGACATATTCAGTGTAAACTTCCCATGGGATATTCAGATGGCTATACCATCAGATTGCTGGACAATGGGACTGGGGTTCAGGAGAGAGATGAGGACTGGATACATACATACATACATACATACATACATTCATATTTGAGATTCAGCCATGGAGATGATATATGAATCAGTGGGAACTTATAAGATCACTTAAAAAGCAACAACAACATAGCTTTCAGAGAGAAATGAATGGGGCCCCAGATAGAGCAATGTTTGGACCTCTTTTTACATAGTGACTCAATATGATGATGAAGGATCATTGAGATAAGGAGTAAGACAATCATGTTCTAACAATGTCACAAAAAATTCAGGATGAGTTTTTCTCCTAACTAGGTTAGCTAATTAGCTTTGTTATTTACCAAATTTTAGATCAGGTCTGGGGAAGTCAAATCACTTTCCCCATTTAAAGTGCCTTTTGGTATGTACTTGTTGGTATTTCTGTTAAACCTCAATTCACTATACTCTTATTTACACAGTAAAAATTAAAAAAAAGACACAAAAGAACTAGATTTTAAAACGATCTTAAATTTTTTTTACCAATCTTTACCTTGAAATTGAATAAAAGAAGACAAGCAAAATATAGACATTTCCAAATGCGAAGGAAATTGCCTGATATCCTGGTTGTTGATTTAATGAGGACCTCAAATGTTAAGTGTATATTGACACACACACACACACACACATACACACATAAACTTTAAAAGTCTTTTCAGTGAAAGCACACAGATGAGATAGAAAAGACAGATGCAATATGTATATATATATATATATATACATACATATATGTATATACACATATATGTATATTCATATATGTGTGTGTGTGTGTATTCTACTTACTTCTGACCATAATGCTAATGGCTACAATATAAATAATGCTACATCTTAGAATTAAGGGTTTCCAAGAGAATTCCATTCTTCCCTGGTAACATTCAAAGACAGTGCCACAGCAGTTAGAGCAATAGTCTTATAGGTAGGAACATGTTTCCAAATTCCATTTTCTAACAGTAGCTGAGCAAATCACATAACTTCTTTGTGCTTTAGGCAACTACCTAAGACCAATCTATGAAACAGAGATGAATTCCTAGGCTAAGGAGAGCCTAGACTTTTGCTCATGTAGTATCTTGAGAACTTAGCAATTTATAAAATATACTAAAACAATTGAGCCAGAGATGAATCTAAAACAGCAGAGTAGAAATATTATTAAACTTGTAGAAGCAGGAAAAAAAGTGAAACTTGTGCAATATTGGACAAGTCACTTTAATTAACTAAGTCTTTGATTCCGAATCTTTAAAATAAAGAAATCATAAAAGATAATCTCTAAAACTTTTTTCAGGGGCAGCCAGGTGGCACAGTGGATAGATTGCTGGTCCTGGAGTCAAGAAGACTCTACTTTCTGAGTTAAAAATCTGGCATCAGATGCTTTCTAGCTCTGTGATTCTGGACAAGTCACTTAACCTTGGTTGCTTCAGTTGACCTGGAATAGGAAATGTCAAACCTCTCCACGATGTTTGCCAAATAAAGGGGCAGACAGGACTGAAAAATGATTAAATAACACACTTTTCTCCTCCATGATTCCAGATATCTAATCTTTTATTCTTCACTACTTTTTGTGTCCTCAATGCATCAGCAAATTTGTGTATATTTTCAAAATGTTTTACTTTAGCAACATGAACAAAAATGTCAAATTTATAATTAGAAGATATAGGTAATATATTATAAGAAGTGTGTGTGTGTGTGTGTGTGTGGGGGGGGGGGAACTATGGACCTAAGGGCCAAATTCAAGTTGATGGCTGATGTTGTACAGATGGGAGCATATAATTTTTAAAATATAGTTTAAAATAAAACAAAAAGATATTTTAAAAATATAAAAATATTGTAAGCCCATTGACCACAAAAGAGCAGTGGGGTAGATTTGACCTACTGACTAGACTATAGTTTTCTGACTCCTATTGTGAAATAAATGTCACTCTGGCTATTTTTACAAAGTTTTACTAGACAATTAATATGAACCCTGAATAAATGCCTGTTTTCTTACTTCTCTCTGTAGTCTCAATATTCTAGATGTTTTTTTATACATCATGCAAAAGTGGGAAGAAAAGCATCTTGTTCCTGGTAGTCAATGGCAAGATGTCTTTCAGAATGCAGTTTCCTGAGTACTAAAACTGGAACATCTTGCAGTTGCTGGAGCAAGGGGAAAAACGGGAAATTTTTAATTCAATGACAGGCATGGAATGGTCACATACTGGCAATGCATTTCTAGAGTTCAGAAGGTGTATTAGAAATATAGATTCAGAAGTAACTGAGTACCCAGAGTAGTTCTGGGTTCATGAATGGAGAGGGTAGAGAGGGAAAAGATGGTCTAAGACAGATTTTCAGTTAAGATTCATGTTTGAGGGTTGAAGATGGTTGACAAAACAGCAAAAACAAAACAAAATAACCTGAGAATATGTGGTCAAAGAGGTAAGAGAAGCACCAAAACAAGCAACAACAACAAAAACAACAAAATAAACATTCAGAATTCAGAGGAAGAGAGAATTCAGTCTGAGAGGGTGGTGAATAATGCACACTGAGAGAATCTCAACTAGATAATAGTCAAGGAACATGCAGACTGATAAAAGATCATTAGATTTACCAGGTAAGGGATGAGTAGAAATCTTGGTTAGAACATTTTGCATACCATGTCAGTGCTAGAAGCTTTATTTTAGACATTGAGAGGGGAGTGGTCAGAAAGAGTAAGCAGCAAGTATAAACCAACTATATCTAAGAGTCTGGCAATGTAAAGGAGGAGAGATATGGTGGAGTAGCTTAAGGGAATCACAAGTGTTCAATGAAATTGTTTTGTTTGTTTTGTTTTAAATACAGAGAGCTACCTGAGTTTATCCCTAGGCAATAGAAAAGAATCCAATAAATAGAAAAGATTTATAGACTCTTGGAGAAAAAAAACATTGGGAACAAGGGCATCAGCATTTTCTTTGCTAAAGAAAAAGGCCACTTTATTCTCTTTTGTAATTTTTTTTCTTTTGTATTTTATTTATTTTTTTTATTTTGTATTTTATTTATTAATTTATTTTCAGTGTTCCACAATCACTACCATGCAACCTAGATTTTTCTTTCCCTCACTCCCTCTCCCTCCCCCCCCACATCCCTCTCCCTCCTTGAGATGGCATACAATTTTGTATAGGTTCTACACATGCATTCCTATTAAACACATTCTCACCACATTAAACACATTCTCACATACACATGCATTCCTATTAAACACATTCTTGTGTAGGGTTTCAGACATTGGTCTATGCCTAGTTTCAGCCAGATTTCATCCAGTTTTTTCAGCTATTTTTTGTCAAACAATGAGTTCTTCTCCCAGAAGTTGGAGTCCTTGGGTTTATCAAACAATAGATTGTTATATACATTGCCTACTGTGTCTTGAATACATGGCATATATATGGAAGAATTAAAACAAATGGGAGAAATCATAAAACAAGCCAATATGTAATACAAAAGAAAATGATCTGACACAAGCTGAGATTGAATTCCAAATCTCTTTCTGTGAATTTGGAAGGCATTTTGCCTTAAAAGACCATTGGAAATTTTTTAAGTCCTTGCATTGCAATGAAATTCTAAGTCTACCAGAAAAAGTCTTCACACACTGTGGTCATTGCTGTGTAAAAAGTTGTCTTGTTTCTGCTCCTTTTGTTCAGCATCAGATCATATAAGTCTTTCCAGGCCTCTCTGAAGTCTTTCGGTTCATTTCTTATAGTGCAATAATGTTCCACTAAATGCATTTACCATAATTTATTCAGTCACTCCCCAATTGATAGGCATCCCCTTGATTCCCAGGGTTTGATCACCACAAAGACTTCTGCTATAAATATTTTTGTACATGTGAGACCCTTCCCCATTTTTATGATCTCTTGGGGATACAGTCCTAGAAGCAGGATTGTTGGGTCAAAGGGTATGCACATTTTTGTAACCCTTTAGGCATAGTTCCAAATTTCTCTCCAGAGTGGTTGGATCAGTGGTTGGATCGACCAACAATGAATTAGTGTTCCAACTCTCCCACATCTTCTACATTTATCATCTTCCTGTTCTGTCATGTTAGTCAATCTGATAAGTGTGATGTGGTATCTCAAGAGTTGTTTTGATTTACATCTCTCTAATAAATAGTGATTTAGAGCATTTTTTCATATGACTATAGATAGCTTTAATTGCTTCCTCTGAAAATCGCCTGTACATAGCCTTTGACCATTTACCAATTGGGAAATGATTTGTATTCTTATACATTTGACTCAGTTCTCTATGTATTTTAGAAATGAGGCCTTAATCACAGATACTAGTTACAAAAATTCTTTCCTGGTTTTCTTCTTCCCTCCTAATCTTGGTTGAATTGGATTTGGTTGTGCAAAAACTTTTCAGTTGAATGTTATCAAAACTATCCATTTTCCACTTTCTGATGCTTTCTATCTCTTCTTTATTCAAAAATTCTTCCCTTCCCCATACATATGATAAATACACTATTCCATGATCCACTAATTTGTATACAGTAGCAATCTTTACACCTAGATCTTGTACCCATTTGGACTTTATTCTTGTGTATGGTTTCAAACATTGGTCTATGCCTAGTTTCAGCCAGATTTCATCCAGTTTTTTCAGCTATTTTTTGTCAAACAATGAGTTCTTATCCCAAAAGTTGGAGTCCTTGGGTTTATCAAACAACAGATTGTTATATACATTGCCTACTGTGTCTTGAGTACCTGGCATATTCCACTTTTCTATTCTTCTGTTTCTTAGCCAGTGCCAAGTGGTTTTGATAATTGCTGCTTTATAAAACAATTTGAGATCTAATAAAACTAGACCACCTTTCCTATCACTTCTTTTCATTAGTTCCCTTGCTGTTCTGGAACTTTTGTTCTTCTAGATCAATTCTGATATTGTTTTTTTCCAGCTCTAGAAAATAATTACCAATTTTATTTGTATGTAAATTAATTTAGGTAGAATTGTCATTTTTATTATATTCACTCAATCTACCTATCAGGAACTGATGTTTATCCACTTAACTTAGATCTGACTTTATTTGTAAGAAAAGTGTCTTGTATTTGTATTCATATAGTCCCTGGATTTATTTTGGTAGGTAGACTACCAAATATTTGTCTACCCTAGCTTTAAATGGGATTTTTCTTTCTAATTTTCTATCTCTTGCTGTTGGACTTTGTTAGTAATATATAGAAATGCAGAAGATTTTTGTGGATATATTTTGTAACCTACAACTTGGCCAAAGTAGCTTATTATGTCAAGTAGTTTATTTTCACTTGAATCTCCAGAGTTCTCTAAGTATACCATCATATCATCTGCAAAGAGTGAAAACTTAGGTTCTTCTTTGCCTATTCAAATTTCTTCAATTTCTTTATATTCTCTAATTGCTACAGATAACTTTTCTAGTACCATATTGAATAATACTGGTGATAATGGACATCCCTGTTTCACTCCTTATCTTATTGGAAATACAGCTGGCTTATCTCCATTGCATATAATGCTTGTTGAAGGTTTTAGATAAATATACTGCTTATTTTGTTATGGGAAGTTCTCTATATTCTTGTGCCTTCCAGTGATTTTAATAGGAATGAGTGTTGTATTTTGTCAAAAACTTTTTCTGCATCATGTGGTTTCTGTTAGGTTTGTTGTTGCTATGATCTATAATGCTAAAAGTTTTCCCAATATTGAACCAACTTTGCATTCCTGGTATGAATCCTCCCCAATCATAATGTATCATTCTCATGATATGTTGCTGTATTTTTTTTTTGCTAAAATCTTATTTGAAATTTTATCATCTATATTCATTAGAGAAATTGGTCTGTAATTTCCTTTCTCTGTTTTGTCTCTCCCTGGTTTAGGAATCAAAACCATATTTGTATCAGAGAAAGAATTAGGGAGGACTTCTTCACCAATGTTCCCAGATAGTCTATATAGTATTCGAATGAACAGTTCTTTAAATGTTTGATAGAATTCACTTGTAAATCCATCCTGTCCTGGAGATTTTTTTCCTACGGAGTTCATTGATGGCTTTTCCAATTTTGTTTTCTTAGATTGGGTGGTTTAAGTATTCAATTTCCTCTTGTGTTAATCAGGGCAATTTATATGTTTTTAAAATAATCATCCATCTCATTTAGATTGTTGAATTTATGGGCATAAAGTTGGGTGAAGTAACTTCTAATTATTATTTTAATTTCCTCCTCATTGGACATGAGTTCATCCCTTTCATTTTTGATATTGGTAAATCAGTTTTCTTCTTTATTTTTTTAATCAAATCGATGAGTTTTATCAATCTTGTTGTTTTGTTTTTTTTCATAAAATCACCTCTTTGTTTTATTCATTAGTTCAATAAATTTCTTAATTTCAATTTTATTAATGTCTTCTTCGATCTTTAGTATTTCCAATTTCATATTTATTGGGCATTTTCAATTTTTTCTTTTTCTAGTTTTTTCAGTTGCATGCCCAATTTATTGATTTGCTCTTTTTCATGTAGGCATTCAAAGACATAAAGCTTCCCCTAAGAACTGCTTTTGTAGTAGATTGTCTCATTATTTTCATTCTCTTGAATGAAGTTGTTGATTATTTCTCTTATTTGTTGTTCAACCGATACCTTCTTTAGAATTAGATTATTTTGTTTAATTTTTTGTCTACTTTTCCATTGCCATTTATTTCATATGATTTTTGTTACATTATGATTTGAGAAGCCTGCGTTGATTACATCTGCCTTTCTATACTGGACTGTGAGGTTTTTATGCCCTAGTACATGGTCAGTTTTGGTATATGTGCCAGGTATCACTGAAAAAAAGGTGTATTGCTCTCTATCCCCTTTCATTTTTCTCCAGAGATCTATCATATCTACATTATGGAGAGTTTTATTCACCTCATTATCTTCTTTCCTGTTTATTTTAAAGTTATATTTATCAAGTTTAGGGAGGGGGAGGTTGAGGTCCCCACTAGTATAGTTTTGCTGTCTATTTCTTCCTGTAATTCCCTTAACTTCTCCTCTAAGAATCTGGATGCTATACCACTTGGAGCATATATGTTTAGTAATGATATTCCTTCATTTCCTATGGTGCCTTTTAGCAGGATATAGTTTCCTTCTTTATCTTTTTTGATTAGATCTATTTCTGCTTTTGCTTTGTCTGAGATTAGGATTGCTACCCCTGCCTTTCTTATACCAGCTGAAGCACAATATATTTTGCTCCAACCTTTTACCTTTACCCTGTGTTCATCCCCCTATTTCAAATGTATTTCTTGTAAACAACATGTTGTTGGATTACGGCTTTTAATCCATTCTGCTCTCTGTCTCCATTTTATGGGAGAATTCATCCCATTCACACTCCCAGTTATGATTACTATCTATGCCTATCCCTCCCTTCTCTTTCCCACAATTTGTGCTTTTAGTTCTCCCTTCCCCTCCAAAATAGAGTATTAATTTTTACCAACACCTACTGCAGTCTTCCCTTCCATCTTTCAGCCCCCCTCCCTTTTACTGCCCTTTACCCTTACTAATGCTTACCTCACTTTTAGCCTCCCATCCCCTCCTACTGCCTTTAGAGCTAGTTAGTTTTATTTACTTAAATTGGTTGTTCCCTCCTTGAAACAGATCAGATGAGATTTCCTCTTAAATAATGCTCATCTCCCTCCCCTATTTTCCTCTATTGTAATATAATTTTGTACTTCTTCCTGTGATGTAATTTACCATTTTCTACTTTCTCCTTTTCACACCTCCTGTTACAATCCCTTCACATACTTAAATCACATTTTTATCATCATATAATTTACTTTATACCTGTTCCCTCTATCTCTGTATATCCCTTTTATATTTCAAAAGATATACAATTCTCAAGATTAATGAGTAACATTATCCCTTATAAAGAGGTAAAGAGTTTGCACAAATTGAATAAAAAGTTTTCTTTTCCCTTGTTTATCTTTTTATTCCTTTCTTGTGACTTGTGTTTGAAGATCAAATTTTTTGAGTTCTGATCTTTTTTTACGAGGAAGGTCTAGAAATCCCTTCTTTCTTTGAATGTCCATCTTCTTTCCTGAAATGTTATGCTGAACTTTCCTGGGTAATTGATCTTTGGTTGTAGTCCCAGGTCCTCTGCCTTGCAAAATATCATATTCCAATTTCTTCAGTCTTTGAATGTAGAAGATGCAAGATCCTGTGTGATCCTGACTATAGCTCCTTGATATTAGAATGGTTTTTTTCTGGCTGCCTCTGGTATTTTCTCCATCACTTGATAGTTCTGGAATTTGGCAACAATACTTCCTGGGGTTTTTAGTTTTATTTTTTAGGATCCCTAGGATCCCTTTCGAGAGGTGAGTGGTGGATTCTTTCAGTGACTATTTTATCCTCCAGATCTAGCCCTTCTGTGCTTTTTTCCTTGATGATTTCTTGGAGGATATTGTCCACACTTTATTTCCTCATGGTTTTCAGGTAGGAAAATAATTCTTAAATTTTCTCTCCTGGATCTATTTTCCAGGTCAGTTGTTTTTCCAATTAGATATTTTACAATTTCTTCTATCTTTTCATTCTTTAGATTTTGTTTGATTGATTCTTGATATCTCATAGAGAGTCATTAGATTCTACTTGTCCAATTCTAATTTTCATCAAATTTTTTCTTCAGTTAACATTTCCACTTCCTTTTCCATCTATCCAATTATTCTTTTTAAGGAATTATTTTCTCCAGTTAATTTTTGTACTTCCTTTTCCATTTGTCCAATTTTCCCAATTAGGTTTTCTGATTCCTTTTCCATTTGTTCAGTTTTGCTTTTAAAAGAGCTGTTCTCTTCAATGAATTCTTTTTTTCATACTTTAAAAATTATTGACCATTTTTACTTCTATTTCCTTCTTCAGCTCTTCCTCAAGTGGTCTTTGTGCATGAGAGCATTTCGTAGTCTCTTCTGAAGTTTCAGATGGGAGTAAAGTTTCAGTACTGACCTTTTTAGTATTTGTGTTTTGGTCCTTGTCCCCATAGAAATATTTTATGGTCTTTTCCTTCCTCTTTTACTGTTGACTTATGATGGTAAGGCTTTATATGCTGTGCCCTCTGGTTCTTTCAGTTAGACACTACAGAAGCTTATGCTGAGCTGGCTGATGTGAGAAAGCAAAGGCAGGCAATTTCTGTTTGTATGTCCCCAGATTAGTCCTGAAACTAGCTGACTGAGTATGGGAAAGGGGTGGTTTCTTCATGGGAGATCTCCTCAACTGAGCTAAAGCAAAGGCAAACTCAGTGCTTGGTGATTCTGGCTGCTGTAGTTTCTTCCTCTTTCCTCTGGAGTGCTTAGGCACACCTGGGTCCTAGTGTGATAGTCTACCCTCCTGGAGCACAGGCTGTCTGGAACAGGCCCACTCCTCTGCCACAGTAAAAGGAATATTCTTTAGCGATTTTCCAAGTCTCAGGTGCTACAAGATTGCTTTCCTCTCCTGCTGATCTCACTGATCCAGGATTTTTCTGGAGAAATATTTTATTGTTCTTTTAAGGTCAACAAAGGGAGAGGGAGAGAGCATTTACCAATCACTCTGCCATTTTGGCTCCAGGAAGTTCAAGTAGGTAAGTTACAGGCATTTAATCTGCATATATATATTGCAAGTACTGAAATCCACAGTAATAGGGGAAGGCTATGAAAGATTTCTTCCCAATTTTATTTCCTCCCACCTGATCTCCTACTTCATTCATAGTATTCTAGACTTTGAGGTACAGTATTTATGCAACTTGTTTTAAATAGCCAATTCTTCATTATTATAATTAATTTGAAGTATTTGATTATAAGGTTAATAAGGATCCTATAATTTCTTATAATTGATAGCTCTATATTCCATAGTTACAGATACAAATGTGTTTCTTGAAAGTATTCTTACAGACACCATGTATACCCTTTATGACTTAGGAATTTATTTTCTGTTGCCAACTGCAATCCTTGGGGGTGATGTTATAATAATATTACCTGTATAGCTGCACTCACTATAAGCATTTTGTGTACTTTGCAATAAGTTATCTATACCCTATGAGGAAGTCAGCAATAGAACAAAATTCATACTGGGGGTGAGAGATTGACATTGTCAAAAGTGAGTCTGAAAGTCAGTAACATCTTATCAAAGATACAAGGAACAGAATGTGACATGAAAAGAAATGAAAAAGAAGAGGAAAATAGAAAAAAAAAACAAGAGAAAAGAAAAAAGAAGAAAAAGAAAAACAAAACCTGAATAAAAATTTTGTTGAAAGACAGTGCTGAAGGTGACATATGGCCTTCATTTGCAACCATGTAAATTAACTTTTGCTTCATTCTTTTTGTTCTTTTTTCTTTCTCTACTAGTGGCATAGAATAGAGTTAGCATGTACCTTTGGCAGTATCTAATCAATCTCTTCATATTGTAAAGGGAGTAAGTTGAGACTAAGAGAGGTTTAGTTACTTTACTAATGTTACACAGTAGTATCAGAGGTAGTTTTCAGAACCAATCCCTCGGAATCCAAATTAAATCATCAGTTCATATTTGCATGTAATGAAACCTTAACTCTCCCACTAACTTACTGATAGTCCTAGTAAAAGATGGAATTCCAAAGGCTTTGCAATCCAAATGTATTTATAAGTAAAATATATGGCATCAGCTTACTCAAGATATGATAATCAATTATAACATAAATCTTTAACTTATATTCCCTGGTGAAAACTCTTAAGCATAAATGAATATGATAATTTATACAGTTCCCATTCCTTGCAACCTTGTAGTTTTGCTAAAAGACATTAACATTTCAGATATTGGTAAAATTTTCTGTATTTTTCTGACCTTCATTATGCAAATAATGCTATTTTCATCACGTAACAAGTAAAAATTACTAAAATCAATCAGCCAACAGCTTAATTATTTAAAATTATTTAATTATTTAAACAGCAATCTTTATTTTAAATAATTTATTGAGCACTTTATAGGAACATTAAGATACAGGTCATTTTTTTTTCTTTTTACTTCAAGAAGTCTTTTAAAATATACTGAGTAAATATCCTAGAAGAACTGAATGAATATTTTTTTCTGTTTATTTTTTCAATTTATTTATTTAGTTTTAGTTTTCAACATTCATTTCCACAGATTTTGAGTTTCAAATTTTCTCCTTATCTCCCCTCTCTCTTCACCCCAAAACATGGTACATTCTGATTTCCCTTTTCTCTAGTCTACCCTTTTTTCTATCACACTCATCCCTTTCCTTACCCCTCATATTCTCTGTTAGGGCAAGATAGATTTCTATTCTCCATTACCTGTATTTCTTATTTCCAAGTTATGTGCAAAAATGATCCTCAACATTCATTCCTAAAACTTTGAGTTTCAACTTCTCTCCCTTCCTCCCTCCCCACCAATCCCCACTGAGAAGAGAAACAAATACAGGCTATATATGTGTAGTTTTGCTAAAGACTTTCAAAATTGTCACGTTGTGAATGACTAACTATATTTCCCTCCATCCTACCTTGCCCCCCATTTATTCTATTCTCTCTTTTGACCTTATCACTCCCCAAAAATGTTTACTTCTAATAAAAACCATCCTCTCATATGCCCTACCTTTTATCATCTCATCCATTCTCCATTTATTCCCTCCTCCCTTATTTTCCTGTAGTGTAAGATTTATCATATCAAATTGAGTGTGGTTGTTATTCCCTTCTTAAGCCAAATGTGATGAGAGTAAGCTTCACTTTTTGCCTGTCACCTCCCCATTTCCCCCTCCATTAAAAAAAACTTTTTCTTGTTGTTTTTATGAGAGATATTTGCCCCATTCCATTTCTCCATTTCTCCTACCATTATGTTCCTCTCTCATCCCTTAATTTTATTTTTTTAGATATCATCCCTTCCTATTCAACTTACTCTGTGTCCTCTGTATGTATGCAAATATATATATACATACACATATAATACATTTATATAAATGTATACATATATTATATATAATATATACACATATATTATCTATATATGTATATAGAGATAGATAATATATATAGACATATATTGTATATATTCGTATATATAAACATATAAATATATACATATATACATATTTTATATATATATATACACATATTCAACTTTCCTCAAGCCCCACAGTTTCCAATATTCTTTATTCTGACTTCATGAAACATAAAATAATGACTTTAAAAAGTCAAAAGGATGAAAAAATAGAAGAAAATAACAAATAACATCATAAAACAGCTGTCCTGAAAAATCAAGTGAATTTAAAAATGATTGCATGAAAGTCCTGATTGAATAAAGAGCCTAGAAATCAAATTTCTACACATTTAAAAAGAAAACTTCCCCCAACATCTTGGAATGAAAGGGTACAACATAAATTGAAAGACTCCACCAATCACCTCCTGAAAGAAATTTCCAAAAGTAAAACTCCCAAGAATATCATAGTCTACTTTTTGGAGTTTCCAGATGAAGGAGAAAATATTGAAAAGAGCAGGAAAGAAACTATTCAAATAGCACCGTTAGGATCACACAAGACTTAACACCTTCCACATAAGGGACTGGAGGACTTGGAAAGCAAAGGAACTCGATTAAATCACCAAGAATGACTTATATATCCAAACTGATTACAAAGCTTTAGGGCAAGAATGGACATTTGATGAAATATAAGATATTTAAGCATGTCTGATGAAAAGATTAGAGCTGAATAGAAAATTTGAAATTGAAACACAAGAATAAAGAGATGTATAGAAAAGGAAAAAATGAAGGAGAAATCCGGAATTTAATAAAGTTAAAGTGTGATATTCCTATATGAGAAGAAGATACCCACAGTTACTAAAACTATTGTCATTATTGGGATAGTTAGAAGAACTCTTCATAGAGAACTTGAGTGAGAGGTCATTATGTTGGCATGATCTCCCAAATTATGAAGGGGTAAGAAAGTGGGATGCAAGTGACCAAAGATTTATCAATTTTATTAGTTTTTTCATAAAACCAACTATTGCTTTTATTTATTAATGCAATAGTTTGCTTAATTTCAATTTTATTAATCTCTCCTTTGGTTTTTAGTATTTCTAATTTGGTATTTCCAATTTGTTACTTTTCTCACTTTTTTAGCTGCATGACTAAGTCACTGATCTCTTCTTTCTCTATTTTATTTATGTAGGTATTCAAAGATATAAAACTTCCCCTAAGAACTGCTTTTTCAGTATTCTATAAGATTTGGTATGTTGTTTCATTATTGTCATTCTCTTGAATGAAGTTGTTGATTGCTGCTGTGATTTCTTCTTTAACCCACTGCTTTAAGATTAGATTATTTAGTTTCCAAATGATTTTTGGTTTATTTTTCTATGGCCTTCTATTACATATCACTTTTATTGCATTATCAGCTGAGAAGGATTCATTGACTGCCTTTCTGCACTGGATTGTGAGGTTTTATATCCTAGTACCTGGTCAATTGTTGTATATGTACCACATACCACTGAGAAAAATGTTTATTCCCTTCTATTCCCATCAATCTTCTCCAGAAATCTATCAAATCTACCTTATGAAGAATTTTATTTACCTCCTTAACCTCTTTCTTATTTGTTTTGAGGTTAGATTTATCAAGTTCAGAGAGGGGGAGTTTGAGGTCCCCCACTAGTACAGTTTTGCTGTCAATTTCTTCCTTCAACTCCCCCAACCTCTCCTTTAAGAATTTAGACGCTATACCATTTGGAGGATGCATGTTATTAGTGATATTGCTTCACTGTCTATGGTGCCTTTTATCAGGATATAGTTTCCATTGTTATGTCTTTTGATTAGATCTATTTCTGCTTTTGCTTTGTCTCAGATGAGGATTGCTACTCCTGCTTTTCTTATATCAGCTGAAGTGCAATATATTCTGCTCCAACCTTTGGCCTTTGTACTGTGTGTATCCCCTGGTTCAAATATGTTTCATGTAAGCAACATATTCTGGGATTACGGTTTCTAATCCATTCTGCTATCCTTCTCCATTTTATGGGAGAGTTCATTCCATTCACATTCATGGTTATGATTACAATCTGTGTATTTCCCTCCATCCTCTTTCCCACCATTTGTGCCTTTAGCTTTCTCATATCCCTTATCCTCCTTAATAGTTTTCACTTTTTGCCACTACCTCCTGCAGCCTTCCATTCCTTCTTTTAGCCTTACTCCTTTCTACTCCCCTTTGCCCTTACGACTTCTTCCCTCCCTTTTAGCGTCCCTCTCCTCTCATCCCCTTTCCCCTCCTGCTGCCTACAGAGTTAGGTAGGATAATATGCTTAAGTTTATTGTTCCCTCCTTGAACCAAGTCAGATGAGAGTAGCTCTCAAACAATGCTCATCTCCCTCCCCTCTTTCCCTCTACTATAATTTTGTACTTCTTCCTGTGATGTAATTAGCCATTTTATGCTTCGTCCTTTCAACACCTTCTGTTACAATCTCTTTGCATATTTTTTTTTTCTGAGAGAATCTTGTTTATAATTTCTTTTTTTTAATTGAATTTACATATTTTACTTTTTACATTAATTTTCACAAAATTTTGGGTTCCAAATTTTCTCCCCATTTG
>CM053772.1:199811740-199827334 GCA_028658325.1 Potorous gilbertii
AGCTCTTCCATGACCTGAGCCCATTGGATCTCTATTTCAGATGTTTGGGATACAGAGGCTTTGACTCCTATGTCTTTACCTGATGGTGAGCATTGTTCTTCCTCATCAGAAAGGAAAGGAGGAAACATCTGTTCCCCAAGAAAGTAACCTTCTAGGGTCTTTTCTTTTTTCATTTTCTGGGCATTTTGCCAGCCAGTTACTTGACTTCTGAGATTCCTCTCCACCTGTGCCTCACCTCTAGATGCACCCAACTAGTGCTTGGGGTGTGAGTTTCAAGTGCTGCTCCCCAGCCTCGGGGCTTTCAGCAACAGGCCTGGCTGCTATACAAGGTAAGATTAAATTCAGGTTCTCAGGTGGGGGCAGGGCCAACTTCCAGGCTCAGGTCCCTCAGGGGGTTTATGTGGAGACCTTCAGTAATGATCCCGAGCTTCTGCCTGCTCCAGAAGCCCTGGCCTCCAGGGCCTCTGCTGCTGCCTCCTGAGGTGGCCTGAGTTATGGAGACACCCTGCTCCCCTCTCGTCCTACCAAACAGTCTCTCTCACTTACCTGTGTGCCTGTGGGTTAAGGGACTTTCGTGGCCACCAGAGATTCTGTCCCTGATGCCTGCCTGGATCTGCTCCTTTTGGTGCCTCGTCGCCATGGTGAGGGTTTTTCAGGTCTTTCTGGAACAGATATCTCCTCCACTCCATTGTTCTGTGGCTTTCACTGCTCCAGAATTTTTCAGGAGTTCTTCTTTATAGTTATTTTATAGACTGTGTCTTTCTACTCCACTATCTTGGCTCCTCCCCTCCGTTTGCATATTTAAATCACATTTTTAACATGACATCATTTACTTTATACCCATTCCCTCTACGTATATCACTTTCACTTTTCATAATAGATGCACAATTCTCAAGATTAACAGGTATCATCTTTCCTTATAGAGAGATAAACAGTTTGCCCAAATTGAGTAACAAGTTTTTTCTTTGTTTGTTTTGTTTTTTTTTTTCCCTCCCTGTTTAACTTTATATGCCTATCTTGAGACCTTCATTTGAAGATCAAATTTTCTTTTAAGTTCTGGCTTTTATGTCAGGAAGGTCTGGAAATCCCTAACTCCATTGAATGACCATCTCCTTGCCCGAAATGTTATGCTGAACTTTACTGGGTAGTTGATCCTTGGTTGAGTCCTAACCTCTTTGCCTTACAGAATATTGGATTCCAATTCCTTCAGTCTTTTAATGTAGAAACTCCAAGGTCCAGTGTGATCCTGACTGTAGTTCCTCGATATTTGAATGGTTTCTTTCTGGCTGCCTGTAATATTTTCTCCTTCACTCGATAGTTCTGGATTTTTGCCATGATATTTCTTGAGGTTTTGAGTTTGGGATCCCTTTAGGGAGGTGAACGGTGGATTCTTTCCATGACTACTTTGCCCTTTGGATCCAGTACTTCTGGACAGTTTTCCTTGATGATTTCCTGGAAAATGTTGTCCAAATTCTTTCTTTCATTGTGGATTTCTGGCAGGCCAATACTTCTTAAATTTTCTCTCCTGCATCTACTTTCCAGGTCACTTGTTTTTCCAATTAGATATTTTACATTTTCTTCTGCTTTTCCTTCTTGAGATTTTGTTTGACTGATTCTTGCTGTCTCATAGAGTCATTAGATTCTACTTGCCCAATTCTAATCTTTATTAAATTATTTTCTTCAGTTAACTTTTGCATCTTCTTTTCCATCTGTCCAATTTTTCATTTTAAGGAGTTATTTTGTCCAGTTAATTTTTGTATTTCCTTTTCCATTTGTTCAATTTTTCTTTTCAAAGACATGCTTACATCAGTGAATTCTTTTTTTATACTTTTAAAATCATTAGCCAGTTTTTCTTCTATTTCCTTCTTCAGCTGTTCCAGGAGAGCTGTTTGTACATGTGAGCAATTCATAGTCCCTTCTGAATTTTCAGATGTTAGTATAGTCTCAATACTGACTTCTTTGGGATTTGTGTTTTGGTCCTTGTTCCCATAGAAAGATTCTATGGTTTTTTCACTCTTGTTTTGCTTTTTCTTGTTCATGATGTTGATTGTGTGTTGTGGCTTCTGGTTCTTCCATTTAAAAGCTGAAGAACTTGGTGTTGAGCTGACTTTTGTGAAAAGGTAAGAGTAGGTTTTTGTTTTGTATTTCCCTGATCAGCCCTGGAGTTAGCTTGTTACATGTGGGGGACTGGTGGTCTGGTCATGGGAGATCTCTTCAGCTGAACTGAGTAAAGGCAAGCTCAGGGGATGATGATCCCATCTGTCCTATTGTTTCCCATTTCCCCTTGAGTGCTGAGGCACACCTAGACCCTAGTGGGAGGTTCTAACTCTCCTTGGGCTCCTTTCCCAGTGCTGAGGCTTGCCTGGATTGTAGTGTTAGTTTCCTCCAACCTGGGTCCCCTTTCTTTCTGGTTTTCCTCCACCACAGTAGAAGGAATCCCACTTAACTTTTCCTAGCCTCATGTGTTATGAGACCTAAACTAGGAAGAGACAAAACAGAGGAAGAATATTATAGACCAATTTCTCTAATGAATATAGACGCAAAAATTTTAAATAAGATTTTAGCAAGACGAATACAGCATCTCATCATGAGAATAATACATTATAATCAGGTAGAATTCATACCAGGAATGCAGGGCTAGTTCAGAATTAGGAAAACTATTAGTATTATTTATCATATCAACAACAAAACTAACAAAAACCACATGATTATCATAACAGATACAGAAAAAGTATTAAAAAAAAGACAACACCCATTCTTATTAAAAACACTGGGGAACATAGGAATAAAGGGAACTTTCCATAAAATAATGAGCAGTATCTACCTAAAAGTTAAAGAAGCTTTATATGCAATGGAGATAAGCTAGGTATATTTCCAGTATGATCAGGCATGAAACAAGGATGTCCATTATCACCACTATTATTCAATATGGTACTAGAAATGTTAGCTCTGGAAATTAGACAAGATAAAGAAATTGAAAGAATTATAATAGGCAGGGGGGAGGAGCCAAGATTGCAGAGTAGAAAGATTCACATATGCTAGCACCGAACCCACCACCCATGAATTACCTGTAAAAAGGAACTCCCAACAAATTCAGGAGCAGTGGAAACCACACAACAATGGAATAGAGGAGAATTCTGTTCCAGAGAGCCCTGAAAAACCTGCACCAAAGGTCCATCGTGCACCGGACCCAGAGCAGAGCCAAGTCCTGCCCTAGCCACGTGGCACCATGAGTAGCAGAACACAGCAGGCTTCAGGGATGGAATCTCCAGTGGCTGCGAAGGTCCCTCCAGCCACAGGCACTACAAGTCAGTGAGAGAGCCTTCTGGGCTGGCTGAGAGAGGAGAGGGGTGTTTCCATAACTCAGGCTCCCTCAGGAGGCAGCAGCAGAGGCAGGGGTGGCCAGGGGCTCCTGGAGCAGGCAGGAGCTGGGGACCTTTACTAAAGGTTTCCACATAAACCCCCTGAGGGAACTGAGCCCTGTCAGGCAGCCCTGCTCCCACCTGAGAACCTGAACATAATCCCATTGAATAGCTGCCCTGCCCCACTGAAAGCCCTGAGGCTGGGGAGCAGCATTTGAATCTCAGACACCAAGCACTAGTTGGGTGCATCTAGAGGTGAGGCACGGATGGAGAGGAATCTCAGAAGTCAAGAAACTGGCTGGGAAAATGCCAAGCAAAGGAAAAAATAGAAGACCATAGAAGATTACTTTCTTGGAGACCAGATGTTTCCTCCTTTCCTATCTGATGAGGAAGAACAATGCTTACCATTTGGGAAAGACATAGGAGTCAAGGCCTCTGTATCCGAAACATCTGAAATAGATATCCAATGGGCTCAGGTCATGGAAGAGCTCAAAAGGGATTTTGAAAATCAAGTTAGACAAGTGGCAGGAAAACTGCAAAAAGAAATGAGAGAGATGCAAGAAAAGCATGAAAAATGGGTCAATATCTTGCTAAAGGAGACCCAAAATAATGCTGAAGAAAATAACACCTTGAAAAATAGGCTAACTCAATTGGCAAAAGACGTTCAAAAAGCCAAGGAGGAGAAGAATGCTTTCAAAAGGAGAATTTATCAAATGGAATAAGAGGTTCAAAAGCTCACTGAAGAAAATAGCTCTTTCAAAATTAGAATGGAAGAGATGGAGGCTAATGACTTCCTGAGAAACCAAGAAATCACAAAACAAAAGCAAAAGAATGAAAAAATGGAAAGAGAATGTGAAATATCTCATTGGAAAAAATAACTGACCTCGAAAATAGATCCAGGAGAGACAATTTAAAAATTATGGGGCTACCTGAAATCCATGATCAAAAAAAGAGCCTAGACATCATCTTTCACGAAATTATCAAGGAAAAGTGCCCTGATATTCTAGAACCAGAGTGCAAAGTAAGTATACAAGGAATCCACCTGAAAGAGATCCAAAAAGAGAAACTCCTAGGAACATTGGGCCAAATTAAAAAATTCCCAGGTCAAGGAGAAAATATTGCAAGCAGCTAGAAAGAAACAATTCCAGTATTGTGGAAATACAGTAAGGATAACACAAGATCTAGCAGCTTCTACATTAAGGGTTTGAAGGGCCTGGAATAGGATATTCCATAAGTCAAAGGAACTAGGACTGAAACCAAGAATCACCTATCCAGCAAAACTGAGTATAATACTTCAGGGGAAAAACTGGTATTTCAATGAAATAGAGGACTTTCAAGCATTCTTGATAAAAAAGACCAGAGCTGAAAAGGAAATTTAACTTTCAAACACAAGAATGAGAAGAAGCATGAAAATGTAAACAGCATAGAGAAATTATGAGGGACTTACCAAAGTTAAACTGTTTACATTCCTACATGGAAAGATAATATTTGTAACTCTTGAAACTTTTCAGTATCTGGGCAGTTGGTGGGATTACACACACATGCACACACGCACATACACATGCACACACACACATACATGCATGCACACACACACATGAATGCACATATAGAGACAGAGAGCACATAATGAATGGGATAGGATGGGATCATATCTTTAAAAAATAAAGGTAATCGGTGAGAGAGAAATGTATTGGAAAGAGAGAGGATGAAATGGAATGAGTTAAATTATCTCTCATAGAAGAGGCAAGCATGAGACGTTTTTGTGGAGGGAAAAAGAGGTGAGCTGAGAGAAATACATGAAGTTTACTTTCATCACATTCGACTAAAGGAAGAAATAAAATGCAGATTCATTTTGGTATGAAAATCTATCTTACCATACAGGAAAGCAGGGGAGGAGATAACAGAGTGGGGTGGATGATGGAAGGGAGGCCAACGGGAGGAGGGAGCAATATGAAGTCAACACTCGGGGAGGGACAGGATCAAAAGAGAGAATAGCAACAATGAGGGGCTGGATAGGATGGAGGGAAATATAGTTAGTCTTACACAACATGCCTTTTATCGACATCATTTGCTAAACTACACAGACATGGCCTATATTAAATTTCGGGTCGGGAGGGATGTAAGGGGAGAAGTCGGAACTCAAAGTTTTAGGAACAACTGTTGAGTATTGTTCTTGCTTCTAGGAAATAAGAAATACAGGTAATGGGCAACAGAAAATTATCGGGCCCTACAGGACAAAAGAGAAGTCAGGGACAAGGGAAGGGAGGGATTCTAGAAGAGAGGGCATATTGGTGATAGGGGAAATTAGAATGCTTGGCATATTGGGATGAGGGGAGGGGAAAAATCGGGAGAAAGTTTGGAACCCAAAATTTTCTGAAAATGAATGTAAAACGTTAAATAAATAAAATTAAAAAAAAAAGAATTGGAATAGGCAAAGAAGAAACTACATTCTCACTCGTTGCAGATGATATGGTGATATACTTAGAAAATTCCAGAGATTCAAGTAAAATACTACTTTAAATAATAAACAAGTTTGACAAAGTTGCAGGTTACAAAATATACCCACATAAATCTTATGCATTTCTATATATTACTATAAAAGCCCAACAGTAAGAGATAGAAAGAGAAATCTCATTTAAAGCTAGGGTAGACACTATAAAATATTTAGGAGTTTACCTGCCAAAGCAAACCCAGGTACTATATGAACACAACTACAAGATACTTTTTGCACAGATAAAGTCAGATCTAATTAAGTGGAAAAACATCGGTTGCTTGTGGTTGGTCCTAGATCATATAATGGAAAAGACAATTTTACATTAATTAATTTACTTATTTAGTGCCGTACTAATTATACTATTAAATAGTTATTTTCTAGATGTGGAAAAAATAGTGTCAAAATTTATCTGCAACAACGAAGGGTTCAGAATGTCAAGAGGACTAATGAAAAGAAATGCTAGGAAGGTGGCCTAGCACTACTAGATCTCAAATTGTATTATAAAGCAACAATTATTAAAACCAGAGTACATAGTCCAATTTCTTTAAAAGAGTATGTGAAGGGCAATTATAGTAATAACTCTAGAAAAAAAGAAATTAGTATTGTCAAGGGCAGGTAGTGAAGTTCTTTCTATGCCTAATAGAGGAGTTTCGTTTTTACCGTACATGCATGAATGAATCACTGAAATTCTTGCTCAGACAAGGACATTGTCATATCTGAGCTTTAAGAATACAAACTTGATAGTGTTTTGTAACACTGGTGGTAAAGAAGGTATTTGTGGGAAGGATACAAATTAGAAGGATATTTTCAGAAATGACATGAGCCTGAATCAGAATACTTTTCATGTGCATAGACATAACTGCAAGCTTATAGAAGCAGAAAGTGATAGCTCTTAAGAAACAATTGACTGTGGAAGGGTGAGAGAAAAAGATGGGGAGAGAATGATTCCAAGATTGGGAAACAACTATATAATAACTTGAGTTGTTGTCAAAATTTGAATATTATTCTCTTAGTCCTAAATTCCACATAACGTTCTTAAGATCATTTTAGTTGATAACTAATGGAATCCTGCTCTCTCCTTTTGTAAATAATTACGCATACAAATCTGCTTAAAGTGAAGGGGCTAGAATGGACAGCAAAAAGATTTTATAACTGATGAGGAAAGAGGGGGCAAAAAGGTTACATAAGACATTATTCTTTTTTAAATGTTTATTTATTTTTAGTTTTCAACATTCATTTTCACAAAATTTTGAGTTCCAAATTTTCTCCCCATCTCTTCCCTCACCCACCCCAAAATGTCATGCACTCTGATTACCCATTCCCCCAATTTGCCTTCCCTTCTATCACACCCCTCTCTTCCATTATTCCAATCTTCTCCCTTTTCTTGTAGGACAAGATAGATTTCTGTAACACATTACCTATATTTCTTATTTCTCAGTTGCATGCAAAAAACCATTCTCAACATTCATTCCTGAAACTTTTGAGTTCCAGGTGTCCTCCCTCCCTTCCTCCAAACTCATCCCCACTGAGAAGGCAAGTAATTCAACAAAAGCAACATATGTATAGTTTTGCCAAAGACTTCCATAATAGTCTTGTTGTGTAATACTAACTATATTTCCCTCCATCCTATCTTGCCCCTATTTATTATATTCTCTCTTTTGACCTTGTCCCTTCCCAAAAGTGTTTACTTCTAATTACTCCCTCCTTCCTTTTACCTTCCCTTCTATCATAACTCACCACACTTACCCCTTTCTCCCCTACGTTTCTGTAGTGTAATGTAGATTTTCATACTAAATTGATTACATATGTTATTCCCTCCTTAAGTCAAAATATGATGAGAGTAACCCTCACTTTTTCTCTCTTACCTTCCCCTTTTCCCCACAATTGAAAAAGTTTTTTCTTGCCTATCTTATAAGAGATAATTTGTCCCATTCCATTTCTTCATTTCTCCCTTTCTCCTTTATACACACACACACACACACACACACACATATATATGTCTACACACACACACACACACACATATATATATATATGTCTACAGACACACACACATATACACATATATTTGTGTGGTCCCTCCAACTATGCAATTATTGAGAAAAGTTTCATGAATTAAAAATATTATCTTTCCATGTAAGAATGTAAATAGTTCAACTTTAGTAATTCCCTTATGATTTCTCTTTCCTGTTTACCTTTTCATCCTCTTGATTCTTGCATTTGAAAGTGAAATTTTCCATTCAACTCTGGTCTTTTCATCATGAATGCTTGAAAGTTCTTTATATCATTGAATGACCATTTTTCCCCCTGAAGTAGTATACTCAGTTTTGCTGGGTAGGTGATTCTTGGTTTTAATCTTAATTCCTTTGAGTTCTGAAAAATCATATTACAAGTCCTTCAATCCCTTAATGTAGAAACTGCTAGATCATGTATTACCCTGATTGTATTTCCACAATTCTCCAATTGATTCTTTCTGGATGCTTGTAATATTTTCCCCTTGACCTAGGAACTCTGGAATTTGGCTACAACATTCCTAGGAGTTCTCCTTTTCATCTATCTTTTAGAAGGGGATTGGTGGATCCTTTCCATATGTATTTTACCTTCTAGTTCCAGAATGTCATGGCAGTTTTCCTTGATAAATTCTTGGAAGATTATGTCTAGGCCCTTTTTTTGATCATGGCTTTCAGGTAGGCCCATAACTTTTAAATTTTCTTTTTTTAGATCTATTTTTCAGGTCAGTTGTTATTCCAAAGAGATATTTCACATTGTCTTCTATTTATTCATTCTTTTGGTTTTGTTTAGTAATTTCTTGGTTTCTCATAAAGTCATTAGCTTCCATCTGCTCCATTCTACTTTTTAAAGAGCTGTTTACTTCAATGAGCTTTTGAACCTGCTTTTCCATTTGGCTAATGCTGCTTTGTAAAACATTATTCTCCTCATTGATTTTTTGAGTCTCTTTTGCCATTTGAATTAGTTATTTTTAAAAGTGTTAATTTCTTCAATATTTTTTTCAGTCTCCTTTAGTAAGCTATTGACTCACTTTTCATATTTTTCTTGCATTGTTCTCATTTCTCTTTCCATATTTTCCTTCACATTTGTGACTTGATTTTCAAAATCCGTTTTGATCTCTTCTATGGCCTGATTCCATTGCATATTTATTTTGGAGATTTTGGATGAAGAAGCCTTGATTTTTAGATGTTTCTCGGATGGTAAGCATTTTTCTTCCACATCTGAAAACATGAAAGAAAATACCTGTTCGCCAAGAGAGTAACCTTCTCTTGTCTTATTTTTTCCCTTTTTTGGATATTTTTCCAACCAGTTACTTTACTTTTAAGTCCTCCATCAAAAGGAGTGTATCCTCTGGTGACCTGTAAGTTCTCAGTTCCTCCATGGTGGCACAATCGTGGGAAAGGAATTTACCCCTCTTCTGGCCTGTGCTCTTGTCTGAGAGATACTGAAAACTTTTCTGCCCAGAATCCCTGAAGCTGTTTGTGGCATTTGTGGGTTAAGCAACCAGGTAACTGCAGCTGCTGCTACCACCAGGGTTTCTGCCCCTGAGACCTCTTCATGCCGCATAGCCAAGACTGCGCTGTGCTCTGCTCCAAGACCAGTGCAATAGAGCTTTCTTGCCCAGGCTCTGCAACTGAGGTTCGTTCTCAACAACCACCTCCAACTCCACCATGCCAGTATGTTCCTCCTCACCCCAAGGCCACCACACAGGGCTGAGATCCAGATTAGCTGCTTGATTCCCCTGGGGGCTTTAGGTGAAGGGCTCCTAAAATGGACGCAGTGCCACAATTACAAGCCTGGGGCTGCTGGGGTCAGACTGAATGCCTTTCTCCCCCAGTTGAAAGTGCTTTCTCACTGACCTTTAAAGCTGTATTTGGCGCTAGTGGGTTGAGTAATCTGGGAAGGGCAGCTACCCCTGGGGATTGAGCCCCTGGGGCTTACTTGGGCAGCCTGGTCAGGGCAGGGCTGTGATCTGAGGATTGTCCTCTGCTCCATGCCTGGTGTAATTCCTGTCTGCCTTCCAGGATGTCTTCAATTTAAATCTCTTTCACTCTGATCTTTTGTGGCTTCTGGTGCTCTAAAATTTGTTTAGGGCCATTTTTTACAGGTATTTTATGAGTTATGAAGGGAGAATGAGAGTAGGTGCATCTTTCTACTCTGCCATCTTGGCTCTGCCCCACAAGATATTATTCTTGATATGTGGTGCTCATGATAAGGTGATTCAAAGGAGAGATATGATGAAAAATAAAAGCAAAACCTCTTTTTAACATTATCTCTTTTATAAAACTTGTGCTTTGAACTCCGTGATCAACATTTTGCCAAGGTCAAGCTTTTGTAATTCAAAAACCAGAAGTGTGCTATAAAATTCAATAAACTCAAAGCTCATCTTCTGTGGAGAAGATGAAGCTCCTATCTACCGTGGATGCTGAGATTAATCTGAACTTCCCATTTAAAAGGAGAGTAATTTAAGAAATGGAATCGCAATAGTCAATCACTAGGGCAGTCAATAGAGTGCTGGGCTGAATTCAACACTTATTAGCTATTTGACCCCGGGCAACCCAGGTTGCCTCTGTTTCTTCATTTGTAAAATGAACTGAATAAGAAACTGGCAAACCAGTCCAGTATCATGCCAAGAAAATCCCAAATGAGATCATGAAAAATTGGCATAACTCAAATAACCCAACAGCAATGACCACTTGAAGACTTCTACAGAAAATATCACACTGTTATATTCTGTCCTCATTTATTGGTAGTTAGACTGGTAGTATTTGGGAGGTGATATCAAGTAGCATGAATAATTCAGGTGAAAAGCTATCATCATACACATAAATGCATATGTGTACATACCCATCAACATTTATATTGATTTGTTATATGTTATAGCAAATGTCTTCAAAAAAAATAAAATCACATTAGATAAACTAAATGACCTATAGTTGGCCAAATTATGACTATTTTTTAGTCATTTACTAATTTCCTCATTTCAATTTTCCTTTATTTTCTTAGCTAATAATTCAATTAAAAAAAATAACTGGCCTAGTTTTTAGAGCTAACAGTCAATTTATAATCATTCCAAGTAGCCATTTCCCAGTCATGAGTTAGCAATTAATCTGAAGATTATTAATGACTCTAGATGCATATAACCTTAATTAAAACTTGTACTTTGGTATGGAGAAATGAACTTTTGAATGAATAGGAAAGAGTGGAATTTCAATGAAGTTGAATTTGAAGTGATATTTTGCAGATCACACGCAGTGATCCAGTAAAAATAAAACAGGCCAAAAAACCCTGGAGACAAAAAGCTGATATTATAAAAAGCTAACTACACATCTAAAGGAATTTTGTCTTCAAGAGGAAAAATTACTCATCATGCAAAATGTTATGATGATAGTTTTTAAAAATAAAATTATGTGCATTAAATTTAATTTTATCATATGAATTAGTTCCTTTAGAGAAGCAATTTCTGCATTATGTTGCACATTTTTGTAATTTCTAACATATTAAATAAAATTATTCTTGTTTTACTTCTCCACATAATGCAAGTACATGTTTACTGGGCACTACATACAACATCTCTGTATGTACATCTGCTATTCAGGAGCAAAATGATTAAGTGGTATTGATTGCCAGAACTCACCAATCTACCACCTCCTTCCTCCCAAATACTTCGACATAGATGATAGCAGATATTCAATTTGTTATTAATGACTGAGAAATTGGCTCAAGCTAAGAACTTTCCTTCCTTTGAGCAAACTCATTATCAGTATTTTTAGCTCACTCCTCTTTGGATATCTTGACACTGGTTCAGTCTTCTAATTTAGATTCCATGGTGTCATTTTTATTATATTACAACAATAAGCAGATACAACTTAAAGTTTTGACATTTGCCATATTCTATTTTATCAATCTAGACTTTGATTTCATATGTATATATATATATATATATATATATATATATATATGTATAGATAGATAGCTAGATAGACAGATAGATAGATATAGATATTTATGTCCCAACTGTGTCTCCACTCTTCATGAAATGCCTTACTAGATATCTTCTCTGTCCAAACTGGACCCCTCACTACTTTTCATTACATGCTTTTTGTCAGCACCATGAAAGACTCTTACTCAGCCCATGTCTCTGATAGCAAAAGGTGACATGTTTATCTTTATCACATTTTCAGAAATAGAGAAATCTGGCAGCTACAGCTAACACATTGGATAGCAAACTCAGAATTTAAAAAGATATTGATAATCTAGAATCTTGGTCTAATTCTAAGATTAAAACTAATAAATATAAATGTGAAATCTTATCCTTATGTTCAAAATATCTTTACAAGAGATAAAATGTTAATATTTGCATCAACCATTAGAAACTAAATATTCTCTTCGCACATCACTATCAGTGTTATCATCTACCTTTTCACTGATATCTCCAGCTATTCCTCTTTACTTAACTCAGAACTTTCTAAACTTTGGGACAGAACCCTTATGGGACAAGACATTCTTTCACAGGTGACTGAAATCAGCAGCCAAAATGACATGCTAGAAAATATATAGCAGCTACAAAGATATATATCTTCTTTTTAAATAGAATTCAAAATTCGAAGCAGTCAACCAAAATAAAGTTATTACTGCAAATTTGATACAACTGGGAGTGAGTGTAGTGCAATAAGTATTTAATATAGTATGTACTTTCAAATTCAAATTTGGGTTCATTTGTATTAAATCATGACAAATCAGATCTTCTACTGCCACTCGTAGGCTGATGACACAGACAGCTACATTATTATTCTGCTTACTGAATTTGAAACTTAAAGGAATAGATTTGAAGTTCAATAATTATTGAGTGGAAGTTAAAAGTACTATGATTCTCAGTGACTCATTTGTTGTTATTCTTTTGTCATTTTCGGTAGTGTCTGAAACCTCATTTGAGGTTTTCTTGGCAGATACATTGGAGTGGTTTGCATTTCCTTCTTGAGCTCATTTTTACATATGAGGAGCTAAATCAAACAGACTTAAGTGACTTACCCAGACTCACAAAGGTAGTAAATGTATGAGGCAAGATCTGAACTCACGCAAAATGAGTCTTCCAAACTCTAGGCCTGGCATTCTATCCAGGGTGATACTTAGCAGCCCTCCCCCCCCATTTTTTTTGTAAATTTAACACATAAAGCTGATTCCTCAACAAAAATGACTATTTAAAAATAAAAAAAGAGTCCAATACAGTTATAATCATTTGAAATTTCATTAATCATAATTAGTTTCTTAATTTTTATCATCTCTAATGCATCGAGTGAAATGTTACAAGTGAAGTTTTTCTTGATAAACACATCTCTACTTTGAGGAAAAGAAATCTAATGTAGTAGTTGAAACTATAAAAAGCAAAGACAGTAGAGAAAGTTAAGTGGTAGAAATGCAGAAAATGTAAAAAGCACCCCACAAATTAAAAACCTAAAGCCTGAAAGTATAATCCATTAAGTTTATTACTTGTATTCAAAATTACCATATTTTTGAAGGGGTGAAGAAAGGGCATTGTGTTTATTTTGTATGAATGCTTTAGTTACAGATAGAACCAAACCTAATCAAGTGAAGTGACTTCTTGAAACTGAAAATGGGAAAAAACATGTTTGAATGGCAACAATTTTTTCCACAGAATGTTAGATGTTTTTATTAATCACAAACAAACAAAAAAATCTCTGACATCAAAATTATTACATATTTGATATTGTTTAAATTCAGTCATTCAGTCAACAAATATTTATTAAAGACCAACTATGTTCCAGATATTTTCCTTAGTACTGTGTGGATACAAAAAATATCAAAAGATAATCACTGCTCTTATGGACCTCATAATTTAATTTTCAAAGCTGATAATTTTTAAAAGCTGTGTTTTATAGGAGAAATGTTGCTTTTTTTCTTTAGCTGCTTATATGACTGAAATGCTGTTTGGATAATTATATACAGAGCAACTCCAAGCAGTTCTATTGGAGACCAGTATGACCAGATGGAAAATTGCCCACCTGTCTAAAGAATTTTATTGTGATTTAATTGAGAAATTTACATCATCCTGTTTCATGTGATAAAACAGGTAGATGAAACAAGTAGAAGAAACAATACATGTACATTGGATTACAAAGAATATGATATATTATTCAGAATGTTATCATCAGTGGTCAATCTGTTACTTTGAACAATATTGATATTAGTGACTTATCACAAGACAATTTATAATGGGAATATTTTTAACCATAATGATATAATAAGAGAAACTTGTATTAGATTCTGTACTGATGGAGGTTAATGAATAAAAAGTAAGATACAGGTCTACTCTATATGCATTAATTTAAAATGACATCTCTTATGTAATTTAAGACATTACTTTTTAATCACTTATTTTAAGAAACATAAGTGAAGAATGATATGCAATTTTTTCCAAGTTGTTATAAGAACGAACAACTTTATTTTGAAAGTCCATTAAAAGCAAGATTTTGCAAAATTTTGTGTCATATGGCAGGAGAACTTAGGATCCATACATACTGGTATAAGACAGGAAACATAAGACATACTGAATTTCTTGTGTCAAAGTACTTCAAAGTTGTGGGAGAGAAAAACAATGTTATTTTTCTTAGCGATAACACTGATGAAGAAAATTCATTATGTGCCAAAAAATATCTCCCTGAAACATAAGTGATTATATAGCGTTAAAAGTAAAGAAAAAATACTAGCTACTTAAAGTTAATTCAAGATCTTCAAATTTATCCTTTACTCTCAAAAGATAAAAGGTCTATATAACAAAAAATAATTATAAAGAAGAGTTTCGCACATTCATTGATTTTTCTTCATTTAAAAAGAACTGACCTACAAATGAGAGAATAAAGTAAATACTTGCTTATTAAGCTCTTGCTTCCAAAGCTAATCTTAGTTTATTTTAAAAATACTAATATTTCTCAATATGGATAGATAAGGAAAGTCCTTTCCATGAGCAAATATAACCTGTTTTTTACTCAATCTGAATAAAAATGATTAATATACTTTTCTTATAGTTGATTGTTGTCCTTCATTCTTGAGGAGGAACAAAATGATGTCCCTATGCTAGAGTCAAGTTTCAGTGTGTCCACGTGTAGCTAATCAGTCCATTATGAGCTTGGAATGTTTTACCACAGGTTGGACACAAATACTCCATGTGAATATTTAGGATAGATTCTCTAAATCCGCTCATCTCGCATTTCTTTATAGCTACTTCAGTTCTTCTTTCCTTGTAGAGTACAACAACTTCTTTGATGTGAGCATGTCATGTTTATTTTTTTAATATAAATTTATTTATTTAACTTTTTACATTCATTTTCACAAGATTTTGGGTTCCAAAATTTTCTCCCCATTTGGCCCCTCCCCCCTCCCCAATACACTGAACATTCTAATTACCCATATCACCAATCTGCCCTCCTTCTTTCATCCCTCCCTTCCCTTACCCCATCTTCTCTTTTGTCCTGTAGGGACAGAAAACTTTCTATTCCCCATTACCTGTATTTCTTATTTCCTAGTAGCAAGAACAATATTCAACAATTGTTCGTAAAACTTTGAGTTCCAACTTCTCCCCATCCCTCCCTCCCCACCCTATGGGAAGGCAGGCAATTCAATATAGGCCGTATCTGTGCAGTTTTGCAAATGACTTCCATAATAGTTGTGTTGTGTAAGCCTAACAATATTTCCCTCCATCTTATC
>CM053772.1:199827834-199887930 GCA_028658325.1 Potorous gilbertii
GTTTTTCCTCCACCTGTCTGACTTGATTTTCAAAATCCTTTTTGAGCTCCTCCATGGCTCGATCCCATGGGGTATCTATTTCAGATATTTAGGATACAGAGGCTTTGACTCCTATGTCTTTACCTGATGGTAAGCATATCTCTTCATCGTTGTCAGAGACGAATGGCGGAATTAATTTCTCAAGAAAATAACCATTTATTAGTTTTTTTTAATCTTAGTTTTTTTCCCTTTTCTGGGCATTTTCCCAGCCAGTTACTTGACTTTTGAGAGTCCTCTCCACCCGCCTGGTTTAAATCCCCTGAGCTAGTGCTTGGGGTCTGGGATTCAAATGCTGCTCCCCAGCGTAAGGGCTTTTGGTGGCAGGTCTGAGTGCTCTTCAATGGGAGCTTATCTGCTGGTTCTCAGGTGGGGGCAAGGCCACCTCTCAGGCTCAGTTCCCTCAGGGGGTTTATACAGAGATCCTTTGTAGTGGAGCTGGGGTGGAGCTCCAGCCCGCTCTGGGAGTCTCTGGCTGAGCTGCCTGAGCCTCTGCCACAGCGGCCGCTTCCCAGGAGGTCCGAGTCCCGGAGAACCCCCGCTCCCCTCTCAGCCCGTCTCTCTCACTGACCTGTGTGCGTGTAGGTGGAGGGACCTTCGCGGCCGCCTGGAGATTCAGGTCCCTGACTCCTGCTTGGCTCTACTCGATCCTCTCAGTGCCGCGTGGCCGGGGCAGGGGGAGGGGAGCACTCGGCAGGGCAGGGCTCCGCTCCCGTCTGGGGGTACCTTTGTGGTCGGTTTTTCAGGGCTCTCTGCAACGGAAATCTCCTTCACTGTGTTGCTGCGTGGCTTCCACTGTTCCAGAATTTGTCAGGAGTTCTTTTTACAGGAAATCTATGGGCTGTGGGTTCGGACCTACCATAGGTGAGTCTTTCTACTCCGCCATCTTGGCTCCGCCCCCAATTTCATTTTTTTAATCAAATCAACTAAAGACTGATCAATTTTACTATTTTTATAAAAAAACTAATTTTTATTTATCAATTCAATAGTTCTATTACTTTCAATTTTATTAATCCCTCCTTTGTTTTTCAGAATTTCTAATTTGGTATTTAATTGGGTATTTAAAATTTGTTCTTTTCCTAGTATTTTTTAAGTTGCATGCTCAATTCATTAATCTCTTTTTCTATTTTGTTCATGTAAATGTTTAGAGATATAAAATTTCCCCTAATAACTGCTTTGTCTGTATGCCATAAGTTTTGGTGTGTTCTCTTATTACTCTCATTCTCATTGATGAAATTATTGACTGTTTCTAAGATTTGTTGTTTGACTCACCCATCTTTTGGGATTAGATTATTTAGTTTCCAATTAATTTTTAAAAATTAGTTTTTAGCCTGTCTTTCCTTGGACCTTTATTACACATATTTTCACTGCATCATGATCTGAAAAAGGCTGTATTTAATATCTCTGCCTTTCTGCATTTTATTGTGAGGGTTTTATGTCCTTATACATAATGAATTTTTTAGGTGCCATGTACCACTGAGAAAAAGGAATTTTTCTTTCTATCCTCATTCAATTTTTTTCCCCAAAGGTCTATCATGCATAACTTTTCTAAAATTCTATTCACCTCTTTAGCTTTGTTCTTGTTTATTTTATGATTGGAGTTATTGAGTTCTGAGAAGGGGAAGTTGAGGTTCCGTCAATACTGTAGTTCTACTCTGTTTTTTCCTGTAACTTACTTAACTTCTCCTCTAAGAATTTGGATGCTCTACCACTAGGTGTACATGTTTAGCATTTTTATTACCTCGTTGTCTGTGGTACCTTTTAGCAAGATATAGTTTCCTCCCTTATCTTTTAAAATTACATCTATTTTTGCTTTTGTTTCATCTGAGGGATGCTACCCCTCCATTTTTTATTATTTCATCTGCATTATAATATATTCTGTTCCAGTCTTTTATCTTTGCTCTATGTGTATCTCTTTGCTTCATATATGCTTCTTATAAACAATTTATTTTGGGATTCTGGTTTTTAACCTACTCTGTTGTCTGCTTTCATTTTTGGGGAGAGTTCCCATTCACATTCACACTAATGATTACTAACTATATTTCCATTCATCGTATTTTCCCAGTTTTATAATATCTCTCTTCTTTCACCTTATCCCTTCTCAGCTGAGTTTCTTTTTTCTGACCCCCACCTCCTTCGTGTGTCTTCCCTTCTCTCAGATTTCCACATTCCTGTTCTTCCCCCTGTCCCCTCCTATTTCCTTAAATGGTATGACAAATTTCTATACCCACTTGAGTGTGTATATTTATCTTTTCATGTAGGGATATAAACAGTTTAACCTTATCAAATAATGTCATTTTTTTCTTTTCTGTTTACATGTATTATGTTTCTCTTCAGTCTTTTATTCGAAGATTGAATTTTCTGTTTATCTCTGGTCCTTTCATCAGGAATGAGTGAAAGTTTCTATTTTATTGCATGTCCATCTTTTCCCCTGAAAGATTATGCTCAATTTTTCAGGATGGTTGTTTCTTGGATACAATCCAAACACTTTGTCTTCCAGAATATCATATTTCATGCCCTCAGATACTTTAATATAGAAGCTTTTAAGCCCTGTATAATGCTAACTGTGGCTCCTTGATATTTGAAGTGATGCTTTCTGGCTGCTTCTAGCATTTTCTCCATGAACTGATAATTCTGGAATTTTGCTTCAATAATCCTTGGAGTTTTCATTTTGGGATTTCTTTCAGGTAGTAATCAGTGAATTCTTTCACTAACTTTTACTTTCTGATTCTAGAATGCAGTCTTGGCTCTTCTGATCATGACCTTCACATAATCCAATAATTCTTTTTTCAAAAAAAATATGATTCATTTATTTTCAGTTCTAAACATTCAATTCCACAAGAATTTGAATTCAAAATTTTTTCTCCATCTCCCCTCACCCCCTATTCCAGGACAGCTTACACCCCAGCCACTCCTTCCTCCAGTCTGTCCTCCTTTCTATTACCCACTTTCTTCAATCCCCTTTCTCCTCTATTTTCCTGTAGGGCAAAATAGATTTCTATACTCCATTGCCTGTGTAGCTTAATTTCCACTTCCATGCTAAAAGAACATTAAAGATTCATTCTTAAAGCTTTGAGTTCCATATTCTCTCCCTCCCTCCCCACACACACTCATTGAGAAAAGAGGCAATTAAATACAAGTCATACATGTGTAATAATGCAAATCTTTTCCATAATATTTATATTGTAAAAGACTAACTACATGTATGTCTGTCCTATCCTAGCCTTCATTTATTCCATTCTCTCCTGCTTGACCTCTCCTCCTGTAATAGTGTTTGCTTCTAATTATCCTATTCTCCAATTTACTGTCCCTTCTATTATCTTCCCTCTCCTATGCCCTTCCCTTCCTGCAGGGTAGAATAGATTTCCATACATAATTGCGTGTGTGTTATTCCCTCCATAAACCAAATCCATGACAGTAAGGCTTAATTTCCTTTCATCTCCCTCCTCTTCCCTTCACTCTAGAAGTTCTTTCTTCCCTCCTGTATGTGAGATGGCTTGCTACATTCTACCTCTCCCATTTTCTTACTTCTAGAACATTGCATTCAACAGTAAATTTTATTTTTTAAGGCATTCTTCTTTCATATTCAGCTCATCTTGTGCCCTCTGTGTGCATGTATGTATATATCTGTGTGTGTGTACACACATGTATATGTATACATACACACACATATATACACTCATACACACATATACATACATATATATACCTACTCATATATAATATACACCAACATACATAGCCACACATATCTACATATATATATATATATATATATATATATATATATATATATGTATATATGTATATTTCCTCTAACTACCTTAATACTAAAAAAAAGTGTCATGAGTTACAGATAGTATCTTTCCACATAGGAATGTAAATAGTAAAAAGTTAATGTGTTCCTTAAGGCTTCTCTTTCCTGTTTGCCTTTTCATGTTTCTCTTGATTCTTGTATTTACAAGTCAAATTTTCTATTCAGCTCTTGTCTTTTCAGTGAGGTGCTCAGAAGTCATCTATTTCATTGAATGACAATTTTTTTCCCCTGAAGTGTTATACTCACTTTTTCTGGGTTGGTGATTCTTATTTTCAATTCTATCTCCTTCAACCTCTGAAATACAATATTCTAAGCCTTTCAGTCACTTTGTGTAGAAAATGCTAAATCCTGTGTTATCCTGATTGTATTTCTACAGTACTTGAATTGTTTGTTTCTGGCTGCTTGTAATATTTTCTTCTTTACCTGGGAACTCTGGAATTTGATTACAATATACCTTGGAGTTTTCCTTTTGGTATCTCTTTCTGGAGGCAATCAGTGGATTCTTTCAATTTCTATTTTACTTTCTGGTTCTAGAATATCAGGGCAGTTTTCCTTGACAATTTCTTTCTGATCATGGTTTTTAGGCAGACCAATAATTTTTAAATTATCTCTCCTAGATTTATTTTCCAGGTCAGTTGTATTTCCAATAAGATATTTCACACTGCCTTCCATTTTTTTAATTTTAATTTTTTTATAATTTCATGGTTTCTTATAAAGTCATTAGCTTACATTTGCTCCATTCTAAATTTTAAAGAACTATTTTCTCCAGTTAGCTTTTGAACCTCCTTTTCATTTGGCTAATTCTGCTTTTTAAATCATTCTTCTCCTCATTGGCTTTTTGGAATTATTTTGCCATTTGGGGATGAGTCTATTTTTAAAGATTTTTTGGTCACTATTATTGTTTTCAGTGTTCTGAAATCACTTCCTTATATCTTAATTTTTTTTCAACTCCCTCCCTCCCTTCCCCTTCTACCTTCTCACTAACTCCCTGAGCCAACATACAGCTTTATATAGGTTCTACACATACATTCCTATTAAATACATTTTCACCTTGGTCATGTTGCATAGAAGAATTAAAATGAATGGGAGAAATCATAAAACAAATCAAAACATGATATAATAGAAAATGATCTGCTTCATTTTGCGGTCAAATTCCATAGTTCTTTCTCTGGACATGAAAGACATTTTGCCTTAAGAGAACATTGGGAATTACTTAAGTCTTGCAATGCAATGAAGTATTAAGTTTACTAGAAAAATTCCTAGCACACTGTGGTTGTTGTCGTGTACAAAGTTCTCCTGGTTCTGCTCCTTTCGTTCAACATCAATTCATATAAGTCTTCAAGGCATCTCTGAAGTATTTCTGTTCATTATTTCTTATAGTACAATGGAATTCCATTACATTCATACACCAGAATTTATTCAGCCATTCCCCATTTGATGGAAAACACCTTCATTTCCAGTTTTGGGCCACCACAAAACAGCTGCTATAAATATTTTTGCATACGTGATACCCTTTCCCATTTTTATGATATCTTGGGGATATAATCCTAGAAGTGGTTGCTGAATCAAAGGGTATGCACATTTTTGTAGCCCTTTGGGCATATTTCAAAATTGTTCTCCAGAATGATTGGATCACCTCACAGCTCCACTAACAATGAATTAGTGCTCCAACTCTCCCATATCTTCTCCAACTTTTATGATCTTCTAACTTTCTCTTATTAGTCAATCTGATAGGTATGATGTGGTATCTCAGAGTTGTTTTGATTTTCATCTCTCTAATCAGTAGTAATTTAGAGCATTTTTTCATATGACCATAGAAACCTTTAATTTCTTCTTATGAAAACTGCCATTTCATATCCTTTAACCATTTATCAATTGGGGGATGACTTGCATTTTTGTACATTTCACTCAGTTCTCTATGTATTTTAGAAATGAGGCTAAAAGTACTATTTTCTTCAGTATTTTTTTTGTTTGTCCTTTAGCAAGCTATTGACTCACTTTTCATGATTTTAGTGCATCTCTCTCATTTCTCTTCCCAGTTTTTTCTCCACTCGTGTTGCCTGATATTCAAAATCTATTTTGAGCTTTTCCATAATCTGAGACCATTGCATTTTTGGGGGGAGGTTTCAGATGTAGAATCCTTGACTTTGATGTCTTCCTCTTATGGTATCCTTTGTTTGTCTTCATTCAAAACGATAGAAGGAATACCTTTGCACCAAAACAATACCTTCTATTGTCTTATATTTTTTTTTTCCATTTTGGGGGCATTTTCCCATCCAGTTACTTTTCTTTTGAATCCTTTGTGAAATAGAGTATATACTCTAAGGTCCTGAAAGTTCTCAGTTCCTCCAGTGTGGCACAATTGAAGGAGATGAGTTTACTCCACTCCACACCTGTGCTCTTGTCTGGGAGCATCCACAAACATTCTTCTGCCCAGGATCTGTGAGTAGGATTCCCTCTCCATGGCCTCTACCAACTTCACCATGCTAGTACTCCTCCTCATCCCAGGGCTATCACGCAGAAGTGAGACCCAGTTCAACTACTCAATTCTCCCAGAGTCTTCAGTCTAAGGGCTCCAAATTTGGACACTGCAGTATTTGCCCTGGGGCCGGGGCTGGGACTGGACCTCTCTCCCCTCTCTCCAGGTGAAAGAACTTTCTTGCTGACCTTTGAAACCATTTTTGACCTATGTTGGTTGAAAAATCTGGGAACTGCAGCTGCTACCCATGATTCAGCACCCTGAAGCCTGTTCCAGTCCTGTCTGTTCAATGCCATGCACTCACTTTGAGCCCTGTGAGATGGACCTTTCTTGTTGATCTTCCAAGCTGCCTTGAATTGGAAATATCTTTCACTTTGTTACTGTATCATTTCTGTTGCTCTAGAATTTGTTTAAAGTCATTTTTACAGGAATTTTATGGGCTATGGGGGCAGAGTTTGAGCAGGTCATCTTTCTACTCTGCCTTCTTTTTTTAAAAATAAATTTATTTATTTAACTCATTTTCACAAAATTTTCGGTTCCAAATTTTCTCCCCATTTGTCCCCTCCCCCCACCCCAATACACCCAGCATTCTAATTTCCCCTATCACCAATAGGGGAACAGAAATCTCCTCCACTCTGTTGTTGTGCGGCTTCCACTGCTCCAGAATTTGTTGGGAGTTCCTCTTTACAGGTAATTTATTGGCTGGGGGTTCAGAGCTAGCTTTTGTGAATCTTTCTACTCCACCATCTTGGCTCCTCCCCTCTACTCTGCCTTCTTGGCTCCACTCCTTAGTTCAATGGTTCTAAATTATCTCTCCTCGATCTATTTTTTGTGTTAATTTTTAAATAGTTTTAAAAATTTCCTTCTATTTTTTCATTCTTTTGATGTTATTGGACTAATTATTGATGTCTCATAGAGTCTATAGCTTCCACTGACTGAATTCTAATTTTTAAGGAATTATTCACTGAACTTTTGTATGTCCTTTTTGATTTGGCCAGTTCTATTTTTAAAGACATTCTCTTCAGTGAATTTTTTTTTGCTAATTCTATTTTTAAGGAGTGGTTTTGTTCAATTAATTTTTGTGCTTTCCTCTTCCATGCTGTTGAATCTTTGTTTTCATAATTCTTTTGTGAAACTCTCATTTCTTTTCCCCATTTTGTCTCTACCTCTCTTTCTTGATGTTCAAGATCCTTTTTGAGCTCTTACATGAAGACGTTTTGGGTTGAGGCCATTCATATGTAGGTTTCACATGTAGGCACTTTGATGTTTTCCTTTTCTGAATTTGTCTTTTAGTCCTCCTGGTTGCATAGTAGCTTTCTGTGGTTAGGGTTGTTTTCTGTTTCTCATTTTTTCCCCAGTGCATTTTGTGACTTTTAAAGTTGAGCTCTGCTCCTGAATAATAGGTGGCACTATTCCAAATTTCTTATTGCTGGGATCCATGTACCTGGTCACTAGTTTTCTGCATCAGCACTTCAGGCATTTGCAGCTTGCCCAATGCACTAGGGGCAGCCATATTTACTTATGTCTGTTGTGCTGGGGGTCTGGGGAATCACAATTTGACTTTTGCACTGGATCTTGAGGCCTTATTTCTGGCCTGCTGAAGCAGTACTGAAGGACATTAGTTGCTAATCTGTGCTGCCACTGAGAGCCTCCCACTGACTTGCCTGGACTTTGTTTGCCCTGTGCTGTGCTCTACTTTTATCTAAGTGAGACTGACTCTTCCTGATGTCCTTTTAAGTTATCCCAAGCTGGAAAACTGTTTCATTTTATCTCTTTGTGGTTTCTGTCACTCCAGAGTTTATTTAGATGCTTCATTTAGCATTGTTTCTGAGGGAAACTGGGGCAAGCTCAGGGAACTTCCTGACTTCTCACCATCATCTTGACTTCACCCTCTCCTTGCATTTTTTTACACAAAATACACCATCTGTCTATCAGAGGCATTTTTACTGTTTTTTCTGTATAACCAGAAAATTTTTCCTCCTGGTCTTCATCTCCTGGCTTTCTTTGAATCCCAGCTAAAGCAAATGAAAAAGGCAGTTTTCAGAAGAAATCAAAACTATCAATAGTCAGAAACACAAAAAAATGCTCTAAATCACTATTGATTAGAGACATGCAAATTAAAACAACTTTGATGTACTACTACTCCACAATTTCAGATGAACTAACATGACAGGGAAGGAAAATGATAAATCCTGGAAAGAACGTGGGAAAATAGGCACACTGATTCACTGTTAGTGGAGTTGTAACCTAATCCAACCATTCTGGGGAATACTTCGGGGCTATGTCAAAAGGACTATTAAACTGTTCATATCTTTTGACCCAGAAATACAACATACTACTTTCCACTACTAAGAAATCAAAGAAAAAAATAGCTCTACAGGTACAAAAAAATTTATAGTAGCTCAAGCTTTTTGTGGTGTAGAGGATGTGATGGTGTAGAGGAGATGTAGAGGGTGTAGAGGAGGTGTGATAACAGTTTAGAATGCTTTGGCAGGGAGGAGGTAGTTTGTTTCTTGTTATACCCTATCAATAGATATCCCTTTGTCAAATCTTATTTCTGTTAATTGTTCAATTTATATTGAAGAGATATTGATATGTTAGCTGACTTTGAGAAGATATTTGAATTGTTGCTGAGAACTTATATTGTGGGATGAACCAGGTGGATGAGTGACAGTATTTGTGACAGCACACCACAGCTCCTAAGAGTCCTGTAGAACCCTAAGAAGATGAGCAACCAAGCTCTGAGATTTGTGTTACCAGTACAGATGGGGTGAGGAAAGTTAATCCACAACCTATATATGTACTACATAAAAATATCTTGGTTTTACCCACTTGTGCATGTGTTTCATCCCCTGGGCATAATATAAGCTCTTTGTGGTCAAGGATTGTTTAAGCACTTTTTGTACTTCTGCTTCTGGGATGTAGGACAATGCCTTACAGATAGTAGAGGATTAATAAGTTCTTGTTGATTGTTTTTAATGAAATTTATTAATGCTTTTCTCTATTTCTGTCTATCTTGTCTCTGTCTTTATTTTTCCTTTCCGTTCTTTCTCTTTAATGTTCTCTTTTGTTCTCTGGATCTGTGAATTACATAAAATATGTATAATATGAATAATATTTAGTAGTCTTTGAGATGTATGATTTAGATATAAAATATCTATCAGTTTATTTTTAATATCATCAAGTTTTCTTAACGTATAAAAAATTAGGCATAATTTCTATAAACATAATAAATAATGAATGTGTATAATCCAACACAGGATATATTTTCTAATATTCAAAGTGCTTCTCTTTGTACTATGGTATTTCGTTGGCAATAGTATTAATCATCTCCTTTTCTTTGTCCTCCTGTGTGGAGGTAGGTGATTTTGAAAAGGCCTAAAGCATGAGACAATCTTTTAAATCTACAACAAGAATTAGAAAGTCCATTGTGATCTGGGAAGTAAAATGTAATTATCAAATTCTTGGGACCAAAAATTTACTTGGGTAGAACTAGATAGCTAAAATATTTTTAAACATTTACTCTATGTCAGACATTGTGATATTTATGGTAATTAATTCACAGATTATCAAGTGACATTTTTTGGCATTCATTTGAATGGATTATTTTTATACATTTAATTTCCTTTAATAGTGACTATCCTGTTAATTTGAAACCCTGGGATGGTCTAGGCATGCTTAATTTTGAGATGGAACTCACTCTGTGGTTGCGGTTATCCTCTTTTGTTTAGTTGCCTGCAGTCCAAACTCCAAAGTCACCACAGCTTTAACTCCTAGACAGAACAGATCACCTACAATCCCTGAAACTTAGGACAAATAGCATGGAACAAAAACATACTTTACCCATCCCATTTTTCATAACTTCTTTTAGTTCCTGAAGAGAATAAATTCACATTTAAAGTGGTGAGTACCAACATTTCCCTCCACAATGTTTGTATCTAGATATGGAATAACTGATTATTCAGTAACTGTCTTGTTTGAAAAATACAGTGTTTCAGTGACTGGAGGATTCACAGCTTGACCGAATCAAGGAATTTATTCCTTAGGTCTGACTCCTTACTGGACACAGCAGTAGTTGACTACTAGTTGAGTCTGTCACGTACTTCCTTTGTAGGACTTCTGGTGGCCTATATGAGTTTTTCAAATTCAAAAGGTCAAAGCTTTACTCAACCTCTGATAATCATTCATCTAACATCTGGAAAGAATAGCCAAAACTGAGAAGGGGACAGGGGAAACAGTCTTCATGAGTTCACAGCCACACGGCAGTCTGAGTGAAGAGAGAAGGAAGTCAAAGCAGCACGTGCTATTAACCCTGCCTTACCTTTCTTCCTAGGTCTAGGGCACAGCATGTCTTCATCTTCAGTCAAAAGATGCTAAGGAGAAAGATGGAACTTCTGTCTATGCTTTTTTATGCACATTCATTTTATGACTCAGCAGGTAATTGAATGTGTTGAAAAGAAACTGTCAAAATACCTGTGTGAAGTCTGAATGGCAGGGTAGGTCCCTCCTCTCTCCATACTTTCTTCAAAGGCTTTCCACATGCCTTTCAATGCATCTCCAACTCTCAGAATCCTTATCTTCATTTAAGGGGTAACTTGCTGTGACTCCCTCTAGTTATTTTTCTCCCAACCAATTTTCCTTGTATATACTTATATTTTAAATGTTGTATCCTACTTCATAATCTCAGCAGAATGTATGTTAACTTTTGGTTTTGTGTGAAGAACTTCCTCTTAACAGGCAATACTGAACAGCTAATCTGCAAGTTTTATTCTTAGAGAGTTGCTGGGGGCACTGAGAGGCTGGATGACTTACCCAGGGTCACACAGGCAGGGAAAGGAAGTCAGAGATAGAGACAGAAGGAAAAAGACAGAAAAATCCAAGAGATTCCATTAAAACCAATCATCAAGAACTTATTAATCACTTACTAGCTGTATGCTCTGTCCTAAGTCCCAGAGACAGAAATATAAAAAGTGGTTAAATAGACATTGACCATAAAGAACTTACATTATGCTAGTTTCATATCCATGTCTCCAAACCAGGTCTTCCAGATTGACGAGAATCTCTGTTCCTTATATTATGTTATGTTGCCTTTCTTAGAAATGTAGTTGATGGGAGCCCTTTCTGCTCTTTGTCATCAATGGCAAAGTAATGTCCTTAGGAACAAGTTACATCAGAAGCATATTCCAGGAGAAACACCAAGAAGTTAGTCTTCACAGCTCCATCAAGACATCAGCCTAATGTGCTGCTGCAAAGAATTCAGCATGAGATTAGTACCATTGGAAGGATTTTGGAGAATAACCATAAAACCCTATTCTCTCCTTTTTTTCACAGTGAAGGCATGTGAGAGTATCATGTGCCCATCTAGTTATAACTCTTGAAAATGAAAAAGCAGAATAGAGATTGAAAAAAGACAAAGACATCCAACTAAAATGAAAGTGGAGTAAATGTCTTACATATAAAAATGTGTTTAAAAGCATAAGAAATCTAATTTTTTAAATGGTACAGAGGATTGAATCTATGAAGTCACACAAAAAAAGTAAATAACAGAGACATTGATTTGATAATTAAATCTGGCACAATAGATTAATCCTAGTCAGTCCCTTAAATTTGAAGATTTAAAGACAAAGAAGGGAAATGGAAAATCCAGAATTGGTGACACTATTACTGATTGGTGTCAAGATAACTTTAGGGCAGGATTTGGGCACTAAAACAGAACAAATCCAATATATTCATGATAAACACTATGACAAGTTAGTCATCTCTACCTCATCAAATTATATGTTGCAAAGACACTCTCTAGTTCTTATGGTCTTCTGCCAACAAAATAACTTCCTTCATATTTTATACTTATCTGTGTTCATGTTATTTCACTCAAGATAATGTAAAATTCTGGAGGCCAGATACTGTTTTGTTTTTCACTTTGTATACTCAACCCCTACAGCAAAGCTTAGAACATCTTACTTCTTGAGTTGACCTTTAAAATAAATATTCAGCAAGAACTGATAGAAGACAGTTGAGAGACAAATGTATAGATGAAGAAGTTACATTTTCTACTAAGAGTAGCAAAGTGCATTTTATTTTAAACATGGTGTAAAATATTTTCCTGAAAAGGTTTAGACCAATGTTTTACTGTTGAGATTCTTTCTAAAGACTTTAAAAATAAAGAATAAAGGAAAGAACTCTAATTCATTTCATTTTTAGAGTTCATTGTCCAAGGTTCATTTAAATTATCATATCTAGAGTGTGACAAATTATGACTTCATATTTAAAATAAAAAAAATTGTGAATTTAATGGGTACCTCACTCTTTTTTACCATCAGTGAAAAGAAAGGGTGAACTGAAAGTATAAATGGGCTATTAGTTTGTCACTTAATTACTGCATAATTTCTACAAGGGACATATTTTAAATACAGTTGTAAGCTAACTCTCAACTATTTGATTATATTAATTGATTAATCAATTTTAGAGAAATAAAGCACAAGTCAATAGGTGTGTTCCAATGTGCTGTACAATGCATTTCTAATCCCAGAACATTTTGTTAAATAATTACTTTGATTTAAAATCAAAGAGCTTTAAAAAGATATTGATCGGTAAAGTTGTTCACTCCCCTTTTCAGCAAGAAAAAAACCTAAGCTATCCCATATCATTCTATAAAATTTCATTATGTAGACTTCACTAAGAGAGAATCTGTAGAAATTTAATTAAAACTTAGCTGGGCTTTCATTTTTGCACTATCATAGAAGTGTTTGCAAACAAAATGAATGGTGTAAAATTGTTATGGGGAATTTAATCTTATGAGACTGGATGTTTCTCAAAAGTTTTAACAGTATTCATTGTGCCTTTGATATTCTTGCTACCAATTTTGCTAAATAACACATAGAATAAATTTAAAGATGCTGAGAATGTATTAGGGAGAGAACTGTACCTGGAATCAGAAGTTGTAGTTAAGTTCAAGTCTTGACAATGCCAAGGGATAGGACAGGGGCAAGTCACTGAACCTCTCCATAACTAAATCATTGACTTTCACAGAAATGTAATTTTGTTTTATCTTCTCAAACAAAAAATGAAGGTGTCTAATATCCATTGCCCATTTTGAAATGAAATTTAATTTAGATTACTAATTTGCCTTTTTAAAAATATCCTTTCAATTTAAGAACTGCCTTATTAATTTAAATTGCCTAGGAGTTAGTTAAGATTACTGTAAGAAAAGGTAGGATTAAAGTTTCTCTAAGTTCGTATACAAATCTAATAAGCTAACTTTAATAAAACTGCATTTATTTAAATGCTTTCAAACTTTTTCCTAATTCATGCCAATTCCTCCTCCTTTGCCTATCCCTGCTTTTAAACAAACACAAACCTATCTGTGGGCACATGACTTAGTTTCAGTTATTGAGTTGGATTCCAAATGTGGCAAGGTCTATTTTGAACTGTTGGGATGTAAGCACCACAGCTGTGTTTTCCTTGGAAAGGATTTCCTTATTTGCAGTTTGTGAAATTAAGAGGAAGATAGAATAGGTTGAAAGTCAGTGAAAGCTCATATGATAAGGATCCAACACAAGCTTTTCTCCTGATGTTTCAAGTGTTTGGTTGGAAATGTTTTTACTCTAGAGTAAAAGCAAGTCTAGTTGGAACTCAAAAGCCTGATCCTACCCATGGGAACTTAAAAATCATGCCCCACACCAGATACCTTTGTTAGCTCGTTCCAAAGGCATGTGAAAAATACTTAATAAAGGCTGTCCTTTCTTCCTAACTTTCATCCCTCCTTTTTATCTCCCTCCCTTTCTCTGTCCCTTTTTTCTTTCATTCCTTCCTTTCTTCCTCTATTCTAGTGGCATATTTTGTATTTATTCCTGGAGACAATAGGAAGCTACTGAAGTTATTGCTTAGGAGGATGACATAACCTACACTTTAGGAAAATCACTTTCTAGGCTGAATGGAGAATCGATTGGTATGAGGAGAGATTTGAGGCAGGCAGACCCTCCAGGAGGTGTGAGGTGATGAGGGCCTATTTCAGTGTGGTTTCAATGTTAGAGAAGAGAAATAGACATATTTGAGGACATTGCAAAGGTGAAATTGACAGGTGTTGGGAGCAGCTTCTATATGGGGCTAGGAAGATAGTGAGGAATACAGGATGACACCTAGACCGTGAATCTGAGGAATGAGAGGATAGTTTTGCCTTCTACATAGAGGTTAAAGATATAAACAAACGGTTTTCAAGAGATTTATAAACTACTAACCACCATGTGAAAGGATACTCTACATCAATAAGAATAAAAGAAATATAAATAAAAACAACTGAGGTTTCACATGATACAGAAAAATTAGAAAATTTTGCAAAATATAGGAACTCATTGTTTGAGGGATATAGAAAGATCAACACTTTAATGCATTGTTGGTAGAGTTGTGCATCATTAAAACAACTCAAGAAAGCAATATGGAATTATGCAAGTAGAGAAGCTAAAACATCCACACCCTCAGATCCAGAGATTCCATTGGCAGACATATACTCCACAGAGATAAAAAAACAAAAAGTGGAAGCCTCGTATACACCAAAATATATATGACAGTACATTTTATAGCAGTAATGAAAGAGAAAAAAGATGAAAAAGCTTATAGTGCATAAAAATAATGGAATAATAATATGCTATCAGGAATGTTGCTTTTAGAGAAGCACAAGAAGACCTATATGAGCTGATGTAAAGTTCAGTAAGCAAAACCACACTGACAAGTTACACAGTTACTGGGGAAAAAATGTAAGGAAAGGACAGCAGCAACAACAAAATAATTAAAATAAATGCTATGAAACTATAATGACCGTGATTAACCATTAAATATATGGAAAAATACCTCCCAGATATAAGAAATCATAGATGAAGAACATAAAATATAGTATTAGATTTTTTCAATATGTTCATTAATTTTGCTGAACTTTTCAACTCCATTTTCTCTTTTATCATAAAAGATGGCTTTCTGGGAGTGAATAGGAAGAGGCAAATATATTAGATACAAAGTATAATAAATTTTGTTGTTAAAAGAAATCAGTAGGAAAATATGGGCTTAAATATATTTTTAAGTATTTCTTCTCTTGATAGAACATAGTAATAACTCTCATGTTATTAATTTTATTTTTTAAAAATGGACTAAATATTTCATATTTCTATAAGGAATAAAACATGTTAAATTAAATAATACTTTGTACATTGTGCTTAGTTGATGATTTTTCCCCTGTAGATCCTTCAGAAATAGAAATGTATTTCAATTTAAAGGCTTCTACTATTTAAAGAGATATCTGTTTTGTCAACTGTCAAGAGGATTTTTCTAAAGTATACATCTGACCATAATGTAAAATTCTCTCTGCCGGTCACCTAATCTTGGTAAATGTGCTCCCAGTGTCTCTTGATTGCATCCAGGAAGAAATATCAGCCTTGTTTGCCATTTAAAGTTTTTCCATAACCTGGCCCCTTTCTGTTTTTCCAAGCTTCTTATACATACTCTCTTCTATTTAACATATTATCCATCTACATCATCCTTCCTTTTCCTCAAACAATATATTCTGTTTTCCACCTTCATGATTTTGCACTGGCCACTGCTCATGCATGAAATTATCTTGCCAATTGAGCATCCACCTCTTTCCTTGATTTTCTTTAAGTCTCAGCTGGTGTATATACTTGTAATCATTGCTACCTGGGAGGCTGAGATTTTTTTGAACTCTGGAGTTCTGAGCTTTGGCAGGTTGGGATCAGGTATCTGTATTAAGTTCTCCAATACTGTCATAAACCCTTGGACACAGGAAACACTGGATTGCCAGGAGTGTGGTGAACTGGCCCAGGTAAGAAATGGAACAACTCAAATTTCTCCTGATAAGAACAGGACCAGCCCTTTGTTAGCCCCTGTACCTCCAGTCTCTCAGAGATGGGAAGATCCAATTAAAAAAAAAACGCCCTGTACAGAAGGCATTTCCTGATTCTCTCCTTCCTAAGTGGTTCCACTTTCAAATTAACTTCCATATTTACTGTCCTCCTCTGAGATAGTGGTTTTTCAAATGTTAATACAACTTTCAAAATGAAATTTAGTGAAATGTAAAAAAATGCTGTTTAAAAAATAAAGTTTCAGGATGAGCTGAGGCTGTTCATAAGGCATACTGGCAATAATAAATGTGATTTTTATTTACTTGTTGTTGGTTTTTAAAACTACCTTCCGGAAAATAGAAAGATCAGTAAGGAGATAGGACCATTGTCCAAGGTAGGAATATAACAGCAGATGTCAGAGAAGAAGGAACTCAATAAATTTTGTCTTATTTAAAATTTTAATTCTATCAAAAAAGATGATCTTTACACTTTATAAAGTATAAAAAATTTTTAATTTTTGAAAGATTATGAAGAAGTAGGGAATTGGCACTGAAGAATTGCCAATATCATTCTATATATTTTTTTGAGGGTGAGGAGAAGAGGATGGAGTCTCCAAAAAAATAGATCAGGTTACCTCTATTCCTGGCAAAATTCAAGAATATATTTTAAAAGTGATTATTAGTAAAGTTCTTGAAAGAAGAATAGCCTAGGCACAGTGTCATTAAGAATACATCATGACAGATTAGCCTCTGTTATTAGTGGGATGGGGTTGGAGGGAGGAAGGTTTATTAGCCAAGTAGAGTAGGGCATAGTCCAGATATGGTTTTATCTACATTTTAGTAAGAACTGACACCAAATCTTTTATGCTTTTCTTGTGAACAAGATAAAGAGGTGTGAGCTAGACAATAGAAGAGTAATGTAGGTTTAGAATTGGCTGAATGACCAAATTCAAAGAGAAAGATTAACGTGGGTCACCTAAAAAAGAAGTCAGTAGAAGAGTTTCACTGGTATCCGTGCCTGTGTTAGTGCTGTTTGACATTGATCTTAATGACTTTGCTAAATTTACAGAGGATATCTTTTCCAAATTTGCAAGTTAGACAGTCTAGTAGACATGTTAGGTTATGGACACTATCATAAAAGATCTATATGTTATCGAATGCTGGTATTTTTTTAAACAAAAAAATAAAGACTAATATACTATTTTGTGTCAAGCAACAACTTTAAAACTCGATGTATCAAATTTGACTACATAGTAATTCATTTTGGAAAAGATGTGAAGGTTTCACACATTCACAAGCTAAATGTGAGTTAAGTGATCTGTATAGTAACTAAAAAATGACATGAGTTAGTGTGCTACTATAGGAGAAATAGTATCCAGGAAAAAAAAGTCCCACAGTATTCTGCTCCAGTGAGATTACACTTGTTTTAACTAAAGTTGAGTTTTCAATATTTGAAAAAAAAAGCCATTGATTATCAGGAGAGCTTCCAAAAAGAGATTGATGGGTTTTAAAATCAAGCAATTAAATGATCATTTGAGACAATCGAGGATGGGCACAGACCTTGACAATAGATTGGATATCAAGCAGTGGAAGAATAATTAGAGTAAGAAAATTACTTTGTTGCCTGGGGGCAACTAGATGGCACAAAGGATAGAGTGCTTGGGCTGAAGGCAAGAAGAGTGATTGGGACGATGGCATCCACATAGTAATCAGGAATTTCAGAAGGGGGGGTGTGAAATTTGGGGAAAAGATAAATGAATTCAGTTTTGGATGGCCCCTTTCCCATCTCTGATGCAATAACTGCTCTGTTATAGGTTTTCAACTCTGGCACCTAATATTATTTTGAAAGTCTTTGGTTGGCCTCCCTCTCCAGTGCATCCATCCTCCACTTAGCTGTCAAGGTAATCTTCCTAAAATGAAGGTATGACTATTGCTTCTCTTTCCCATTCAATAAATTTCAGGGGCTCTCTATCACCTACTAAGTTAAGTATAAAATCCTCTGGTGGTCCATCTGCTTCCCTCTACTTTTCCAGTCTTATTTCACCTTATGTACCCTTACATATTCTTTGATTCACTATCATTGGTCTTCCAGATGTTGCTTAAACAGAACAGTCCATCTTCTGACTCTCCAATTCCAGTCATTTTCACTGACTTTCCATCATGCTGGAATGTGTTGCCTCCTTATATACAGTAACAGTCATATAATAAGAACTTATGACTAGTTTCTAAAACTCTCAGGTCTTCTGAAGAGAAGGAAAAGAAATAATTCCTAATATTGAAAAAAATAATTTCAAACAAAGAAAAATTCACTATCACACAGTCACATGTAACAGCAAATTATATTGATACAACCTTAGACCATGTACAAGACTATAATCAAAAATATATTTTCTGACACTATATATTCTATTGCTATGACTGTGCACTGGCCCTCCCATGTGCCTGGAATGCATTCTTTCCTTACATTTTCCTCAGAGTCCTTCTCCTCCTTCAGTATGAAGCTTAGCCATCATATTCTTCATGAAGATTTTCTTGAGCCCCACCTCCAAGAGCTCCACCTCTTTTCCTGACAAGTTACTTTTTTTTTTACAACTAAGTACATTTAGCATTTATTTAGTATTATACTGTATGTGTTTAAATGGTATTTGTTTGTCCTTTACGATGTAAACTCTTTATGAGCAGGGGTTGTTTTATTCTTCATATTTGTATCCTCAGTGCCTTGCACGTGCCTTATATAAAGTAGAGGCTCAATACATGCTTCTTGATTGACTTTCATCCTAGAAACTCTCTGACTCTTCTCCATTTGAAAATATTATTAGATACTCTAAATCTTTGTGTTAACAAAATTCTCAGTGGTAATAATTTTCCAAGTATAATATTCTAAACACACATTACAGTAGCTTCAACTCTTTAAAACATTATGTCACTTGGAAAGATCCTCAGTCTCTTTTATACTGTAGCAACCTCTTTCTGAAGAGAATAGAGTGACTAGTCTTATGACTCCGTAAGTCATGGAGTCACACAAGCAAGGAGTCAATACCTGTCTCAGAGAAAGGTAGACAAAAGAGATTCTAGAGCTGTTTACCTTCTCTTTTAGATATGTTATTCTATGGGAAATAATTTTGAGGTTCAAGTTACTCTCCTGATTGCTATACCTTAATGGAGGAGTGATCCAAGCTATGTTCTTAACATAAGTCTCTTCCTACCAAATGACAGTTATATAAGGACGCACAATGGACAAACTCATTAATCCAAGTCATTAACAATCAGAAATCAAATGTGATTATACAAATTAGATACAGAGAATTTTCTGAATGATCTCTATTGGGGTGGGGTGGAGAGAGAGAGAGAGAGAGAGAGAGAGAGAGAGAGAGAGAGAGAGAGAAAACCTCAGATCTCCAGACCTCACATAAGGGGTAATCTCAAGTAGAAAACTGTGAACAGGAATATGATGGAGGTACAGACTTCTCTACGTGTCAGCTTCTTTTTTACTCCAAAGACCATTCCCAAGAGAATCAGGGAGTCAAGTGTGTCTTCTCTCTAAGCAGGGAGCAAGAAGACATAGGTTTTCTAGTCTACAAGCTCCACCCCTCACATAGGAAAAAAAACTTTGAGTAATTATCCCACACCAATGGGGAGAGCGTTTTGCAAATAGTCTTGAACCCAGAATTCCATCTCTTCATCATAGAATAATCATTCATTATTAGGTCTTGCTTCTCAGAAAGGTCTTGCTTCATCATTCAATGCTAGACCTTACCTTTCCCCCAAACACAATGTTTTGTTCTTTCTTCCCTTGCCTTTTTTTCTTCTGAAACTTATTTTCATTTTTTGATCATGTCTGTTTATCATGTAGGTTGTGCTGAGGCCATCGACTATCCATGTACCTCTGGTTGAAGTCAGTCCCTCCCTAGCTGAAGTTCCAACTGAAGAAGAGGTTTTGAGGACCATTAGGCTCCTTTCATGTGGCAAAGCACCTGGTACTGAGTCTATACCAGGTAGGGGGCCCATTGCTTCAGGTTGGCTGAAATTTTCCACATTATATGGCAAGAGGGGGTTATCTTTCAGGAGTTCAAGGATGCCTCCATTGTCCATCTCTATAAGGGTAAAGGGAATAGATTGTCCTGCAACAAGCACAGGGAAGTCTCTCTCAGTCATTGCTGGCAACATTCCTTCTAGAGTCCTCCTTAATAAGCTGATCCTTCACCTGGAAAATAGTCATCTACCTGAGAGTCAGTGTGGCTTCAGAAAGGGCTGAGAGACAGTCGATACAGTGTTTGCTGCCTGACAACTCCAGGAGAAATGCCAGGAACAGAATATAGGACTGTACATAACATTTGTATATCGGACCAAGGCATTCTCGTCATGAGGGTTTATGGAAAATTATATGAAAATTTGGTTGCCAGAGAAGTTCATTTGCACAGTACATCAATTTCATGATGGCATATTTGCCCAGGTTCTGGATAGTGGACAATGCTCCTGTGGTTTCTGGACAGTGGAGAATGTGCCTTCCCAGTTACCAGTGGAGTGAAACATGGCTGTGTGCTCGTTCCCATGACTTCTAGCATGATGTTTTCAGTCATGTTGTCAAATGCTTTCAGTGAGGATGAACACAGCATAAAGGTCAACTACCATACTGTTGGTAAATTCTTTAATTTGAAAAGACAACAAGCCAAGACTAAAGTGGAGGGAGTGTTGCTGCATAATTTTCTGTTTGCCATTGATTGTGTATTCAATGCAGCCTCTGAAGTTGAAATCAACAAAATATGGATCAATTCTCTGCTGCCTATGCCACTTTTGTCCTAATAATTAACACCAAGAAAACACAGTTGCTTCATCAGCCGCCACCACATCATCCATGCATAAAACAGATGGAGAAGGTTTGAATGCAGTGGAGAAGTTCCCTTATCTAGGTAGTGTATTTTCCAGGGATGTATACATTGACAATGAAGTTGTTGCACATATTGCCAGAGCTAGCTGAATGTTTGGGAGACTCCAAAGAAAAGTTTGGGAGAGAAGAGGTACTAGACTGACTACCCAAACTTAAGGTCTACAGAGCCATTGTGCTGACCTTATTGTTGTAAGCCTATGAATCATGGACAGTCTACCAGTGCCATGCCAGAAAACTGAATTGCTTCCATTTGAACTATCTTAGGAAGATTCTGAAGATTACCTGGCAGGATAAGATACCAGACACTGAAGTCCTTGCCCAAGCTGAACTGCCAATCATTCAAACTATGCTTCAGGGAATGTAACTCTGATGGGCTGGCCACATTGTTCAGATGCAAAATGTATGCCTGCCAAAAAGACTCTTTTATGGAGAACTCAGGGGATCACATGGTGGTCAGAAGAAGCAATACAAGGACACTCATGATTTGCACTTGACCTTGTTTAGAGTGAGGGAGGGCTGTGCAGGTCCCCAGCCTCACTTATCCTCCAGAGCCATCTGAATCCAGTGACCAGATGTTCAACAGGATTACTGGACACCAGTGCAGTAGTCAGGAGGACATGAGTTCAAATCTCACCTCAGACGCTTGACATTCACCAGCTGTGTGACCTTGGGCAAGTCACTTAACCCCAATTACCTCATCCTGGGTCATCTTCAGTCATCTTGATGAACATCTGGTCACTGGATTCAGATGGCTGTGGAGAAGTGAGGCTGGTGACCTGCACAGCCCTCCCTCACTCAAAACAAAGGCAAGTGCAAGTTATGTCATCATTTCTCTGATGGCATGGTCTTCTTCATCAATGAAGGATGAACACACAAGGACACTCTCAAGGTTTCTCTCAAGAACTTTGGATTTGATTGGCTGACATGGGAGACATTGGCACAGGACCATTCACCATGGAAGGCCCACGTCAGAAAGGATGCTGTGCTCTATGAGCAAAGCCAAATTGAGGCAGCACAAAGGAAATGTAGAATGTATTCCAAATGTTCACACAGATTATCTGTGTCCAATCTGTGACAGAGCATTCTGAACTTGTATTGGTCTGATCAGCCACAGTTGCATACAGATGTGTATATATGTATATTATGTATGTATGTTTTATATATATATATATATGTATATATATATATATATACATATATATATATATGTTAGGAAATTTAAGTTGAAGTTTTAAATTTTAAAAAAAGAAAGGAGGGAAAAAACCTTTCTTGATCAAAGCATGCCCTTAGGAGGGGTTTAGAACTTGCAAAATGGCAGACTTTGTTTACTGTAGTGCCTTCAGTGTGCTCTTTCTGATTTTCTTCCCCCAACCAACAAGGCCAATACAAAGTGAAATGTCTAGGGAATCTGGATTTTCTGTGTTTCATGAAAAAGTTTAGCAAAAGCTCATCAATTAGAGTAAAACAATTAGAAATTCTCCTTTGATCTACAAAAATTTCTTTAAAAGTCAGAAAGTGGCAGGTGTGGGGGAGGAGATGGAGAGAGTAGCTCTCTATCCCAAGTGTAATGTGAATCACTCCCTCAGTTCCAAGAAAAACTCAATTATATTGGAGAGAATATAACTTTACTGTTTCCCTAAAAGGAACATTGATCTCATGCTTATCTTTTGGAGGAACAAAACTGAAAAGCTTAATAGTAATTTTTAAAGTGGACCATGAAGTACTTCCTCAAAGTTTACTCTCTGACTTTTAGAACCTGATGAACATTTTTCCCCAACGTTCCCTATTATATGAGATAAAGGAACAAATGAAACCTTCCTAATTTTTCACAGTCTTTCAATGCTTACTACCTAATGGCAAAACAAACAAACAAGATTTCTATGGTCAGGTCACATATTCCTGCTAGGGTTGCTTCTTTTGCTAAAATGTGTGCTATCTTATTCCGCTGAGCATTGGAGGGTTATAGTATGTCATCTGTATTCCAAGTTCTATCCTGAATCTGATGACTAGAACTTTCTTTTTCAAGACACAAACTATTTTTAAAACAAACATATCTTGCTCTTTTAACAGATCAGTTTTTCCTCTCTTTTGTGTATCCTTACACATAGTAGCCTCTTAATAAATGCTTTTTGAAAGAATGAATGGATAGCAACATTCTCAAGATAATCTCATGACATTAGGTACATTTTTCCAAAGCATTTTTCCCTTCTCATATGCACAGCGGATTAGGAGTGCATGATTATGCTACTTACATTCCAAAACACCAGATAATGCCAAGGCTGCTAAGTAACCGTGCAACTGTGCTTCTTAGAATGAAAAGACATAAAGCCCATCAAGGGCATTTGGAAATACTCATAACTCCCTTTTATTTTTAGTTTTAAGTCTGGATACCTTATTTCAACAAATGTAGAGAATTCTTATGGAGGAGACTCTCAACCTGTCAGCAACTGTTCTTCAAATTACATTCATAAAGAGTAACCTGGGTCAATGAGATGTGAAATAACTTATCCTGGTTCACAAAGCCTGTGTGTGTCAGGGGTTTTTTCCAGATATTAAGGTCAGGCAGGCATTTATTCGCATTGTCTATGACCTAAAGGCATTTCCTTAGCATAAGAATTTTCCTTACAGAAAATCAAGGAAAAGTTAATATCTCTAAGATACCCCCATCAATAACTTCAGGAAGGAAGATAAATAGGAAAAGTTACAGTAACTATGAAATGAATATGTTAAAGAATTCCTTTATCTCCTGCAAGATACCCTAGATAAGATCATGAGCTATTTTGCAAAGTCAGCTGAGTAATTTGAGCTCCCAAAATGCTGACATCAGGTACTGTCTACCACTGAGAATATCTACTATGCAAGTCCAACATCCTAATTAGAGACACAGAGAAAAAAAAAGCTGTAACTAATTTTCATAATCTTAATAGCATACCAGAAATCATGTACAGATAAAGAAGAAGAAAACTTGGCATAAAATACATTCATGGGTTCTCTGATAAACTGAGAAAATATGATAATATGGCATCAAACTCTAAGTCATAGTAAAGGTCAAAGACCTTCGTGTTAATCCCCAATAATGGAACTTCATTGTTTTTCAAGGTGGCCCATTACATTTTTATATTTTTCCCCTAAATATTTAAAAGTATTTGTGAGCTCATAAATTCATAATTCTCTTCCATAGGTATAGATTGCAGCCCACACATTTCTTCCCGTCCTGTGTGACTTTTAGCCATTTTTTTCTATAAAGATGTCCATGGCAGCTCCATTCAATGATATAGTTTTCTTTCTTTCTTTCTTAAGACGCTATGTGTATGAATGGAACACTAGTTGTCTATCTGTCATTCCACATCCTTGCCATGTGTGACTTCATTTCTTTTTCTATCATACAGTTATTTGATGGCATCTGAGTTCCTCAGAAGCTATATTTTGTACCCTGCTCTCATCTATAATATATATTTCTATTGCCCTCAGAGCAATAGAAATTTTTGTTTCTTCAGAGACAGCCATGGTTCTCTGTTATAGTGTAAGACTATTATACTGTAAATATTAAAAGACATAGCTCTGGCATCATCAACCTCCTGTTCAAAATTGTGCCCAATTCAATTTATATCTGTAATATTACATGTATGTATCTGTATATCTATGTATTTAGGAACATAGATGATATCAAGACAAATTTAGATAAATTATATAGGTTTTCCATTCAAATGCATATTTTAATATGCACAGTTTACATTCTTCACTCACTTGCTCTTCTGATGGCTACCTTAAATCTCTTGACAGGATTCATTATCTCTTCCAGGAGGCACTGAAATATTTTAGGTTTTGATACAATTGTTACAATGTCATCCACAAATAGGAGTATTTAAAATCAGGGTTCTTAAACTAAAATCTATGTATTTGGAGAGATGAATATATACATAGAACTATTTTCATATGATTGGTTTCCTTTGTTATTGCAGGCATTTTATTTTGCATTGTCTTTATGCTTTTAAAAATATTCTGAGAGAAGGTCCATAGACTCCACCCAACTTCCCAATGGGTCCATGATACACAAAAGTTTTAGAAAGTCTGATTTGATTATAGTGTAGTAAGGCAAGTAAAAGCACAATAGGAGACCTCACTCTTTTCAAGAGAGCCCTCTCTGACTTGCATTCTGGACTGGATCTCCTCTATCACTGTAGCAAATAATGTTGGTGAACATTATTTACAATATTCAGTTTAAATATACCTCTTTATAAATTCTACCCTTTCATCCTAGGTCTACCCAAAAATATTTAATCATTTTTTCCAGGGAGCAAAAGGAATGTTTGTAATGTCTGTAAAAATAACAATGCAATTGAACAACCATAAACCCTGCTGAAAAATAGTAGGATGGAGTAAGCCTGTCTCCAACAGTTAAAATGCTTAAACTCAGTTTTTCGGAATGTAAGATTATATATAAGATAGGAAGAACCAGAATCAATGAAATGGAGAACACATAACCCAATAGGGGTTCTGAACTAGAAATAAGTACGGATGAATGCATCCTTGAATGTAAAGGATGTATGTTCATTGATCAGTTTAATTGAAGCACATATTGCACTGATCTTAAGTATTCTTCAAAATTTATGTCACTTAATTTTTCTTGTGAATTTTCTATTATTTTACCCTCAATTACTGTAGTGATTTTAACTGCTTATAATGACAACATAATCAGACAATGATGATGACTCCTTTTCATTTCCCTTCCAGACAAATACATACAGAGTTTACAAAAGCTTGAAACAGGGATATGGCCTATAGAGTTTTACTATACATAGTTAAGATGATATTGCTATCACAATAGTATAATCAAACATTTTGGAAAATTGAGTTGAACTTTCAAGGAAGAAACAAACATATACAAAAGAAATAAGTAGTATTAGGAAATGATAGGATGCTCTTTGCTACAATGAAATTTATTCATCCAATCATATGATTTTAGATGGAATTATAAAGAATGCCATTAATTCCACTGCCCCAAATATGAGTAGGAAATGTATAGGGAATAGAGCTGATTCATCAGGAGCTACTCTGGGACTTCAGACATCAACAATATAAGTTTCATTTTCTTTGTTCTTTTTTCCTCCTACTTCAAATCAGCTTCAAAAATCTCTATTTTTCCTTTTGCTCTGGGAACACTTTCAAATAACTAACCACTCATCCTTCTTTTCAATAGTGGATGCTGAGTTATCTGTACAAAAATGTATTTTTTTTAATCCCAAAGATATAGATGAGTAAGTAAAAGTGAGAATGAATGAGAAAAGCTGTAGTGTTCACCATATGGGGAAAGAACATCATTAAGAGAAAAGCATAGTGTGAGATGAAGAAGACAAAAGAATCATCTCTTAGAACATTTCCTTTGATCATGTACTGTATTTTAGGTGTAGGGGAGAGGGTGACAAGCCAGGTTATGCCCAACTATTAAAGAATCATTGCTTGATGGGGTCAAGAAATGTGTTTTTTTTAATTGAAATTTTCCTGAGAATTAATAAAAATAGAAAAGAGTGAACTTGTTACCATAAAGGACTGAAGTTCAATCAAAAAGAGTTAAAGGTACCTTTAATACCTCAATCAATCAGTGTTTTTTAAGTTTCTACACTAGGCCAGCTAAGTTCTGGGATATAAAAAGTGGTGAAACATAGTTCCTATCCTGATGTATGCAGAGTTCCCTGTTAAAAAAATTAGTTCTACAAAATAACTATGTATTTAGATTCTCTACATTATCTATATGAATTATTACACAAAATGTAGCTTTCTGTTTTCAAGCTTTATGAAACCAGTCCTACTTCATCTGTAACATATTCAGTGTATCGCCATTCTTATTTTGTTGTGTGTGTTTTCCACCAATGATGGTTTCATCCTGTACAACATGCACTCTTGCCTAATCTTTTCAAGCCACTGTCTAGGTTATTCCAACTATATAATAGACATTCAGTAAATACTGATTGAGGAATCTGTGAAATGGATGGTTGGGTTTTTCACACATTCTACGAACAAGAAACAGAGTACATATAATCCATCTTGACATGACACCAACTTGGGATATAAGTTCCAACCAGATGAACTAACTGGCAGCCAAAAATTTGGTCCTAACTTTAATGAATTTGTGATGTTCACTGAAGACTTTTCATTTTCAACTTCCTTTACTTTCTGTTGCTGTCTATGCCCCATGGTATATACTATTATTTTCTCTCAGGGAACATTGGAAAGCTCAAAACTGGAAAGTGGCTTGCACATGCATTAGATGCCAAGAATGTTTCTCTGAATTATAATTGAATACTCATGCTTGTTCAAATAGAGCAAACCTGTGAAAAGGCTACCAGGGATGGGCAACCTGTGGACTTGAGTAGACATGTGGCTTTCTAGGTCCTTGGGTGTGACCTTCTGACTGAGTCCAAGTTTCACAGAACAAAATAGTTTATTAAAAAGATTTGTTTTATAAAGTTTGAATTCAGTCAAAGGGCCACAGTTGAGGACCTAGTGGACTCCATGTGGCCTTGAGACTGCAGGTTCTCCACCCTTGAGCTAAACTATCCTTATGTGACAATGTTTTCATTCTTGTCCTTTTCTTTTGTACATAGGGCCTCCTTTTCCAATCATGGAAATTTTATTTATGAGTAGAACAAGTTCTCAATAGTATAATAAAAAGAGACTTCTGACTCCTAGTGGGGGGTGGGGTAGAAGGGGAATCAACATAACACTACTTCCAGGTTGTTTACACAAAACAAAAGGCTTCAAGTGTCAAATCAATTTCATCTAAAAAATATTTCTTTTGAATGATAGAATTGGATCACCTCTAAATGAGAAAAAGAAAGGATATAAAGAAAAACTGTAGGAACATACGTTAGAGAATAAAATAATATCACTAACCTTCCTCATTTTTTTATGCAATTAGTTATTATAACCCTATTCTACTTTAGATAATTTAGTGCTTTATCTTTTAGTGCTACTTTTACACAAATTCTCCCATAAATCTGCCAAATTAATCAAAAGTATGCCCCCTAGATCTTTGGTATGCTTAGAAGGATCCAAATGCAGTGTTTTGGCATTTCATCTGATATACTCCATTATAACTACATGACCCACACATAGCCTTTAAATTATCTTTCATATTAGTTCTTCAATGGTTTAGTAATTGTTATTTATTGACATACCTTGTTTTCACTTGGATCAGATTTCATTTTTTAAAGTCCACTCCTTTCACAGTGAACTGACCCTAAAAACAAATAATTTTTTAAAGACGAAAAACAAATCCTCATTACAAATACATCAAAAATGACATCACATGCAGCATGCCACAACCAAGGACCTCACAATTCTTCTAAGAAGCAGAACAGATCAGAATCTTTTCATATTAATGTATTTATTTCAGTTGAGTTCTATTTTTTTGTGTTTTCTCAAAATTCAGTTTTGATCATTCTGTACTTTTCTTTCCTTGTATATTGTTATAGCCATTGTCTATAATGGTTTTATGACTTTGCTTACTTCATTTTGCATCAGTTAATATGTCTTTCCATGTTTCTCTCTATTCATCATTTACCATTTCTTGCAGCGGAGCAATATTTCATTGCATTCATGCGCCTCAATTTGTTTAGCTATTCCCTGTTTGAAGGGTATCTTCTTTGTTTCAAACTATTTTCTACTATTATAATTGTTGCTACATTTATTTTGCTGTGTATGAAATCATTTTGATGACTACTTTGTGATAAATGATAAGAAACTGAATCTGTGTCAAAAGGCATAGATATTTTAATCATTTTACTTGCATAATTCAAAAATGTTTTCCAGACTGTGAGTGCCAATTCACAGTTCCACAATCAATGCTTTGGTACTTATCATTCCACAATTTTCCTCCCACATTGACTATTCCTGTCTTGTCATCTTTGCCAATTTGCTGATTATAAGGTGATGCCTCTCGCTTTTTTTTCTTTCTTTTTTTTATTATGCTAATCTATACTAGTGGAATTCAAGCTATAATAAGTTTTACTAGTATGAAAAACTTTGAAGGCTCTAATAACCATTATTTGTACACTTAGAGGTAAATTCATTATCCATGACAACTCATAAAACATGTTTACCCAATGTAAATATACATATATATACATATGTACATATATATATACATTTTCATATGTATGCATATATTCTTATTTTCATTTCTTCATTCCTTTTCACACTTTGATATTTTATCATGACCTTGGTTCTATCAAATCAGCCATGATAGAATTTTGACAAAAAGTTAAATTGAGAAAGTTTTACAAGCAGGGTAACATTTCTTAGCAAGAACATGTTACCTGGAAATAGGTTAAAAAAAAAATTGATCCTTAGCTGCCTCCATTAATGCCAAAAACCCTAAGCAAGAGGACAGCTTCCCTTATATAGAGTTTTGGAGAGTACAGAAAGAACAAAGAACAGAGCAAGGTAAAGAACATCATGAAATTAAGGACAATATGATCAGTTATGGAGTTGAGGACAGGGAACGTTAGAAGTTTGATAATGGAGGCTAGCAACAATGCCCTTTCTTCTCTAATGAGACTTTCATTTGAGCACAGGGATGAGACAGAGACCCAGACTTTTGGACATCAAACCAGACATCCTTGAAGAATAGGTTTGGGAAATAAAGGTATCAGGCCCAAACTCCTTTGCTTTCTCACACATTCTCCAAGTATGGCTAAATTACTTGAAAAAAAAAGCTGAATTTTCAAACTTAACTCATTACAGCTCAGCTGAATTCTGAACTGAGTTCAGAGACAAAGAACCACAAGTTGAGGAGTTACAGGACAAAAGCAATTACAGGACAAAATTAATTAATTATAAAGAGGATCCAGGAGAAAATGACACAGAATCAATTTCAATCTCCATTTAATCAAATTTTGCTAATCAGCAAATGCCAAAAAGATTTCATATTTTTTCTAGTTTTATGTCTACTTTCAGACATATGTTTTACCAGCTATGTGAACAAAAGTAAAAATATCAGATGCTGCTGGAAAACCTATTTCTGTTGAATTAGAAATATGAAATACAGAATTGTCACTACCAAAAGACAAATACATGTGAGAATTTCATTTACTCTGTAAAACACTAACTAGAGTGCCACTTTGAGAGCAGAGTCTTCCGTATCAGAATTATAAAATCAGACGGTCCCACAATTTGAAGGGTCCTAAGAAACCATTTAGTTCAACCTGTATGAACAAAACATTTCTAACTGTGGTTATCTAATATTTGCATGATGACTTCTGGTGAGTAGAATGTGTTGTCAAATAACTATAGGAAGTGGGCAAATTTCCTTCCTCAAGATCAAATCTCCTTAAACTAAGATATCATCACTATTTAAATAAAGACACAACAGAGGAAGAAATATTTACTTGACATGTCTGACTTCCATGTGTTTGATTCTTTTTATTCTTTGCCTCTACTTTTCTTTAGGAGCATCTGCTTCGGTGGTACTCCTCCTTTTAAGTAGCAATGCACAATCCATGTTGTTGATACTCAAATCATGATGTTTTTCTTTAATATTAGAAAAAGTGACAATAATGATAGTATTATTCTTAGTTTACATTATATAATTTTAATTTTGCATAGTATTTTTATATACACTCTCATTTAACCTTCGTAATATTCTTATGAGGAAAGTTGGAAAATGATTAGTTTTTAATGGGACTTTTGGAATTGAAATTAAGGCATGAGGTGGTTAAATAACATTACTAATTATTTTCCTCAACTTTTAGGACACAGTTTCAGACAAAAATGTAGCATTCATTTGTCTCTCTGATGCACAATAAATAACAACATTTATAGATATTATATAATAAATGTGACAAAACATTAGCATATAGCAATATCTTAAATTACTGTGAATCCCTATGCTTTAAGACTTGATGAGGGATTACTTTAAATTGCCATGAAAAATACCAAGTCATCTTGGTAGCTACAATGACATTTTTCATTTCCTTTATTTAAATTTCACAATTGGTTTTGCTGCGGTGCTATTTCAGAAATAAAATATTTATTGGAAGATTCAAATGGCTGCTAATATCTCTGAATATGTCCCTACAAAGCAAATGTGACAGGGGTGTTCGCTGACAGTTAGACAATCCATTCAAACAGGCTACACCATTTATTGAAAGGAAAAAAAGAAGAATCTATTGATTTGTTGTTGTTGTTTTTACTAAAACTGAAAAAATTTTATTCTAGGAAATTTAAAGAATAGGAGGCCTCTCTACCAATTCCTAAGAATTAATGGAGAAAAAAAAGAAGAGGTCAAATATTAAACTATAAAATCATCCATTTTATTTTATGCTCTTTAAACACAGACACCACAGCCATGAACTTTGAGGATTCTTGGTCCTTTACATTGCACTGTGACTTGATATCACATTTGGTCTTTATGCAAGCTGTACCACGCTGAAAAGGTTTTGAAAATGATTAATCAATAAACTATGTCCACTTTATGAGTACCAGGATAAAATAATATGGAGAGATTAATCACCAGATTATTGGTGGGTAATATTTTTTTCTAGGCATTGTCAACATATGAATAAAAAGTAAAGGAAAATTACATGCAGTATTAGCAGCTACAGATATAGTCTAACCTGCATCAATGAAGGGAATACCCACATTGTTGATGTAAGATACATGTGTTCATGTAAAAAAAAATTCAAATCTACGGTGACCTTATCTCTCTCATGCTTACTCTGCACTTTGTAGGATTCTTAGTGAATTTAAATTGGATAATTTAGAATGTCTCAACTTAGGTTCACATGTTGTCTTTCCTAGGACTTCTCTCAGGGCTATAAAGCTAAGGAAGTATTAGATTTGTAGGTAGAATGTCTTAATATGAGTTGTTCAACAAAGCTTTAAGATCACTGTTCAACACACAATTCAGGATACTGTGACTCGTGGAAAAGTTTTTTTTTTTTAATTTTTTTATATACTATATCAGTTATAGTAAAGGATTACAGGGAGAGGCAAATAGGTTAGAAACAAATTCCACATTTGTTTACTGGCAAATTCATAGGTAGAGTATTTAATTGGGATTATTCTAAAGATTTACATGGTGGGATATTTTTAACATTTTTTCCTATGTTTGTAACATAGAGAAAGCCTTCTGATTTCTATAAGATAAAAAAAATGCCATCTTTGCCACTGGAATGTGACTATCCTTAGGGCAGGTGTAGAAACAATGCTTTGTACTTCTTTGTATACCCATTACTCAGAAAAAGACATTTCTGGTAGCAGATATTTAATAAGAAGGTCTTTTGAAATGCAAATCTTTTGTTCATTCCAGTACAACACACTTAATCATTAAAGTCAATTAATGCCTTTCCTGAGATCACATGTCTGAAAAATGACAGTGTTGAAATAATAACCTATGTGTACTATATATAATGTTTTTTTTCTGTTACATTTAGCTTTCCATTTTTCTCTATATAGAGTTCAACGCAGATTTCAGATACCTCTGCAATCAGTTTGTTTCCTTTATTTATGTACTTGATGTTTTGAATTCATGTAAACATACACATATGTATATAAGTAAACACGTGTACATAATATATGTATATATATACATATATATATATATGTATATATATATATATATATACTCTTATCTGTACGCATATACATGCTGTATTGTGATATGTGTATGTATTTGCATTTAGTGCAGGTATAGTTTATCTTTTTGGTTTAGGTTCTGTTTTTCTTTCCAAATTGAAAGCTAAATTATTCCCTAACTACTTTCTCTGTTAATATGATTCTAATCAATGAGAGAATTGTCTACTTTTGGATAATACAGAAATTACATTAAAGGTTGGTTAGTAATAAAAAGAGGAAAATTCGTGAAAAGAAGACTGTAGTATTAAAGTTTTAAAGAATGTTTTAAAGAATGAAATCAGTTTTTCTAAAATATCAACTTAATGATTAAATAGCACACCTAGCAAAAGCAATCCAAAGACCAGACAGGAAGTAATTTTCCAAAGAAAAGTTATCAATATTCAGATGTGCTTAACAGTGCTAAGATGAGGAATCACATCTGAAAAGGCTATTTATATGAACAATTATCTACCAAAAAGTAGAATTTTGGATATCTGAATCCAAATTGTTGATGTCATGCCTCATTTCTGGTAAAAGGAGTAACTATAGTGATCCTCAATAATTGTACATATGTGTACCCATGTATACGTATACATATTAGGTGATAGGGATATTAATATTAAATATAATTGCTTCAAGAACTCACACAAATAATTAAATCTATTGAAAAATGCAGTATTTCAACATTTATTGAGGGTTCAGTTGGTGTTGTAAGTAGTGAACTAGCCTCAGTCATAACTATTCAGATTCAGGTTTTGCCTCTAATACTAACTATGTGAACCTGAAGAGTTTACTAAAGCTCTTAGTCTCCCTAAAGAGACTTCCAAAGGCCTTGAGTAGAAGTATAATTGCTGATCTAAATTGGTGTATATATATATATATATACACACACACACACACACACACACACACACACACACACACACACACATATGATATCAGAATCATAGATCTGAACAAACTATACAAACCCACCGGTCTTTACACATATACACAAATATAATATTATTTACATATATGCATAAACATATATATTCTATACACATGCATACATGTACACACATATACACATGCATACACACATAAATAAATAGAACATGCATTATGTGTGTTTATGTGTATGTGTGTAATGGAAATGATGCTGGATATAGAATTAGAGACCCTTAGTTCAGTAGCCAGAAATGATTGAACTTCAGCACTATCAATTAATTTTGTGTAACATTTGACAAATCCCTGCTCACCTTACATATAAAATTGTGGTGGAGTCAGACTACAGACTCTTTAAGGTCCATTTTAGTTCTAAATTTATGAACAACTATAATCTATGAGCATATGGCATATTGTAATTATGGATAGAATAATGAAGATATTTCCTTTCCTCATTAAGTTTATAATTAAAATTTGGAATAAAATAAATAAAATACACAGAAAATTAAAGTGCAAGGTAGAATTGATAATGCAGAAAGGTATAATAGGTTGTTTTTAAGGAGAAAGAAGTCAAAGAATCAGGAAAATTTTCAAGAAAAATTAGCATTTAAGCTTTATTCATTCTTTTTTTTGTTTTGTTTAAGGAAGAACAGGTATTCAACTGGACAGAGAGAAGCAACAATGGGGCAGGTGGAATGACCTATGGGCAAGAATGAGTCAATTCTATTTAGGCATTGGTAAATTTTGTAGTTTGACTGGGGGATGGGATTTAGATATCATGGCACTGAGAAATGTCTTTAAATTGGGTCATATTGTTAAGGTTCTTGAAAGTTGACCTGAAAAATTTGGAATTCACTGAGTAGGCAAAATATGTCCAGAGCAGAAGGCTGGGTGAAGGGGGGAGTGGTAATGATTTAGGAAAATTAATCTTTTGATAGATTTAAGGGTAGTAGAAGCATTCCATTCTCTTGGGATACACACATATGCATGGATGGTTGTGTAACTTTTTGTGTTTTTTGATTCAGATTTGTGTAACAATGCCAAGACGAGGAATCACATCTAAACAGATTATTTATATGAACATATATCTATCAAGCAGTAGGATTTTGGATATCTGAATGCAAATTGTTGATGCTATGCCTCATTTCCGGTAAAATGGGTAACTATAATGCTCCTCAATAATTGTACACACGTACCTATGTATACATATTCATATTAAGCAATACAGCTATTAATATTAAATACAAATGCTTTTTTGTATTTGTATATGTGAACTCGGGAATTGTGTTAACACTACAGTAATAGTACAGGTGAGAGTAAATGAAAGCCTCAAAGGGGAATAGGAAACTAGAGATTCAGCAAACTGGCAAAAATAATTAAAAAAGAAATAGTCCATGTTGGAGAAGCTATAGGAAAGCAGGCACATTACTACATTTGCTGATGGAGCTATGATTTAGTTTGATCAATATAGAAAAGAACTTAAAATTATGTGAGAAAAAAGTAACTAAACTGTTCATAAAATTCATGAAATTTGACTCTGAGATCTCAATGCTAGGCATATCCACCAAAAACACGATAGAGAGAAAGTCCTCCTATACACCTAAATATCTGTGGCAGAACTATTCTTTTATTATAGAAAAGAACAGAAAATAAAGTAGATATATATTGAGTGGGAATGACAGATGTAAATATAACTTATGAATGTGAATGTTACAAAGATATTATTGAAATATGTTAACTTGTAGGAATTCATGTGGAGTGAAATAGAAAAAAGAAAATAACAAGCATAACGGCCACCGCAATAAAACAATCAAATGAAGCCAAATGACAATAAAAAAGAAATAAATGAATAAGTAAACAGATGAATAAGTGAATGCCTTAAGAACATACCTAGAAGTTGAGAGGAAACACTAAACAAAACTTTAGTTTGTTTCCTGTGGCACAAAATACACCAATGCCACAAAATACAAACAGTTAAATAAAACCCCTCTGTGTTATTTCTGTTATTGCAATAAAATTATTACAATTACAAAATATTTAGAGTAGCAACAAAAACAAAATTAAAGTTAGTTAAATAAAAATGTTTCGTGTATTCTGCAAAAGAAAGAAATCTCTAGCTCCCATCTTATAGCCCACTTGATATAAATGAACGTTATTGGTGTTTTGGCAGCGGAAAAGACTTTGTTGGTAACATAATTCAAGGCTGTCGTTTTCCTGATGAGGAAGCTGAGGTCAAAACAAGTATCCATGGTCTCACATATAATGGCAAAATATGGCATTTGTCACAATATGCTTGTCTTTTCCCATGAATTTTTCATTTTAGTTTACATTGTATAATATGATATGGATATCTTCTAACTCATTTCAATCATGAATTGGCATTTATCCACTATGACAATTTAAATAAAAAAAAAGTCTTTTCAGGAAAATTGAGGTGAAGAGAGGAAAGACAAAAGAAAGGAAGTAATAAAAATACAAGATGCAGTGTGAAGTTAGGCTATGCAGATTTAGCCATTGATAGAAAGAAAACTCCAAAGTGACTCCAAGACATCAAGCTAGTGTATTTGGGAAAATGAGGGTGATATCGACAAAGAGGAGTGACAGACTACCCGTAGTCAAACTTTAACATGTCAAAGGAGTTTGATTCATCTATTGAAACTTCTACAAGCCTATAGTAATATATATTATCCTTCTAGCATCTGTGCATGCTTACCAACCCTCTTGCTCTTGTAGAAAATTCTATAAAAATTATTTGTAAAGACCCAAGAAAGGATTTATATTTCTCATGTCACTGAGAGCATCTTCCTCCCTCTCTTGTTCCCTTTCTCCCTCTCCCAGCTCTGAATACTGATATGACACAGTTCAATTCAATTAAACAACAACAGTAAAATTAAATATCCAATGTGTTCATGGCACTCAGATGTTGACAAAAATAAATTAGTGTGTACATCTAATAATCTGGGTTATTTTACTTAGGTCAGGCAATTCTAACTGGCATGATCCCTTTCTTTGGGAGAATGACCATTTATTTTCCATTCTTATGTAAATCTGTGTAATATTTGTATTGTAGCTATTCTTTGATGATCTGTTTATCTTTGCATTTTTATGTGGAGATAGGGAGCCAGAAGTACCTTTTGAGTGGGTAAGTTTGCCAAAAGGTGGTTCTGTAATACTAATATAGAAATAGTACATGCCAACCATGAATTTTATGCTTCAAAGGTACCACGTCTTCTACTTAAAAGGAAATTTGAATGACCAGCAAAATATATAAAAAAAAGAGTTTGTTTGAAAAGATGGTGAATTTTTATTTGAACAAGTTCAATATCCAATGCCAATAGGTGTTCCATAGAGTAGTCAAATAGACGTCAGAAATAGATTTGTGAGTCATTGTTTAAAGGTCATAACAGAAGCCCTGGAAGGTATTACTAAGGAAGAGAGTGTAGGGAAAGAAGAGAATAGGGTTAAGCAAAGAATCTGGAAGAGTACTTACTTAAAGAATGAGGAAAAAATGTCATTAGAAAATACAAAGAAAGAACAGTCAAAGATTAAGGAGGAAAACCAGGTCAGTGTAGTCTCCTGGAAGCCAAGATAGGGAAGTATCAAGGGGGTGTTAATCACATCACATTTTACAGACCTGTTAAAGAAAAAGAGACACTAACAAAAAAAAAATTGGTTAAGGGAGAGGGATGTGAGGGCATGAGTAACTTTAAGAGTCTTGTGTCATTAAAGCAGTGGGAACAGAAACCAGACTGCAATTATTTCAGGTATGGCTTGATGAATCAGAGGCGGTAGTAAAATGTTGAATATTATTTAACGTCTTGAAGTCAAGAGATTATTATGGATTATGAATCTAGTCTTAAAGTAACCTCAGAAATCATTTAATTCATCAATTTACTGATTATGCAGCTGCAGAAAAGGGAGATTAACTGAATTCTCTGAGGTCCTATAGGTTCTGAGATAGGTCAGAGTTAAGGTTTGAAGGCAGATCATTTGACTAAAGAGTTAATGTTTTTCATGTACTGGGATTAAAAGCATAAAAAAGTTAAGACAAAAAGCTTTTAGATAAGAGGATACCTAAACATGCCTGTAGACCAAGAAATTATGTGAAAAATTGTCTTTTGTGAGTACATCATAGCAATAGACCAAGTGGTTACCACTGTTTATGCCTTCATAAATCCATCCCTGACTTAAATATACTATAATGTGGATGAAGAACCAGAGTGTATCTCTGATGAGTAACTAAATAACCACACTAAGACCATTATGTCCCCTCTTTATAAGAAAATGCAGATTTCTCATTCCAAAGTAAATTATTTGTTTCCCAATATGGGGAACAAATGACAGTTAATGGGAGAAATGACAGGGAAAAAAAACCTGTCTGATTAAACTTATTGACCAGAAAAAATTACTCTAGAAGGATATTCTTTGGGTCTGCGGGGTATTCATCTGATTGGGAATTGGATAATGTTTCATTCATTGCTGATTAAAATACAGCTCTGAATAAAATTGTGAAGCTAGAGGTGAATGCTCAGGAGAGAAAAACATTTATTTTGACCATTAAGACTGTCTGCCTAACAAATTGGCCCATATGTTCAGGAGGGACTGTGACAGCAGGTGTAAGTTAGCACACTTCATTCTTTGGTTTCAATATGCTTACAACTGCTCAGCATTTGAGTGGCTCCTCTAGATCTATGGAAACACAATCTATTTACTTCATTATTTTGTAGCATATGTGCTACTTCATTTTCAAGATTCCAATTTCTTCTGAATTTTTAGCACTACATTGCCAAGTAAATAAGTGTTTTTACATTTTATTGGAAATGTTTACAGAAAAAAAACCCTATTGACTTCTTTTTCTTCCGGAGAGGTCTATCCTCTGTGAAAAAAAATATTATCAATTAGATGATTTGCAATCAGACAATCCTCTCATTTCACAGTTCCCAAGTTAACCATATGTTTACTTCGAGTCAGTGAAAATTAGTAAGTATGTATTTTAGAGTTCCATTGATCTTTGTTTTCACATGGAAATCAATCACGTTTTCTTATCATCAAAAATCTTAAGGAATCACATAAAATTCCATTGTGTTCATCATATGACATATATGATGATGATTTTAGTACTCCATTAATTCATTTGCTCATAGTGGTAGGAAGATGATAACAGGTTGTCGTCTCAAAACCCCTCTAGAATGAAATTTGTGTGATTAATATCTACCATAATTATCACCATTAACATCATGTACATTAAAATAAACATTATTGTGACAAATATTGATGCTGAAAAACAGTTGATGCATTTAGCCTCAGTTCTTGAAGAGGACCATGACATCAGGGAGATGATTATATGACATGAAAGTGCACTGAATTTAAGTGAGGATGGGCTGTGCAAAGTCACCAACAAACTTGCTCCTCAGGAGTCATCTGAGTCCAGTGGCAAGACATAGATCAGAACATTCAGTGGGACATGTTGTCCTTTTTAAGGTAAGGTCTTTAATAAGGTTTCAGGCTGACTGAGGTAATGCTCATTCACTGATAAAGGATAAGTAAGAAATGAGTCAGAGAGTAGCCAGAAAAAAATCAGTTTGGATGGAAAAGTCAAAACAGAAACAATTGCTATTTACATTCACTCTGAGTCAATTAAGGTCCAAACAATGGCCTACTAGAGTTTGGCCTTATTTAACTGTGAAGTCTAAAAATAAAAGATGATTTTACTGGATCACTGAATTGTTTTCATATGACACATATGACAAAAAAAAGATGACCTCCCAATTTCATGTTTTTCAGTAAAGAAGTACATTTTCTTTTGTGAGAAGATGAGTTCTGCAGAATATTGCTAAATTCCAAAGTTGACTTTGTGTCAATACCCTCTTTCATCTTTGTGTTAGTGCATCTTCATTAGTATAATTAGATGCAGTCTGAAAATAACATGTCTTTTTGAGAACTCAACCTGGCTAAACTTGAGGGAATGTGTTACTTACTAAAGATTGTTTGGTATCATTGCTAATTTTAAAGTGATTTTGACTGTTGAACCTCACATATAAAGGCACTACACGCATCACACTGAATATATTACATGCTAGATGTTACTTAGGTTGATTCAAATTTTTGACTAAGAAGAACATATTTAAATGACTTAATACCAATTATATTTTACTTTTAAATCCAATTTTCATACTTCTTATTACTATTTTATTCAATATAAAGTTGTTATATAAATTTGTTAGTAGCTATATGTGTGTATATATGTGTGTGTGTGTGTGTGTGTGTGTGTGTGTGTGTGTGTGTGTGTGTGCAATGTGCTTAACTGGGGTCTAAAGGATATTAATATTTTCAAATTAAAGTATGGCACCAAATTTTGTTAGTTTTATATAATAAATTTTAATTGAAATAGATAATATAATTTTTAAGTAGTTCCTCACTTGGAGTTATTAAATTTCTATTTGTGATTTTCAAATCATAGAATAAATTATTACTACATTAAAAATAATATATTTATCATATGAATTAAAAGTCATATTTTCTGCTTAATTAATTTGGAGATCAGATAGCTCTCCTCCATGTATATAAATATTTTTGCTTACAGTAGGAACCCCCTCCACTGCTGGTAGTTAATTCTTAGGGAATTTCTTCAAGCTTAGAGAGACTGAGTGATTTTCCCATGATCCTACAATTCATGCTGAAATGGATATTTGAACCCAGGTCTTTCTGATTCCACACTTAGTCTTCTATTTTGCCTCATTGTTTTCCCTTACTGGAGCACATAAAGGGAAAAAAATGATTGTTTATGGGGTTTTATAATTCAGATATGCCTGATATTTTGTTGTTATTTAGTTATTTCAGTCATTTCTAACTCTTTCTGACCCTATATGTAGTTTTCTTGCTGCAATAGTTTCCCATTTCCTTCTCCAACTCATTTTAGAGATGAGGAAACTGATACAGAGTTAAGTGCCTTGCCCAGTGTCATAACCATTAAGTGAGTTAGGCCAGATATGAGCTTTGCTCATCCTGATTCCAGGCCCAGAGATCTATCCACTGTGACACCTGGCTGCCCCTTACTTTATATTAGGCATTGACTGATAGATACATGTTGTTCTTAATCATTTGTAAATGAATGAATGGACAAACAAAAGAAAGAGTATTTAACGCTGACTTATCATATCCTAAGCATTGTATCCTAAGGATACAAATATAAAAAGCATAGGGCTCACCAGTTACATGGTAATGGTCCTCTGATAGGGTCAGTATTAAATATAATCTCTTAAATGGGCTAGTTTGCACTCAGTCACAAATCAGCTGGTGAAGGTCCCAGGGTAGGTTGTAAAAAATGAGAGCACTAATTAATGAGTGCATTAGGCACTGTTGGAATGTATTCTTCAGTTGAGGGTGTAGAGTTCCAAGTCCAATATGAAAGGTGAAGATTTCAGTAGGTAGACATATGTTTGTAGAGACAGAAAAACAATGAAGATGTTTTGGATAGATGAAAGATGAGTCATAACATTTTCAGAAAAGCAAAAGTTAGGAAAAACAAAGGTCAACCAACAGCCTTCTCAATAGTCAATGATGAATGATTTTCAGTCCTGAAGAACAGGTCTGACCATGTTACCTCCTCCACTCAAAAACTCTAATCTCTTCCCTTTACCTCCAAGATCAAATATAAAACCCTGTTTGACTTTACAAACCCATCATACACTTTTCCCATCAATCTTTCTAACCTTCAGATTATACAGTGCTCTTCTCTCTGATCTAGTGACACCAGACTCCTCCTTCTCCTCAACACATAACATTAAATTTCCTGATCTTGGGTATTTTCATCAACTTTCCACTATTCTTGAAATGCCCTCTTTCATTTTTTTATCCTAACTTCCATGAAGCCTCCTCTCAATTTCCCCACTATCCATGAAGACTTGCCTGCTTCTCCTTTATCTCATTCCCTTCCCTCTAGAATGATTTCTAATTATATTGGATGTGTCCTGTATCTGCGTTGTTGTTTCTGTATTGTCTCTGATCAAGTGAGGACTCCATGAGAGTTACAACTCTTCTTCCTCCTCAGCCTTTTCTTTCTTTGTGATCCTCGCTGTTAACACAGGGCCTGGTACGTAGGAATTATTTAATGATGCTTATTGACTTTAGCTTGGGATTGAAACATTTCTTTTGCAGATTATCCATGGATATGCATTTGCAGCATCAAATTTAGAGCTGAAGGGGATCTCAGAGCCTGTTTTGTGTATCCTCATTCTTTTCCAACCAGGAGACCAAGAAAATTAACTAATTTGTCCAATAATGTTAGCTTTTATTGTCTTCTTTCTTTTCTCAGTTCCTTGTGATACAGAATTTTCATAATTCATTAACACATGTATCAAGAAGTACATTCATAAAATAAAATAAAGTCAAATCTAAAAATCACTTTATGGTGCTGAATTTATTGATAGACCTTTAAAATATGAAAAGAGGTTAGAAAGTTTTGTATTTCTTTCAGACTCAGGCATCTTCTAAGTCAATAATCCTTTTAAGTAGCCCACTGACTCATCCGGAGGAGGCTGTGTACAAGGAAGATTGCAGTGAGAGTACCACTGTGCCAGGGACAGGTCAACTTTTTTTGAATTTCTATTGATGAGTGTAGTAGCTAGAAGTCATTGAACTTAAGCAGACCAGGTCACTAGAAAAATTGTTTTCCCCTGTGCTTTCTACAGGGATGGAAGTCTGCCAGCCGCAACTTCCATGAAGTTGATCTCAATAATGGAGTTGATCTGGCCAATAGCCAGATACTGAGGGTAACCTTTCCTTGTCATTTTCATACTATTCAATGAATGTAAACAGCTGTGTTACATGATATAGATAAATCCCTTTACTAACACACAGGTGGAAAAAAATAGAGGTATACCTGCAAAAGATATTAAATAGATGTCAGTAGGCAAATAAATGCTATTGTAAAAAACAGTGTGCTGGTTATAGAGGGAGAAAAAGCTGTTTTTGAATACTACAGTATCTACTGCTAGTGGAAACCTATTTAGCTTTGTGCACATGCCCAAATCATTTCTCTTTTTATCTTCAGTTTTTATGTATATAAAATTGGGGCAATAACAGGGTTGATATAAGACTCACATCAAACCAATTGATATATGTAAAGTATAATGGCAACTTGAAAGTACTGTAAAATATTAGTGCTATGGAAATATCAGTATCATCATTGCTATCATGTGTTCAATTTGTGAGTGAAAGATTATGGTCCCACCAGTGCAGTCAGTGCTCAGTAATCACAGCTTCCTATTTTCAAACCAATGAAACAACAAAACCAAACGGTGCGTAGAAAAGGTCAGCATATATGTAATTTAAACTGTTCTCATTTGGCTAGAATTACATTAACTTCATTAACTTTGTTATAGAAGATAGGTATAACTTTTGAGTTTGTGTCTTTTAGTGGCAGCCAATGGAATTGTGTGCCTAGAGATTTTTATTAAGTGAACAATGACAAATATAACATGTCATCAGAATTGCACTGAGATCTTAAGAAGTCCACAATCAATATAAAGACAGAGATCATCTCCGGTTTAAACTCCTTTACCTATATAAAATGGCTGGTTCTATCAAATAAATCAAGATAACTATCTCAATACACCAGTATTTACTGAGTGTCTACTATGTATTTCCTAATTTCAATATTCATAAATTAAAATTTAAAAATAGGTCCATCTTCAACCAAGATAGATATTCTTTTTTAATTACTCTTAGTACTTTTGTCCCTAGTTGTGTGTCATAGCAATTTTAATTTATTTAGCCATGTTTATTTTTACCCATACAGCAGCTTCATATTGAAAATCTCTTGCCTCTTTTTATGAAAAGTCAAGATCATCAGATTTATGATTACCCTGTCCTCAAAACAGTAGTAATTAGTAGGAGTAGTAGTAATTAGTATTTAATGGTAAATTAAAAGATGACAAATATCCATCCTACAAATTCAGATTTCAAAATCTTATTGAAAATTCAACAAATAAATTGTAAAAAATTATAGGATTATCATTAACTAAACTATAGCTCACAATTGCCTGGATAATATGCTAATATGTAAGAATTAAAGAATATTCTTGATAAGTGACCCCACATCAAACATTCACATTCCCTAAATCACATGAAACAACAAGTTTCCAAAGAATAGAGACCATTGTGGTCACTATATTGCTTATGATATAATTGATGATACAGTGGCAAATAATTTGCATGAATAGTCCTTTTACTAAAGTCGTATTTGAATATATTTAAGTAGAAACAATTTCCAAGAAGGTTTAAAAGTTGTTGGAAGAATGTGTGTGTGTGTGTGTGTGTGTGTGTGTGTGTGTGTGCATGTGTGTGTTTGTCCTTCGTTGCCAAAGAAGACCATGCCATCAGAGAAATAATGACATGACTTGCATGACTTTATTTTGAGTGAAAGAGAGCTATGCAGGTCACCAGCCTCACTTCTCCTCCAGAGCCATATGAATTCAGTGACCAGATATTATCACCATGACTGGAGATAACCCAGAATGAGGCAATTGGGGTTAAGTGACTTGCCCAAGGTCACACAGCTAGTGAGTTTCAAGTGTCTGAGGTGAGGTTTGAACTCAGGTCCTCCTGACTCCTGCACTGGAACTCTATCCACTGCACTACCTAGCTGCCCTCTTGGAAGAATAAAAACAAACTAAAACCCATAGTAAGAAAACTTTTTAAAAAATGTCAAGCAAAGGAGTTGCCCAGGGTCTTAAGAATGGCTCAACAAAGACTTAAATGCTACTTTGATATTCCTCCTTCCTAAAGGGTCAACAGCTGGAACACAAAATAATGCCTAGGAAAATTAATACCTATATGATCAAGTAGCAGAAATCATAAGCTATTTTCTTTTAAAAAAACAATAGATGGCAAATCAGAGTACTGCAGTTGGAAGGCTAAAAATATTTTAAAGAATTCAACAAGCACATAGACTGACGTGCTGGTTTTACTGCAGATAAAATCCACCTCCATCATCTCACAAACACACAAAAAAATCTAATAATATTTTGATATGGTTTTCCCTACCAAACCCTCATCACCTTCAGTCTACATGAGTTTAAAAGCTCCCAAAATATAGGTACTAGTGGAAGAACTGAAAACTATGTGGGAAAATTAAGCTTGTGCTTATCATCATGTCCAGTGCTGGTGCTGTCCTGAAAAATAAAAACAAAACTTTCAATAAGTCTATAGAATATGAGACTGATCATTAAAAAGTTCACTCAATTAAAATATTAGTTTTATCCACAAAGCTTTCAATTTGTTGAAAAGCTAAATGTAGAGATATAAAAGATACAGCCTTTTAAACATATCCTATAAGAGGTTATTGGTTAACCCTGGATAATTTTCATGTAAATACCATCAAAGATTAGAAGACAGAGAAGATAGTTACATTTATAATACTGTACTTATATTCCTATTAATCTTCACTATAACTCTATGAAGTGGTGACATAGTATGATCACCATTTTACAAATAAAAAACTATAACTTACAAAGATTAATGACTTGACTATGATCACATGGTTAGTAAGGGCAAGAGGCCAAATCTGAACCAAGTTCCTCTTGATATGATCTAGAGTACTCTACACTACTCTTTATAGCAATCAAGTGTGATGACAAAACTACAACATATGAAATAATTAAGTCACATTAACTAAAAACTATGTGATGTTTACTCAAAATGTTTTTTTTAGAAAGGGTTTCAACAGACTTAAGGTCATAAATTCTTTCTAATTAAATGCACAAAATATCGCTTTGTAAATCTTTGAACTCCTTTACTTGTGTTGGTAATAGGGCTGATCAAGGATGGATGGCTTCATAATTAATAGGCAAACAATCTCTCACTTTGAAGGTACACTTTAATTGAGTAATTATACTATAATAATTTAATTAAACTAAACAGTATAATTTTCCATTTTAAGAAAGTAGTTTAGATAAGCACAAGTATTCAAACCTTTGTTAAATACAATGTGGCGATTTCTTATTCATTCTGAAACATCTTTAATAGGCTTTATTATTTTAACTGCCTTACCATAGATCCCCTTAGAATTAATGACTAAAGATTCTAGTATGTTTTTCATTCTCCAACACCAAATATAAATTCTGTTTTTCCTTCAAAGCTCCTCATAACCTGGCTTTGTTTCACCTTTTAAGTTTTATTCAACCTTGACATCCAGACTGAAACACTACTTTGAAAAGTCATCTTCCTTCACACCACAACTAAACATCTTCTCAATTCCTCATTCTTTTTTTTTAATTTTTACTTTTTGCATTATGTGATTTGTTGTTCTATGTACTGAGTATTATGTTCTTTATTAATCTCTCTGAGTCCCTGTTTATTCATTTCTGTGTAGGGATGATTGTATCCATAATATCATCCTCACAATATTGTTGAAATAAACAAATTAAATAATGAATATAAAGTTCTTCATGGTCATTAGCACTGTATATAAATGTCAGCTATTATAATTTATAACAGATGTCCTTTTTGGTACCTGCTCAGTGTCTGGCTTCTGAGGCCCAGTTTCTTAGTTCCCTAACAGGTCCTTCTTATCCTTCTAAGACTTTAAGACAATTGATTTCTGGAATTCTGCTCTTTGTTTTCTTGTCTTCTATCTATATTCTCTCACTGAGAAAACTCACTCACATCCTTTAAACTACTACCTCTATGTTGATCTGGAAATTCAGGCATTGTCTTTATCCAAAGTACCAGAATTACATATTCAACTACCTGTGAGGCATTTCTACTTGATGTCCTATTCCCAATTAATATAATCAAATCTGTGTTACTTTCCTTTTCATCAAAATCTGCTCTGCCTTCTAACTCCTTCCTTCAGTGACCTCACCACTTGTCCAATCTGTCAAATTTATAATGTTAATGTTATGTTTGACCTTACCATCAAAATAAAATCAAATGTACTAACTTTCATAATACCTTCCCTGATCTTCCCACATCTTCATGGAATCATATATTTCGAACTGGAAGAGAATATAGAGTTCATCTCCTCCGATGTCCTCATTTTATTTTATTTATTTTTAAATAGTATTTTTTCCAATTACATGTAAAGACAATTTTTAACATTAATTTTTTAAACAAAATTTTGAGTTCCAAATTTTCTCCCTTCATCCTTTCCCTTCCTCCTTTCTAAGGTGGTAATTTGATATAGATTATAGATATGTAATCACGTAAAACAAATTTCCGTATTAGTCATGTTGTAAAAGAAGAAATAGAACAAAAGAAAAAAAAATATGACTTTTCAATCTCTCCTTTCACCCTATCTCTCCTCACCAGTGAAAACACTGTCAACTCTTTTTCCTCTCCCTTCTATCAGCCCACCCCCTTTCCTTGTCTCTTTCATTTCCTATTTCCCTTCCTGCTCCTCATTCTGCTGATTTCACTCAGCATCACTTCATATCAGTCTTTCCAAGTTTTACTGAAGTTTTCCTGTTTGTCATTTCTTATTGCACAATAGTATTTCATTACATTCACATATCACAACTTGTTCAGTCATTCCCCAGTTGATGGACATTCCCTCAATGTACAGTTCTTTGCTACCACAAAAAGAGCTGCTATAAATATTTTTGTACATATGAGACCTTTTCCCATTTCTATGATCACCTTTGCATATAGCCCTAGAAGTGATACTGCTTGGTCAAAGGGTATGCACCTTTTTCCCTTTGGCATAGTTCCAAATTGCTCTACAGAATGGTTGGATGAGCTCACAACTCCACCAACAATGAATTAATGTTCCAACTCTCCCACATCTTCTCAACATATATCATCTTGCAATTTTGTCATGTTAGCCTATCTGATAGGTGGTATCTCACAGTTGTTTTGATTTGCATCTCTCTAATCAATAGTGATTTAGAACATTTTTTCATATGGCTATAGATATCTTTAATTTCTTCTTCTGAAAACATGTCCTTTGACCATTTGTAAATTGGAGAATGACCTGTATTCTTGTACATTTGACTCAGTTCTCTTTATATTTTAGAAATGAGGCCTTTATCACAGACACTAATTATGAAAATTCTTTCTGAGTTTTCTGCTTCCCTCCTCATCTTAGTTGCATTGGGTTGTTTGCGCGAAAACTTTTCAATTTAATGTAATCATAATTATCCATTTTGCACTTCATAATGTTCTGTATCTCTTGTTTGGTCATAAATTTCTCACTCTCCATACATCTGATAAATATATAATTCCTTGCTCCCCTAATTTCTTTGTAGTATCAGCCTTTATACCTAGATCATGCATCCATTTGGACTTTATTTTTGTGTACAGTGTCAGGCATTGATCTACGCCAAGTTTCCACAACACTATGCAGTTTTCCCAGTGGAAACAGTGAGTTCTTATCCCAGAAGCTGGGGTACTTGGGTTTATCAAAGAGTAGATTGCTATATTCAGTCACTACTGTATCTTGAGTACCTAACCTATTCCACTGGTCTATCCCAGAAGCTGGGGTACTTGGGTTTATCAAAGAGTAGATTACTATATTCACTCACTATTGTATCTTGAGTACCTAATCTATTCCACTGGTCTACCCCTCTATTTTTTAGCCAGTACCAAGTGATTTGATGATTGCTGCTTTATAATACAGTTTAACATGTGGTAGGGCTAGGCCACCTTCCCTAGCATTTCTTTCCATTAGTTTCCTTGATATTCTATATGTTTTGTTCTTTCAGATGAATTTTGATTTTTTTCTAGCTCTAGAAAATAATTGTCTGATATTTGATTAGTATGGCAGTGATTAAGCAAATTAATTGAGGTAGAATTATCATTTTTATTATATTAGCCTAGCCACGAGTAACTTATGTGTTTCTAATTACTTAGATCTGACTTCATTTGTGTGAAAAGTGTTTTGTAATTGTGTTCATATAGTTCCTGGGTTTGTTTTGGCGGGTAGACTCCCAAATATTTTATCATGTCTACCATATCTTTAAATGGGATTTCTCTTTCTATCTCTTGCTGTTGGGCTATGTTAGTAATATATAGAAATGAAGATAATTTATTTTGTAACCTGCTGTTTTACCAAAGTTGTTTCAAGGAGTTTTTTACTCGATTCTCTAGGATTCTTTTATGTGATATAATTTACCCCATTCTGACTTTCCCTTTCCTCTTGTCTCAGTACAATCCTTTTTTCATTGCTTAATTTTTTTAATCATGCCATCAAAGTCAACTTATACCAAAACCTGCTGTCTATTCAATACCCTCACTTTTGATAAGAAGAAACTAAGACCCTGCGAAATAAGATAACTTTTCCAGATAGTAAGTATACCAATTGGTATTTAAATCAAGGTACTCTGGCTGCTAATCCAATAGTTCTTACATCACAACAGACAGCTTCTCTCAGACCTTTACAACTCTTATATGTCCTTATCTTGTGTTTGAGTTACTTACATACCTGCCACATTCCTCTATGAGACTTTGTTTTATACTTGCAGGTTCCCAGTCTTACCCAGATGTCCAGTCTCTTCCAGTGAGTAGCAGTGTTCTGAATACATACAGCATTAATAAATGGTTAATTAACTAACGGGAATCAAATATTTTTGAGATGTAAAATTCTATTATTCTTAGAATATGTTATTAGCTAAATATGTATGTCCTGAAATAATACACAATATGCAAATATGCCTCAGGACACTAGAAAAAAGCAATGTCTTTTATATGAGCAAAATGATTGTTTTTCTTTCATGTTGCCATGAAATGTCACAACTATTTTACTTAGTGAAATAACTAGAATCTATTTGAAGGAAAATTAAAATCTTTTTTTCAGAAATAGAAGAAAGTCATGTAAGATATATTTTTCAAATTCCTTTCCTGGTCCAATGTCATCATTTTTTTCTTAGAAAATAAATTGTAAAACTGGCATAGAAATTATGATTAATCTAATATTCTTCATAATAAGTACAGAATAGGAGAGATGATAGGCTGAAAGTACAAGTGAGATTGAGGCTTATACAAAAAGTGGAGTAATTCAGTCATTCATCCTAAAATGCACCAGATCCCAGATGAAGGATTTTAGACCCAACAATGAAATCTTGGAAGTAATGGAATTGCTGTGGCTTTTCTTTTCCCTAGAATTCTCAAAAATCAATGTATTTTTAAGTCAATGATCATTCAAATTCTTAGAGATCATAGACAAACCCTGAATTATCTCCTTTGAGGAAAGCCAGTTCTGTACCAGAAGCCAGGGGTAAGTTACCATAGTGATTCTAGAGGCAGCTAGGTGGTTCAGATAGACTGTTGGACATAAATTTAGGAAGGCTAAATTTCAAATCCTACCTCTATATGACCTTGGGTAAATAATTTCTATCTGTTTCAATTTTTATAAAATAAGGATATTATTTAGAAAAGCAAATGAGATAATGGTTCTGTAGCATTTAACACAGTGCCTAGTACATAGTGAACACTTGATAAATACTTGTCTTTTCCTTGCTGGACGGGCCACCTGAAGAGGTACATCATTTGAGAACCCACACATTCTCTCCTGGAAACTCTATTTTATCATCTTGTGAACCCCCTGGTTTCTAAGGAAGCCAAGAGGTCAACATTATTCCAGGACACATAAAAAGGAAATTAATATTGTCTCAAAATTTGATGTACCTCATGGCATTAGATAACACTGCCCTAGCCTGCTCCCTACCACTTACTTGCAAGATGTTAACTGATAATTGTAGGAACTTCTAGAACAGAAGGGGGTAGTTTACTTCTTCAGAATATTGCAATAACTTCCTTTTTGTTTTGAATCAGTACTCATTCTTTATTGCCCTTCTTTACATTCATGTCATTGGTAGACTCACCTGTCAATCAGCAACAGGTTAATTAGCCAGCAAGAGCATAACAACCTGTTAATATATGCTGGCTGCTGATTCAGTCAGTGAGGAACACTGGTTGGGGAAAAAAAAGAAGCATATTTTCTCTTGCATTTTCTGGGCCCCCAATAATACAAACTTTTCACAACTCCCAGGCATCAAGTACTTGAAACATCACTGCAGGCAGACATCTGGTGACACTTGTGAATGTGCTCAAGGGGCATTGAAGACAGCTCCAGGTGGCTGAGAGAACTGACTGCAGCATCTGTGGCTCCTTTTCTCTCTGGGAATGAGGAAGATATGATTTAATATGAGTTGGAAAAGCAGACTCTAATTCCAACACATCCTTCATGAGGGCACCTGCTGTCTGTAATACTTCTCTCAAAAAATTAAAAAAGAATGGGTATTTTATTGATACATAGCTAAATCATCAGTAAATGACCATCTCCACAGAACACTGTCAAGCTGAATAACACTGAAATTTCTGGTTGAGGTATGGTTTATTTGTAGGGTTATTTCTGAGATTAAAAGAAGAAAGTGCTATGAGGAATTTGGGTAATAAGGGTGACTCTACTTTCATAAGGGAGAAAAGGAAGAGATGGGTGAAGAAAAAGGTGGTGAGAAATGAGCAATGAGACAGGAGTATGGGAAGAAAAGAGAAAAGTGGAATAAGAATACTTAAATAAATGATATGATGAATGAAAAGTTTTTAAGACAATTTCTGGGTAATTGATTATTTTAGTAATTATGGTTAGCAGTTATTAAAAGGGCAGTCATTTGGACTTCTCTCATAAACAAAAGACACAACATGGTGGCATCTTGGCTCTTATGCACCCTTGGAAGAGTTGGTGTTCCTGAGAGGTGGGAATCAACTTTGATTAGTTAGCAATTAAAGAATGAATATTAAATGACAGATCAACCTATTCTAATGAGAAGATGGAAATGTGGAACACAATAGACTGGGATTCATCTACATTAGGTTCTTTTTACTTCTCCATCAGAACTAAGGTTGCCCAGTTGGGAGGAGTCTGAACAAGATTGAGGAGAATGTTAGGAACAATCTAAATATCAGTCCTATTCTTCAAAGGCTGATCTGACTTATTAAAGAATGAGGAATAGGGTGAAAACAATATGGCAGAGTAGAAGGACAACTTGTAAGAGCTCTCTCACATAGCCCATAAAATACCTACCAAAATGACTCTAAATAAATTCTAGAACAACAGAAGCAACAAAATAATAGAGTAAAAGAGATTTCCAGCCCAAGGCAGCATGGAAGGCCAATAGGAAAAGTCTATTGCACCAGGCTCAGAGTGGAGTACAGTCCAACTTTGGGCAGTGGCACTCCAGGGAAGGACTAGAGTAGGCTTCAGACCACCACTGGAAGCAGCTGTGGTTCCCAGATCCCTCAACCCACAAATGCCCGAGACAGCTTCAAAGGTCAGTGAGAAAGCTCTCTCATTTGAGTGAGAAGGGAGCAGGGTCCTCCTGCCTAACCTAGGCTCCAAATATCCTCTGGCAGTGACATCATTCATTTTCTGAGCCCTTGGCCTAAAGTCCCTAGGGGAATCAAACTTCTGATCTGGATCTCAGCCCTGACTGGCAGCCATGGGATGAGGAGATGTGCTGGCTTGGTGGAGCTGGTGGAGGCTCTGGAGAGGGAACTCTATAACTCTATTTGCAGATCCTGAGCAGAAAAGCTTTCAGTAGCTCCCAGAACAGAGCACAGGTCAGGAGAGGAGTAAATCCCTCTCCCTTGATTGTGCCACCTTGGAGGAACTGAGAACTTACAGATCCCCAGAGTATACATTCCTCTTGTAAAAGAACTTAAAAGTCAAGTAACTGATGGGAAAATTTCCAAAAAAGGGGAAAAAATAAGACTATAGAAGATTTCTTCCATCCTTTCAGATGAGGAAGAACATCAGAGGAAGACATCAAAGTCAAGGCTTCTGATTCCCAGACATCCAAAATAAATATTCAATGGTCTCAGGCCATGGAAGAGCTCAAAAAGGATTTTGAAAGTCATGTAAGAGAGGTGGAGGAAAAATTGGTAAGTGAAAAGAGAGCAACACAAGAAAATCATGAAAAGCAAGTCCACAGCTTGTTAAAGGAGACCCCAAAAATGCTGAAGAAAATAACACCTTTGAAATAGCCTAGCTCAAATGGGAAAAGAAGCCAATGACAGAATACTTTAAAAAACAGAATTACCAAATAACAAAGGAGGTTCAAAAACTCACTGGAAAAAATAGTTCTTTAAAAATTAGAATGGAGCAGATAGAAGCTATTGACTTTATGAGAAACCAAGAAATGACAAAACAAAGCCAAAAAATGAAGAAATAGAAGACAATGTGAAATAACACAAGAATGAAGAATTAGGGAGGGAAAAAATCCTGGATTTCCCCCAAATTAACAATTGATTATTTAATAATCAGTCTTCTCAAAGACTAATTATTAGTGATTTTAAGTATATAATTTCTATCATGAAGTTTGCTACTTAGCTCAGTTTTCTCCTATGCTATTTTAGTGTCATAGACAGGAATTTCAGTGCCTGGGGCTGAAGATAGAAACTGAGAAGACATTAGTGATAGGAAAAGATCTATGTATCACCTGATTGTGGACTCCTCTGAAAGATGGGATCACCTTCTTATTCCAATCTCTGGGTTATACCAGACTTCAACAGTGTCCCACAAGTGTCTTCACTGCAGATCATCAGCGTACATTGTACAAACATATGGCTAGGAAAGAGGAGTGAAGATAGTACTCTCAAGGGTCTTCAGAGTTGGAGAAGCGAGAGCCAAGAAGGATGATGTTCTGTTGATGCTAGAGAATTAGTTTGGGACAGATAAAGGCAATATTCTCCATTGTATGGCCTTTTAAAATATTTGATGCCATTCCACAAACATTCGTTATGTACTTATTAGCATTATCAGGCAGCTAGGTAACACAGGTGATAGAATGCTGATTCTGAAGTCAGGAAGTCTCAAATTCATATCCAGCTCAGACACTTAGTAGAAGTGTGTCCTTGAACATATTTAATTTGTTAACTTCAGTTTCCTCAGCTGTAAAATGAGGATATTAATAGTGTTTAGCCCCTAGGGTTGTTCTTAGGAACAAAGAGATAATTTGTGTAAGGAACTTAGCACAAGCCTGGTGCACTAGAACTTAATAAATACGTATTTCCTTTCTTCCTTCCATTTCTTAGCATTAAGCATTTATTAAGTCTGAGACTAGGTGACCAAAAGTATAACTGTGTGATCACCAACTGGAGAAGGAATTGGTGCCCCACCTCATCTTGCTCCCTGGCAAAAATTTCCACTTGTTCCACTCTAATTATAGCTAGGAAATAATATTAACCTATCACAAATTCTTCTCTTCAGTAAGGACTACAATTGTCTAGATATAAAATTTATCTAAATGTTGCATCTCTGTCCCTCCCCAAACACCCCCTTTAGGAGTTAGGAAAGTTCTTTTTGTAGTATCCAAGCTAGAATTCTCCCAGATAGACTGAGGCAGGTTCACCTTACTTTGAAGTGTTTGAAGTAGGGTGAATGACACCTGCAGTTATTCTAATCCTCAAAAGATCTGTGGGGTCTCCTTTCATCTTTAACTGAATTTGTATTTTCCTGCATAGCTTATCACTACCAGTGGAATAGTGTACTATACCATATAAAGAATCTTAATTCAATCAAAGGCATGAAGCTCACCCAAAACTTCAGTCCGTGCATGGCAATATCTTTCCAGTATTATAGAGGCAGATGTGAAGGCTTATGACCCTGCCATTCACCATAATAAACTTTAAGTCTTCTTCCTTGCAAGTGATGGAAAAAGTTGGTGTGGCAGCAATCTATGGTTGTTAACTTGGATTTGACTCTTACTTGCATAGAAAAGTTTGTTTCCTTTCATTTTCCTCCTTCAGGTAGCTAAGTGGGTCATATAATGGAGTGCTGGTCCTTGTAATGAGGAAAACCTAACTTCAAATCCAGACACTTACCAACTGTGTGACCCTGTGTAACTCACTTAATCTTGTTTGCTTCAGTTTCCCCAGCTATAACATAAGCTGAAGAAAGGAAATGGCAAGCCACTTCAGTATCTTTGTGAAGAAAACCTCAAATGAGGTCCTAGAGTGTCAGTCATAACTGAAATGACTCAGTGAAAACAATAACAAAAATTTACTTACTACATACATACTGCATTCTCTGGTCACAAATCTGGCCCCCTTTTGGGCTGTAAAATAATTTGTGGGGCATGTAGAGAAACCATCTTTGATGGTGTAAGAACAAATATTAATGTGATTTACAAAGACATTATATATGTTGTTTGCATGCACTAAGATTGAAGTTGATTAAATATTTTTCATTGTTGGAACAGGATGAACTTCTAATATGAAAAATTTTCTTCAAAATATTGGTGTGTCAGTATGTACCTTCTTTCTTTTCCAATCTCTGCATTGATTTTTTTCTTTTAATTTTACTTCGGGGAACATATATAGCTTTAGTCAGCAACTTTGTGGAAATTAATTTAATTATAACATGTCATAATCGCATAGTTCACTTGTTTAGAACCACATGATCCTTTTTATAAATAAAGCCTTGGTGCTCCTTACCAGCAGAGGTGTGAGATTTGTCAGATTAGGTCATCTAGTGATTTGGAACACACATTAATGGAAGTCTGCCAATCTTATAAATGCTTATCAACTAAATGAAAAATTTGCTTATAATCAGAGTTTAGGGAATTAATTTGTAAGAGAAAAACTTTTACTATTAGAAGGATGATTAGGTCAAGGAAGTTTTTCATTTTTTTTATTTGGTTATTTTTATCTATTATGCTTGCTTGGAACAATATTTAGTAAAGCTCACAAATAAACTGGAATTATTTATCCTTACACTCAAGGCAAGACAAACAAAGGAAATATTTAGCTTATATATAGGCTGTATTTCTACCTAGGGAATCTGCTATGTAAATCAAAACCTTGATAATTCATTTGATGATGAAAATGCTCCCCTCTCTCCTCCATTGACTTTCCCTAAGCAGAAGGTATTATAGAAGTAATGAACTAAACAAGACTCATTGATTAATAATAAATAAAATTCTCTAGATTTTGTCCTATGCTAATGAATGCCAGTAGGTTTTACAAAAATAAGATGCAATATATTGATAATTTATGCCTCTAGAAATTGACATAAGTGACAAATTCATTTATTTGTGGTTCTGTAAGATATAGACCAGATATCCTAAAATTCACTATACAAGTATTGATGATTTTTTTAAATTTTAGAATTTAGACATTTACATATGTATAGCATAATTATTGTTAACTTTTCTCCAAAGTTAATAAATAATTGAACAGCCCTATAATCACAGAATTTGAGAGTTGGAAGGGACCCCCAATCAACTTAATGAGATTGTAGAAAATAGAGCCATCTTTGAAGGGTCTCTCAGAGGTATGAATTCTTACTGGCACCTTGCTGAAAGTACACAGGAAAGAGACCCCTTGTCTTTGAAGTGTCTTCATTCAATGGCTCACTTCCTGTAAACTCATTAGTTTGATTTTGGAATCCTCAAATTGATCAAAGACTTCTCTCATGCAATCACACCCATACTCCCCCTCATATACAGACACCTCCCCCTCCTGTACCTCTGGTCATCGATCATTTTGAAGGTAACCATATGTATTGGGAAACAGACAAGTCCCTGTGTCTTCTCAGTAAAGTCCTGTAGTACATATCTGTCTCTCTCCTAACTTCTTTCTCTCTGGTTTCTTGAAAATGCATGTTACATTCATTTTTTTTTTTAAATCAGGCAGGTCATTGCCAAGAGAACTGTATATCCATCTTTCTGATGACTCCTCTCCTTCTTACTCTACCCCAACTGGTGATCTGGCACTATCTTTATATTTATTTTTTTACTGGGTTCTCTCATTCATCAATTTCCTTTTATCATATTTTTTTATAATATAGAATTGAAAATGTATGAGATCTTTTCTCAAATAAACTCTCTCCCCATAATAAACTCTACAGTCTTACCAAACTGTCCTCTCCATTCCTCATACACAACTCTTCATTTTCTCTCTCAGTGACTTTGTTCCAATCATCCTCCACATCTGGAATGCCCTCTTTCTCCATATTTACCTCATGGAATTTTACATCTCCTTCCTAACATGGTTAAGTACCACCCTTTCATTGAAACTTTGTGTGACTTTATGCAATTACCTGGCACGCTGGAAAGAAGGGAACAAAAGAAGGAAGCTAGAAACAAGAATTTATTAAGTGATTATATCAGGTACCATGGTAAGTGTTTTAAAATTATTACATGATTTTATACTCACAACAAACATGGAAGGTAGGTATTTTTATTTTCTCCATTTTATAGTTAAAGAAACTGAGTCAGGCAGGCTATATGAATGGCTTAGGATCACACAACTAGTAAGCTACTGAGGACAGATTTGAACACATCTCTCCCTGACTCCAGGCTCAGTATTCACTGAGCCACCTGGTTTCTTTCTCACTATATAGTGTTTAAAAACTCCTGATTGAATCATCATTTACTAAGGCGCCCCTATTTTTATGAATGAGAATGTATTGAATTCAGTAAAACATAAACTGAATACAGTATATATCTTTCCTTTATATACTAGTTACCATCATGCCTTGCATATAGAAGATATTTCTTATATGCTTGTTGAATCGAATTAAATTGGTAGGGGAAGGGGGGGGAAGATGAGTATTTCATCGAGAATAAATAAAATCAAAATGAGTAAAGGTTGATTATTTTCTTCTCTGTGAGTATTTTAAACCTGAATATGCTTTCTTGTGCTATAAATAGCTTAGAATTAATTTCTCAAATTTATTATCAATCGCATTCCATGATAATCTTTCTGGCAAAACAAACCCAGAAAAGTCAAATGGAATATGAAGTCGGCTATATGGAAAAGAAAGGGTATTTTGGAATAAAAGGAAAATTATATTAAATAAATGGAAGGAAAATGGAGGGGCTTGGGGAAATGTTTCCTTTTTGCTAATAGCAATAACAGAATTCTTATCTAAAAGAGTTGTTGTCTTTCATTTTTGGAAAAGACCAGTGACATCACAGGGTGATGACTTGATTTGAATGTGAATTGGATTTAAGTGAGGTAGAATTGAACAAAGTCACCTGCCTCAGTCTCTCTCTTCTAGAGGCATTGTAGTCCAGTGGCAAGACAAAAGTCAAAATGACTGGCAACGGCCCGGGATGCAGGTCATGTCTTGGGCATCTTTGATGTCTGGCCAGGTTCTAAGCTTTCTACATGGCATACTTCACCTGCTTTCAGAACAAATTATTCCACTGGAGGAAGTCTTTACATGCTTCTGGTAGACATAACCCTAACTCACCAAGAGTTTGGAGGCCTATCAATTACACTCAAACTGGTTGAGCCTATTTGCCAAGATGGTATTACTGGAGTGTGGCCACTGTGCAGGATACAAGATTTTGGAGCCACAGGTGAGAGTCGCATGAGAGGTAGAGACCAAAGGTGGATGAGCAGCTCTGGAAAGGGTCCAGCAAGCTCTTATACCAGAGTTTCCAGTCCTCCCTGAACACCCCATATGCCCCATCTAAAATGGTAAGAACCTTGCAAATTATTTTAGTTACTTCCTCATGGCAAACAAGTAACTGCTGCACCTCAAGAAAGGGTAGATGGAAGGAAGACTTTAAGAAAAGACAAGAGAAATTGAAAGCAAATGGTATAGAAAATTGGGTGGGTTTCAACAGAAAAATAAAGCATAATATAGGTTTGATAGAAAGATTAGTGCACTTGAATAAGAGTTATTGAGGGAAAAGTTCATTAATTAAGCACTTTCTGTGTGCTAAGCATACAATTATAGGATAGCACCATAGTCTGTAACAGGATGTGTAACAAAAAAACAGGGAACTAGAAAGGGAGGTGTCACACATGCACAGTAGCATAGTTTGGAAAAGGCCAGGAAATAGAGCAGAAGGAGGCCTAGTTCTGGGCAAAATAAACTGAGAACTCTCCCATAAAAAAATTCAGGGTGATTGCAAGGGAAGAAACTCAGGTTCTCATGGGATAACTATAAGGAAGATTAGCTTGATAGCAGGAACACAGTTAAAATGGCTTAAAATGTTCAGTAAGGAGGATGAGCCAAGATGGCGGAGTAGGAAGATTCACATATGCTAGCTCCGAACCCATAGCCCATAGATTTCCTGAAAAAAGAACTCTCAACAAATTCTGGAGCAGTGGAAGTCACACAGCAATGGAGGGAAGGAGATTTCCATTCCAGAGAGCCCTGAAAAACTGACTTCCAAAGGTCTGTCGTGCACTGGACAGGAGCAGAGCCTAACCCTTCCCTGGCTGTGCAGCACATACAGGAGCAGATCCAAGCAGGCTTCAGGGATGGAATCCTCGGCGACCGTGAAGGTCCCTCCACCCACAGATGCATAGGTCAGTGAGAGAGACTTCTGGGCTGCCTGAGAGGGGAGCGGGGTGTCTCCATAACTCAGGCCCCCTTGGGAGGCAGCAGCAGAGGCAGCGGGTGGCCAGAGGCTCCTGGAGCAGGCAGGACCTCAGATCCATTACTGAAGATCTCTGCATAAACCCCCTGAGGGAACTGAGCCTGGGAGGTGGCCCTTCCCCCACCTGAGCACCACTGAAAGCCCTGAGGCTGGCAAGCAGCATTTGAATCTCAGACCCCAAGCACTAGCCTGGCTGATCTGGGTGGGGGTGGAGAGGAATATCTAAAGTCAAGTAACTGGCTGAGAAAATGCCCAGAAAAGGGGAAAAAAAAAAGACCATAAAAGGTAACTTGCTTGATGACAGGCGTTTCCACCTTTCCTTTCTGGTGAGGAAGAACAATGCTTACCATCAGGGAAAGACATAGAAGTCAAGGCCTCTGTATCCCAAACATCTGAAATAGATATCCAATGGGCTCAGGCCATGGAAGAGTTCAAAAAGAATTTTGAAAATCAAGTTAGACAGGTGGAGGAAAAACTGGGAAGAGAAATGAGATAGATGCAATAAAAGCATGAAAAACGGGTCAATACCTTAATAAAGGAGGCCCAAAAAAATGCTGAAGAAAATAACACCTTGAAAAATAGGCTAACTCAATTGGCAAAAGAGGTTCAAAAAGCCAATGAGGAAAAGAATGCTTTAAAAAGCAGAATTAGCCAAGTGGAAAAAGAGGTGCAAAAGCTCACTGAACAAAATAGTTCTCTCAAAATGAGAATGGAACAGATGGAAGCTAATGACTTTCTGAGAAACCAAGAAATCACAAAACAAAATCAAAAGAATGAAAAAATGGAAGATAATGAGACATATCTCATTGGAAAAACAACTGACCTGGAAAACAGATCCAGGAGAGACAATTTAAAAATTATGGGACTACTTGAAAGCCATGATCAAAAAAAACGCCTAGACATCATCTTTCAAGAAATTATCAAGGAAAACTGCCCTGATATTCTAGAACCAGAGGGCAAAATAATTACTCAAGGAAGACACCGATCACTGCCTGAAAGAGATTCAAAAAGAGAAACTTCTAGGAACTTTGTGGCCAAATTCCAGAGTTCCCATGTCAAGGAGAAAATATTGCAAGCAGCTAGAAAGAAACAATTCCAGTACTGTGGAAATACAATCAGGATAACACAAGATCTAGCAGCTTCTATATT